>VWYH01002902.1:542455-570106 GCA_013399365.1 Pampusana beccarii
AGGATGTGCATGTATGAGCCCCTTTCATCCCGGGAGCTCTCAAAAGCCATTTGCAAATGTTTATAGGGGCAGATTTCCAAAAGGGGTTCTGCATGTACCAGCCCTCCAAGTGGGTGAGCAAACCTGCACCAGGCACATCCAGGAGGAATGACTCCATCCTCCGGGACCCCGGGTCCTGCTCCCTCAAAGAGAGAAAGAGATGCTTCAATTTGCCTTTCCACCTGTCCCAGCATCCTTGTGACCTGATGCCATGACATCATTTCTGCCTCTGCTCATGGGAGAGAACTGCTTTCCATTTTTTGCCCCTTCTATAAAAACCTGGCACCCCAGATGGGGAGATTTTCAGCCACCTGCTGCGCATCTCCCCCGCCACACAAGCCAGCAAGCTCACAGTCAACCAGTTTCTTGCTGTTTACATCAGCCTTATATAAAACAGAGTGTCAGGGTCAAGGAGCCAGTCCCGTTTCCGAGGGCACAGTGGCTCAGCCGCTCAGATTGTTTTGGGAGGGTAGGGGTGTCAGGCAGCCCCTCCTGCAGGCAAGCGATGCAACTCCCTTCGTGGCTCCTGCTCTCACCTGCAACTGCCTATATGCCCTGTCTAATACAGATGTAGGATAAAATAAAAGAAAAACACTTAACCTCCTCCCCCAACATAATAAAAAATAAGATAATTAAAAATAGAAATAGATACATAATTAAAATTTAAAAAAAAATAATAAAAATAAAGTAAATCAATCAGTCAATCAATCAATACATGATGACAAGGCAATGAAACTCCAACCACCACCTCTCTGGCAGGGCTCTCCTCCTTGAAGGAGAAGTGAATGGCCCACACATAACAGATGTTTCCCGTGTCCCTGAAAGCTGTACTCAAAAGTGCTTAGTTACTATGGTGCTAGAGGTGGTATTACAATTTACACAGGCTAAAAACAGCGATCTGTGAAAGTGGGCAACTTCATTTGTCTTTGAAACCCCCTGAGTAGCTCAATATCCGCATGTTCCTCCTTTCAAGCAGAAATGCTTCTGCTGAAGAGATTTTGGGTTCATGCGATTGTGTATTGTTTTACTGACATACTGTAAAACAAACCCGGCTCAGTCAAGGTCCACTGTGAAAACTCACCCAAAATCATGAGTGAGAGAAAAAAAACAAGAAAGGCATCAAGGTCCCACGAGAAATAAATGCCCAAAGAGGTAAACCAGCCATGTTTAGAAGACCTCTACAAGAGAAGAAACTATATAGAGTTATTATAGAACTATAATAATAATTATATAAATAACTATTATACAATATATTGGTAAATAATCAATGTTCAGGAACAAGATCCCCCAAACTGAGTTTTTGCACAGGGGGTGATTTTTTTGGCATGTTAATTATTTACTAGGGCATCTGATGCGGAAACCTTTGGTGTGCAAGCTCCCCCACGTTCACGTTTTCCTCCTGTGGGGCCCAAGTCCTGGGTCCGCCCGCCTTGCTGCGCCAGGAGATGCTCGTTGCTGAACCGGCTTTGGGCCGGGTGCTCATCGCTCACCTGGTGTCCTCTTGTTTATGGGATGGGAACTGGAGAGAGGAAGTCAGAAGCCAAACCGACCCCCTCCATCACCTCTTCTTCTGATGGGGAAACACAGCAAATTTGGGAGCTGTTCTCTAAAGACAGACACAGAGACTGGACATGACTTTTTAAAATCAGGAGAAAGAGATGCAGTAGTTTTGCCTGTTTGCCCTGTGATGGGACTTGGTGCTACTAGTATTTTAGGAACAGACAAACAAAATCAGCAAGACTTGTTTCTTTATTCCGTCACTCTGTAGTACAGTGTACCACCAACCACGTCCAATTTTACAGTCTACCTGCCAGGGTTTTGTTATGTCAGCAAAGGTTCAATGCTAAGGTTTCTGGGCATAAAAACCCACAAGATCGCTATGTTTCTCTTGTGTGGTTCATTCGTTTGTTTGCTCTTCAGCCAGCTGCAACAGGTCAGCGTAACTTGTAGTGACTTTCTGTGTATGTGAAAATTTTAAATAATAAAATGTGAGTGCTCATGGAAGCATAGTAAGCAACACTACCACCACCAAGGTTTACATAAAAGTCTCCAGTGGCATTTGTTTGAGACTTGCCTGCTGCTAGCTTGCAGGCTGTGAGGTCGGGCTCAGAGAGTTCAGCTGCTGGGGGTACAAGTCCTACCAGCTGCTTTTTCCAGGTTGGGTAGAGAGAGACTTGCAATCCTGTTGTCAGTCATCTGCTTTACTTCTTCACCTGGAGTAAAGCCACGAAGCTTGATACATCTCAGGGCAGCTCTCCTGGTTCTCAGGACTGCAAGGACATGACCTGTCTTTGCCACCTCCCATCACCTTTGGGACTGGCAGGATCAAAGCTAGCCCTGCTTGTTTCTTCCTGCTCTTGACATGGAAACATGAACGTCACTGCAGGAGCAGGGTGAGCTGTGTTTGCACTGACTCCTCCGAGGAAAGTAATGGGTGAAAAGCAAAATAAAAAAAAAGAAACTCACACTCTGGCTTGCAAGATATTATAGTGCTCATCCTCTGACACACAGCACCAGAGCTGTGTGTTACCACAGGGCAGAGACTGAGGAAGAGATGGGAAACATTGTTATTCCTCACACCAGGGACCTGCCATGACGTTTCTCCAAAGCGGATGCCTGGCCCCTCTGCTGTTGGCATTGCTGGCCAGGATTCCATCCTCCCAAATACCCCTGGCCAGCCGTGGAGCCTATGGCACCAGCCAGAGACAAGGGAGCCAGGTGGCTCTGTGTGCTGCTTCAGGGCCAGTTTTGGAAATCTATCCCCGAGGTGGCAGCAGAAACAGCAGCACGCAATGTGCTGTGGTGTCAGGTCAGACTTCAGCTTGTGATGTACAGGTTTTAGGTTGTGTTGTTCACTCTAAAACAACAGGTCAAAGTTTCCTCCTGGCCCCATGTTTAATACTTTCTGCACCGCTAACCACAGCTGGCCATTTTTCTAGTGGCATTAATTATTAGTTATATTCTTCTTTCTAACCACCGAGACCATGTCTGTGCCCTTCCACTGCTTTTGTCTTCTGCAGCCACCCTGCAGAGTCATGTCTGCTGGACCATGAGAAGTCCTAGTATGCCTGGCTCGTGGGCTTGAGTTACTCAGGTGGGACACGGGAGTAAAAGCACGGTGTTAACAAAATTTATGTCTTCTTTATTTAAGAGAGAATGATTCCAAGAGTAATAGAGCAATTAAATATGCATATATTTTAAAAAAATCTATTTAATTGTATATGTCTACTCTACCACATTTTTTTTATGTGGTCTCCAAGTAAGATAGAAAGTGAAATCCTGACTGTACGGGCATCTGTGATAAAATTCCCACTGACTTGCATAAGACCATTTCACCCACTGTTTCCACAGGGAATCACACTGCCTATTCAAAGCCTAGCTGGAGAAAACAACAGCATGTAGACCATCTGGGGACAGCAAACTGGGTCTGCTACCTAACTGGGTGGTTCTCCGGAGTGTCTCGCAGAAGCAGAAGGAGAGAGGGGCCGGCGGCCGGCGCGGTGGCTGGGACCGCGCACGCAGAGGGGGAAAGTAGCCCTTATAAAGACATTTTCTGATTATTATTTTGGGAAACCTTCTGGTAATCCCCAGTCAATCTGCATGCTAATAGAGGTCATTTACCAAAGCAGAATACTGGGGAAAGCTTTGCATAATAAGAATGTTAGTTTGATTTGATACTAAAACTTTTCAACTGTTCAATCAAAGCCAAAGCTGAATTTCTGGGGAAAAACAATGGTATTGAATGCAGAAGTGAATCTAGACACAGTTTAAGCAAGCTCTTTTTGATCAATTAGACCTTTCTGTGATGTCATCTTTATTACTTATTCTAATGAGATGGGTGTTGTAAAAAGGATTGGGGAGTGAAATCCATTGATAATCTCCTTAGCAGTGTGGATAATATAGAAGGTTTCTCCCCCACATTGAGAGCTCTAAGCTGTTCTAATATACTTTAAGACTTCTCAGTATCTCCCTATTCTTAAAAGAAGATGATTTTCCTTTTTATGACGGGGTGTAGATTTGTTCACTCTCTCTGAATAATTTGGTTAGAGATTTACAGCTGCACTTAGTTGTTTTTATTCACTGCTGTACTTTTTTGTGCACAAAAGCTGCGGTTTAACCCCAGATAAATGCTATCTGCTGCTGGGCTTTTTGAGTATACTAAAGACGTAGAAGCTAGTGCAGCTGCAAACTTCCTTCTCAAGCCTCAGAGCTATATTAAACTAATTTAAGTACCTAGGCAAATATGCTGAATCTCTTCTGCAGAAGGGCATTTAGAAGGAGAATGGAAATTCTGGTGAAGTATTTGCACAGCACTTCTTCAGTTTAAAACAAGTGTTCAAGATTATAATCAGGTTGTGCTAGCAACCTCTCAGGTCTCTCTCTAGTTTAAGAGTTGCATGATGAAGTGATAAAAACATTTTAAAAAGCAAATTCATGACCCTTGGTTTGGGATGCCTTTACCCCTTGTGTTGGCATCAGAAAGAGAAACCTAGCAAGATTTCCAAGCCACCTAGAAAATGTCAAGCAAAATAATACAGGCTTGCATGAAATAAAGAGAAGCAACTTTCCAAGCTACTGAAGTACAATTAAATTGATTACTTGGATATGTTTAAGAAAGAGACGAAGAGAGAAAGAGGAAGAGAGAAAGAGAAAGTGAGAGAGAAAGAGAAAGAGAAAGAGAAAGAGAAAGAGAAAGAGAAAGAGAAAGAGAAAAGAGAAAGAGAAAAGAGAAAGAGAGAGAAAGAAGAAGGGGAAAAAAGAGATAAAAAAGAGAGTAAGGAAGAAAGAAAAAAGAAAGTGAGAAAGACAGGAAGAAAGCAAGAGAGAAAGCAAGCGAGCAAGAAAATTACTGATAAAGTTCCAAAATAAATTTGTGAAAATAATTATTTTGCCTTCTGATCTCCTAGGAAAGTTTTCTCCTTTGCATTTCAAGACTGACAGACTGCCTATTGTGGTAGAGAGGAATTTATATATTTATTATAAAAATCAGCATAGTACACACTCCCTCTCTCCCTTTTATCATCCACGTCCGTGCATGTACAGAGGTTTCAGCTTATGTGGTGCATATAGCCTTTATATAAACTTTTAATATTGACTATTCTTGCTTTCTCCTCTGCACTATTCCATGTAAATTTGTTGTGCTGATTTTGAACTTTAGGGAAAGACCATATCCCCTTTTTTCAAAATTTCTCTGGAAACAACAAATGAAAATCTTTTTAGAAAATAAATAGATAAATAAAAAAACCCCCACCACAACAACAACAAAACCCAAACAAACAAACAAACGGAACTGCACAAAAATCCGCTTCCTGCTTTATGAAAATTCAGTCTCAGACTTGCAAAGACACAGGCATGTTCTTCCATCCTGCGAGTCCTGCATGCAGGCCCATTGGTTTGCATAACTGGAAATCAAAATGATGGATGTATGATGTGAAAACAGCAGTTGCTGGGACTGGGAATGGCCTGTGCAGAGAGCATTTCAGATACTAATGGGTGTCTTCCAGACAGACACTAAAGATGATTGAAGACATAACTGAAGAAAAAACAAAACAAAACAAAAAACCCCAAAGATAATACAAAAATTTGTTTGCTTGTTTCTGGGCTTACAGTTTCTTCATTTAGACACAAAGCGGTTTTCTCTCCAAATGGAAAGAATTCATGTGTTTCTTAAATAACAAGAATAAAGAAAAACATGGACTTGGCAAAAAGAAGTACAAAGTGAAGTCTTGGTCAAGTGTTCTCTGTCTGTGCAGAAGAGATTGTCTCTGCCCGCTGAAAGAAAGAGAGCATTCAGAGAGGGCACAGCTACATGTAATATCAAAATAACCCCAAAGGATACCTGTTAGCTGGGCAGGGATGTGAAAGCTCCTCATGCTTAGTTTACCACGTCTGCTGCCAAGGTAAATACCCGCAGCTCCAGTGATCCCAACAGCCTGTGCTGATTTTGGCATTAAGGACCAAACCCATGTATGACCACCCCAAAGAAAGAGCCCCTGTGGCAAAGCACCCCACTCCCTGCTGAGCCATGGGGTGGGGGGGAAAATGGGCATCTGCTGCCCAGTGTGGAACCAGGACCTTGGGGACCTGAGGCAATAAGTGAGCAGCGGACGAAAGGACAGGCCTTGAGAATGCTTGTGGAAGAAGGCAAAGCCAGAGGCGCTGGTGGGAAGATGAGCAGGTTATGCCTCTTATCAGTGACCAACAGAGATATTGGTGGAAAGACAGGGCAGATCTGCATGCTGCATTGTCACACGTCTGTAAAAACACCTTGTCCCTTTGCATACTGTTTAGAAGGGAAAATAGAGGAGGGGGAGATATTAGAATCATAGAATCATAGAATAATTTCAGTTGGCAGAGACCTTCAGGGTCATCAAGTCCGACCATAACCTAATTCTAGCACTAAACCATGTCCCTAAGAACCTCATCTATATGTCTTTCAAACACCTCCAGGGATGGTGACTCCACCACTTCCCTGGGCAGCCTGTTCCAATGCCTGACAACCCTTTCTGTGAACAATTTTTTCCTAATATCCAATCTAAACCTCCCCTGGCACAACTTGAGGCCATCTCCTCTCATCCTATCACTTGCTACTTGGGAGAAGAGACCAACCCCCTTCATGCTCCAACCTCCTTTCAGGCAGTTGTAGGCAGTGATCAGGTCTCCCCTCAGCCTCCTTTTCTCCAGGCTGAACAGCCCCAGCTCCCTCAGCCGCTCCTCATCAGACTTGTGCTCCAGACCCCTCACCAGCCTTGTTGCCCTTCTCTGAACTCTCTCCAGCACCTCAGTGTCTTTCTTATGATGAGGGGCCCAAAACTGAACACAGGAGTCAATGTGGGGCTTCACCAGCGTCAAGTACAGTGGCACAATCACTTCTCTCTATTAGTATATGCTATCTCCATCCTATGAAGAGGAGCATTTAAAAGATAAAATAAGCAAACCATATGGCAGAGAAAACACTGAAATTACTTCAGACAGGAGGAAGAGACAGGAAGTAATTGGAAGCATTTTAAAAACTGGTTGCACAGCTCACATCTAGTGAGGAGAGCCACTGAGGAAGGGTACAGTGCTGGGAAAGTTCAGCAAGATAAATGCAATGGTATTTCCAGATGCTTTATATTTTCCCTGAATTTCCCTTCATCACTAGGCTTAGCTGTGGATGAGGCCCACATAGCTCTGGTACACCATTTCAATCTGAGGATTTCTGGGGACTCCAGAGAAGCTTCTTCTCTGCATAGAAACCACCTAGCACATCAAGGTGCTATCACAAATAGTGAAACAATGACTAACAAAGAACAGCCTGCAACAAAGCAGAGGAATTTTGTGAGAAAAGAAAGCAAAGGCAAGTCAAATGTTATGTCTGGAAGACAGGGACAAACATACATTCTGTTCCTCAAGAACATGAATTAAGCCAAACCTGCAAGAAGGAACCTGTCAACCAAAAGCAGGAATTGCACATCATTTAATGATGAGAGGTCTTTAAGACCTGAAATATGGGAACGAAAAACTCTCATTTCCAAAGCACTGTCATAAAGCCATTCCTACTCACAACTAACCCAAGACTATGCAAACCAGCCAGCTGGGAGGTATCGATCACATTCCTGAGGTAGGTGGCTGCTGACACAGCTCGGCCGGGGAGGTGACTCTGCCTGCCCCTTCCCAGTGTGTACCCTCACACCCTGTGAGGAGATGAATGAGGAGACTGAGCTCTTCTGGCTTGTCACTGAGAGGAAGCTATCACAACGTGACAGGTCTCATATCTTCTCCTAGACGTTGCTTTGGTCCCTGCGTTGTGTAACTGAGCCCTACACCTCTGGTGTAAGAGCAGGGCTGGGTCAGCTCAGTGTGGCGGGGGGTCTCCTCCTGCCACGGCAGCTCCGGCTCCCTCCAGAGAGCGCAGACGCCAAGCCAGGTGGGCTCTCCCGAGGGCCCGCCATCGCCATCTCATTTGCATCTAGCATTTGGCAGGGAAGCTGAGCAGCACACGGCGCACCGGGATGACATGATGTCCTGACCCTGTCTTACACAAATGTCAAGCTGTCCCGGTTTGTACTCCCTGCGGCTTGACGGGACTTGCTTTCCCCGCTCTGGTGGGGCACACGACAGTACTCACGCCTGGAGACATCTAGCAGGGAGAAATGCAGCTCCTTGGCCAGCCACAACCAAGCTGTTTGCTTTTTCTGTTTCAGTCCGTGGGGACAGCTTTCCCCTGCCTTCTCTCACCAGAGTCAGTCAGAAGTGAAGGGCATTGGAACATCAGTCCTTGGGTAGACAGTGGTGAGGTACCTGCACCCTGCTCCCAGCTCCCTCACACAGCCTGGATACATGAGCAAAGGCACATAGCACCGGGGGGTCTCCAGTCCCTGCCATGAGACCCCTTCCCTTTGGCAGGGCCAAATGTTTTGGTTTCCTGCTCAGTCACATGGTAAGAGAGTTTTTGATCATCACGAGAAGACACACATGGGCCAGCCCAGCATTTTGTTTCTCAAAGGTCTTCAAGAGCAGCTCCCAGCAATTTTCTGTAGCAGGGCTGGAGTTGAAGGCCATTCTACCTCTGACGAGGCTGGCAGGCTCACCAGTGCCAGCTCCAGTCATCTCCAGCAGCGCTGAGGCAGGACACGTCTCTGTTGGTCCCCATCGCCACATCCAGCCCTGCAGCAGAGCTCCCCTGTGTCCGCGTGCATGGACTGCCTCGCATTTGCCTGGCCGTGCTGCCAGCCCCAGACAATGCTGCCACAGTCGCTCCTCGCTGCACGGACAACTCATGAAAGGGCAGCAATACTGCCAATTAATGAAGAGTTGTCAGATGCTGCCAGGGCTCGCGGGCCCAGTCGGCAACCCAACTGTCACCACGGTGGAGAGTAAGACAAGGCAAGAGCTCTCAATCAGTTTAGAGGCTTAAAAGCAGTGAGTCACCAACAGACAACCATTTATTTTTATCATTGACCAATAATTATGGTATTGTCTGCTGGATATAAATGCCACACTGTTTCATGACAGTGGCTTTGCCTTGTCCTCTTTCCAAATGTTTTGTATCAAATGAAGAAGATAAATCTGATAGCCAGCATTTCTGGTGACAGGTTTGCACAGTACATGAGGCAGCTGCAGAAATGAAACCTACCTTATGGAGAATGAGACAAATCCTAAGATGTCCCCTAGACAGGGTCCTCATAAGACCAACCCGAGATGTGCATGGCTTTTCAAAGAGGCTACACTCCATCTGACAAGCATAAAAATTCTGAAATCCTCTGTATGTTCATTGAACTGGTGCAATGGGGATGAAATTTAATTAGCGGGAACCAACTTCCATATCTGTAAAACAAGGCAAGAGAAGGAGCCATTCCCTCACACCAAGCAAGCAACCCCAGAAGGTCCTCTATGGGTGCTCAAAAACCCCTGCACTCCAGCGAGGGCTTTGCCTTAGCAGGAACGTAGGGGCTGAGCACCCTCTGGCTGGTCCCAGCGTTCTTCAGCAGGTGTTTTGGAGGCGCCTGTGTAGCTAGTGGTTGGTGTTGCTCTTAGAGAAGTTGACTAACACCCCTACAAGTAGGCTCATTACATCCAGAATAAAAAATGGAAGTGATAGAGCAAAAAGCCTGATGAGTCAGGCTCAATTTTTTGCTTATTTCATATTAAAAATGTATTTTGGGTGCAGTGCAGTTTATTTACATCTGCTTCTTCAAGAAATTATACCGCTGGTAATGCTACCACTCAGGTAATGTCAGTCTACTCTCAAAAGGGAACGGGTGGCCACATGCAAGGTTGGAGAGCTGAAGCAGGTGACTGGAGGGAGCCAGCGCAGGACCTGGTGTGCTCCCTGTGACACCTCCAGCAGCTGCAGGTGGGAAGGACAGCCGTCTGGGACCATTCAGCCAGGGTAGCATGGGGATGCTGACCGTGCCAAAATGCTGGTGAGAGGAGCAGCCCTCTCAGGGAGGGTGGGGAGAGCAGACAGGGATTCTGCAGGCTTTGTGCTGCCTCCATCCCTCCGACTTCGATGGCCACAGCCCCCTGGCCATGGAAGTCCCCACGTCCACGCCTGGAGCTGCCAACAGCTGCCTGAGGCCAACCTGCCAGCGGATCCTGGGAAGCGCCATTTCTTTCGGGAATGACCAGATATGAAGGCTCCATTATATGGAAAACACTGACCTCCTGCATCTGCCAAACTCAACACATTTCCTCCACCTCTCCCCAACACCCCTCCCCACTGTTAGGGACCCTTGTGGCTTTTTCAATAGTTGTTTTCTTTCTGCTTAAAACAGGGTTGCTTCTCTACAGGGAGAAAGGCCCTGTTTGTGGGGTGCAGCTGCATTTCAAAGGTACATTGTTGGTGAGTTATGAATTTGAATGCCTTTACTAATGTGTGAAAACAGGAGAATTCTTTCACTTTTTAATCGAAATTGATGTTATTCCTCTGCCAGTGGTACCCAAGGAACTGTTTTGTTCCGTTTCCTTTCCTTTCATGCAGCCCTATTTATGTTTAGATCTGGTTTGCTGCCATCAAGAATCATTGTCATTACCACCAGTGTCTAAGCGCCGGCCAAGTCCAGCAGCTGTGTGTTTAATGCCTACCCTCGCTAAGGTTTATTTCCTTGACAACATGGTCTTGTTTGAGGCAACTTTCCTCCCTCTAAGAAGAAGGAAAGAAAAAGTCCCTTTCCAGTGTTTCTTTTTTTTTCCCTTTTTAAATTTTTTTTATTTTTTTCCTTTTTATTTTTTCCCCCTCTCTTTTTTCAGCTTGAGAACAGGAGTGAACGTTTTGGATATGAGTACCGGGGCTACCCCAGTTATTATTTTGATGGTCCCCATTTCCCCCTACCCAAAAAGTTCTTCCCGCGCCTTGCTCGCTCTCCACATTTAAAATGGAATACCTAGGTGGCCAAGCCGGACCCGCTGACCTCTATATCCTGTTCCTTTCTCCGCGCTTTGCTGCCAGTTTCCTTGATAAAAGGAGAGAGTGAGAGATAATTAACAAAAAACATGGCCCCTGGACAATGAAACAACTGGCCTTGGCCAGCCAGAAATTTATCCTGGTTTTCTAGGTGAACTTTCTCCCATCAATCTTTCCTTTAACCTCCGTGTTAGTGGAAGCAATAGGAACACCCCCTCCCCTCCCCCGAGCAAATGCTTTCTTTTGAGGGGAAACAAAACCCGGGATCGGAGAAGGCCGAGGTAAAATCTGGGTGGTATCGTGCCGCCGCACAATGCCCCCACTGTTCCCTGGGCCGGCGCTGGTGTTTTACAACAGGGGAGGGGAGAGGATGAATGGCCCGATGATGTGAAACAATCCTCCCGATTCAGGGTGACAAACTCATCTTCTGTTCCACCAGGAGGGGAACAAAAAAAAGGGGAGAGCGGGCAGGGAAGGAATTAAACCCAAACCAGTCGGTCTAAGAAACATCTTCCCAATCCTGGAAATGCTTCTGGGAGATGCCAGGGTAAAGCCCGGGATATTATTCCTCTGGTTTTTGGTTATCGACGCAGCTCCAGGGGCTGGCGGAGAAGGGCCAGAAGATGCTTTGTCTGAGGGGAGAAAGTACAATAGCCCCTAAGTGCCAGCATCTCTCGGGCTGCCCTGCTCTTGCTCCCTCGCGGGCGTCGAAAACCCCGGCAGTCAGAAAAAAAAAAATGATTGGCGGTGGGGTTGGGAGCGCACAGGACAATGCGGGTCCACTTCAGGTCCCCTTGAGAGGGTATTATGGCGAGTGAAAATATTTGTGCTCTGAAGATGACACTCTCCATTTTGTTAATGGCTCTCATCCGGCGCTGATAATCACACCCACCGCACTCCTGTCAGTTGTCTGCCGGTTCCCAATTAATGGGGCATGCTCAGAGAAAGCATCCCTTTTTCTGCAACCAAGACAATTCCATTGTGTTCACCTACTTGAGAAGAGGGAAAGGTGAATATGAGGGCATTCAGCATTGTAAATTGCCAATAAAACACAAACTGAAAGAGCACTCCTCCAATAAATTAGGAGTCTTTACTCCCGTTGGGTCACATGTTGGGAAAGGCGCATTCAGGCTTCCTTGGGTAGAATTTTGTGCAGAAGTTAATACAGCCTGGTCAGGTTTTTGTCTGACCTTATCATTACTTGCAAAAAAAAAATACTGTTTCCTTATAAAAGTTGCACCAGTTTTATGTTTTGTGCACTGGCAATATGGTGCAATGGTCCAAACAGATGCTTTAACACAGGCTGCTGGCAATAGCAAAAAGGTGATGTCATCACATATTGAATACTAAGACCTGCCAGAAGTGTCTTCTTGAAAAAATTCTGTGTTTTGCTCTGCAGGGACTAGCAAAAAACTCGGTAAGAGGTTTAGCATCTCCAGAGAAGACATAGCCAGGCCACTGACTTTCGTTCTTCCCAAGGACAAAACAAACCAAAAACCTCTCTGCAGAGCCATATCATTATCTGGATGCAAAGTTGAGCATCTTTGGTACAAAACCCTCTCGACAAATACACATGCAGTATTAAATACAAGGCTAATACAGGGGCGTTCCAGTAGCTGCCTGCTTTTTTTTTTTTTTTTTACTATCACTTATATAAAGCCTGTCACATTTAACTTGAGATGGGCATTCTAAAAACCCTGTAAGCGTAACCCCTGCCTTTTGTTTCATCTCAAATCCAAGCTGCACAACACAGTGAGGGAGGCAGGTGAGCAGAGATAAGCCAGAGTGGGGAGAGCTCTGTGAAGCTGTGCACAGGAAAACTCGGCTTGCTTAGGACGAGTAAGTCACCATCCTCAGTCCCAGTTAGCAAGTCAGATCCCTAGCTGGGATAAATCAGCTTATGTTCTTCACAGCTAAATGATTTAACTGCATTGACATGCATCCTGATGGCATTCTGTAATCTTCTGGTTCACTGCTGAAGTTTTACAGGGAGTATGGAGCATTTAATACACACAGACATGCCAAGGGAGAGATCTCACATCAATGATACTTGTGTATAGCTTAAAAAATTAAACTGTTGCACTTCAAGCTGCACTTGAAAAATTTAAGAAGCTACTTTAGATCACTGTATAGCATCTTCCACAACTGACAAATGCCCAATAGATACCAGGTAAACACATCCCTGAACGCGTTTCTGAAAGGTGCTCACATGTCATTAGCATTACTATAAAGAATAAGATTGCTCTGTTGACTTCACTGGACTTAGGCAAATTTCCAGCTCCAGAGCAGTAATGACAGCATCATAGGGATTGTATGTTTTGGCTGCTGTAGGTGCATAACAGTTGTGGTTTATTAGAAATACCAAAAGTTTCCTCAGTGCACCATGTGTTAGCATTGCTGGTACTACTGTCTTTAATTCCTTTGGCTCTCCTTTCTACCTTTCTACCCCATGCTTGCCAACTTAAAAAAAAAAAAAAAAAAAAAAANAAAAAAAAAAAAAGCTGGATTGCTTTTCTAGTAATCCTCCAAGTAGAAAAAAAATAAATAATGTTCTTCAATGTCCCCTCCAGTGGTGACTCTTCCCTGGAGGAAGCTCTGCTTAGTTCCCATTTTAATGCTGGTCATGACCAACAAGTGGTCATTTGGGATATGGAGGGCATTTGTGTCGTGTCACACCCTGATTATTGGTCTACATGTGCACCCAACCTCAGTTTGCCTTTGCTCACTAAATGAAGGCATTACAAGCCCCCTTGCTAATCAGATGTAGTGTTACTCAGAAAGCTCCTTAAGACCATCTGCTAACAGAAATAAAATTTCCTCCCAGCTCCTAGGGGAGTGTGAACAACACACACAAAGCCTGTGGGCGGTTTGCTCAGGGAAAGTAGTCTTGCTCTTCCTCCACGGCACAACAGCAGATGAAAGTCCAGTCTTTCTTGCCTGTATCTGTGGAGCGGCCTTGGGGCTGTATCTTAGACTGGTGGCCAGCAGGTAAAAACCCAAAGATGACAAAGCTGCGGCAGTGTTGGCTGGAGACACAGAGTCCTGAGAGATGGAGAGTGTTTAGATGATTACACTGGCTGCACATGTTAAACCCATGGTAACTTGGCATTTATGCCCTATGGCCAACATCTCACCAACCTGGGAGTGGGCACTATGCCATCTTAACAGATGGGCCTGAGCGATTTCAGCTAAGAGACTGTGTATGTCCATCAAATATGTTTGTTTAGGGAGCTGTTCTCAGCCTGGAAACACAGGACCTATAGTGTGGTGTGTAGAAAGATAACACTATCAGCTTGGGATCTCATCTGCCCAGCAGTAAGCGCGGGCTGCAAGTCTTTCTCTCCTCTTTTATTCCTGCTGCTCTGCAGAAGTGAATGCCGTCGTCTCACCCTGCAGAGGCAGAAGCATGCCCGTGGCCACACTGTCACGGTCCCCACGTCTAGAGGCATGCAGCTAAAGTGCACAGCACCCCTGGGGACAAGGCAAATGGCAATGCCTAGAACAAGGGAAGCCTTCCCCTCCTATTTGTACCTCATCACATCTGCCCCTGCTCAACATTTGATTCCAAACACCACCCAGCTGGAGGCCAATTCAAAAGATGTGTGAGCAGAGGGCACAGCAAGGTTTTCAGCCACACAAAGCAATTATAGGGCTTAGTTCTGAGACACTGCCCACAGGAGAGGAGACAGGGAGGGCAGAGGGTGTTAAAACCCTTGGATCACAGTTACGCACAAGCCTCTGACTTGCACACATCATGCCAATGTGGGCAACACCACTGTGAAGGCAGTGAGCTGGCCCACAGCAGGAGGACCTGGAGCTGCTGGGCATAGGAACAGCAAGGTGAGCTCTGCCTGACACTTGCAGATTTGCTCCTCAAACTGCTGTAAACAAATATTATTACTTTTCTATTTTTTTCTCTTTTTTTATTTTGGTCGAGCTTCTTGCAATAAATGCACGTGTTTTCATAGGCACCTGGTTCTGTAGCCTCAAATCACCACTACTGGCAAGAAGCTATGGAGCAGAATGGACCCTCCTTGATGCACCTTCCAGGGACAAACATCAATACAAAAGCGATATTTGCTGTCTCTCAGGTGCCTTTAATGACCAGGTGAGAAGGTGCTCTGTGTTTATGTTGCCTGTCTTGCTCTGAATGATTTGCCCAAGATCACCGTACGTCACCGCAAAAGATGGCATCAGAAGTTTGTCCAAATATCAAGAAGCCCCATTCATACTTCCTAATTTTCCAACAGATCTGCAAAAGGGTTCTGTTTTATCCTTTCAGTTGTACATCTCCTCAGGAGGCTAAAGGCCTTACTTGATACTAAAATAGTCCCTACCAGATACTTAAACTTCCCATGTGAGAACACTTGCTTGTATATCCTTCCCCACCCAAGGAATGGTCTTAACGAAGCTACTAACTTGTCATGGGGTGGTTCTGTCAAGCTAAGGATTTTCTTTTGATTTTTCCTTTCCTCTGGGAAGCCTACTTCTGCCCGACACTGCACATGTGCAAACATGTAGAGACAAACATTTTCTTTTCCTTTCTCCCCGGCACGAGCATCTTCTACCCATATGGGACAGATAATCCCTTTTCATATCGGCTCATCTTCTTCTTTCAACACAATTTCCTTGACATCCCAAATTACAACCAAATGGGGAAACGGAGGAATGAGCCTGAAATCAATTTCAGATCACTCAAAAGAAACAGATTTATAGCAAAGATAAATCAACAAAACCTTTGAGGGTAGATCCCTGAATTCTTGCCTGAGTCCCTGACATATTTAGTACCTGTTGATAGAGGCTAAGACAGCACACAGTCACCGAGGCGAGGGGCTGGGCAGTGAGACACACATCCCTGGCAGGGCGGGAGTGTCCAGTTTTGGGTCAAGAGATTTGGATCCCAGCGCCTGTCAGGACAGATAAGACACTTAACCTCCACTCCCTGGTGTGGCTCTGCTTAGGAAGGGAGAGTAAAATCATCTGCCCCATGCAGACCAGAGGAGACCAAGCAAAGTCCAGCCCCTCACCCTCAGTGCATTTAAACAGATGTAAATAATAGTGCCCTGGTCATCCCAGTGGCATTTTTAGCCCTACATATCTAATGAGATCTTGGAGAGCCCGATCTACAATCTGAGCCTTGGCTTAAAGCATGAGAAAGGCTACAACATATTTAAGCCACAGTTATTTGGGAGGTAATATGGTGTTCCCCAAATGGTAAGAAATGTCACAATCAACAAGTAAACCGTCTTAATCTTAGAGCCGAAGCAAGCCGGTGGCATGCAGAACCAAACCCAAGTCACTGCAGATGCTGATGCTGCAGTGCAGATACAAGGCCTGACTTCAGGAAGCCAAGAGGTTTCGAGATGAATGTGGGAAGTCAAGGCGAGAGGTTGCCCCAAGATCAGGGCTTTGCCCCTCCAGGGCCGGTACTAAGAGCCAGAGACACCACTGCTAATTTGGCCATCATTTGGATATACACTTAAATGGGAAGAAAACAGTTTGCTGGCAGAGGAGACAGGGCCTGATTCCCTCCGCTGAGGCTGATGGCAAATGCCTACTAAGGTCAACAGGAGTGTGTTGGTTTCCATTTGCTAGAAAGTGGAACACAGATTTTAAGCCTCATTTTTTTTAACGTTTTCCTTCTTTCTTTCTAGAAACATTAAAAGCTTTTCTCTTAATTAACACTGAAGTTTAGATATTTTGTGAAAGTGATACCTGAGGAAAAAAAAATTACATGATTATGCGCTTACATCAAAGATCTTGATTTTAATTAATTTACTGTGGAAAAATTAACAAATTACGGTCCTAAGTACTAGAGCATATTGTCAGTTTTGTTCCTCTTCTTTTCAAGAGATTTTATTTGGCTTTGAAATCAACAGGACTACTTCAGGAACGAGGTACTTTTCAGCATGGAGAAGGGTAATAAAACCTGGTATTTCGGTTTTAGTTTAACTACCTGGTATAATTCGTCTCCTTGTTGCAATGTGCTCTAAGGGTCCTTTAAAAGACTTCACAGGATGTGTGTTAACAGGTCCACAGGTGAATTTCTTCCTTACGTGCTAGGAAGATACTGTGTTCCCACTTTAATCATGACCACTCTGCATGGGGCAGGGAAGATGGACTAATATAGATATGGAAGGGAAATATTTTCTTGTTTTTGAAAACAGATCCCATGGTTTGGCAATCCCTGGGCATTTGTAGGCTGTGTGGGGTTTATGTATTTTTCTTTTGGGGAGGGATATACAGGACTTAGATATCAGCACAAAAGTGCACATGTTGGTGTTGTCTTTCTATTAAATGTGTAACACATAGTTCTTACTATAGTGTTTTTACTTTTGAAAATACAGGTAGACTATGACAACCATCGTCCGAATCATAGAATCACAGGATGGTTTGGGTTGGAAGGGACCTTTAAGATCATCTAGTTCCAACCCCCCTGCCATAGGCAGGGACACCTTCCACTAGACCAGGTTGCTCAGAGCCCTGTCCAGCCTGGCCTTGAACACTTCCAGGGATGGGGCATCCACAGCTGCTCTGTGCAGCCTGTTCCAGTGCCTCGCCACCCTCATGGTGAATAAGCTAATCCTCTGGTCAACCCAGGGACGAACGCGCTGGTGGCCAGGCTGCAGGGCACACCACGTAGCTCTCAGTTAACCCTACATTCTCATCAGCTCATGAATACTGAGCACTGTCCCTCCATGATGCTACTTGTGTCAGTCCTGCTTCTCACCAGCTCTCCTGGAGCTGCCAAGCGGGTATGAGCAGGGGCACTGGCCGCTGAGGAGTGGGATGGACAGGACAGGACATTCACCCAGGCTTCGACCAGCAGCTGCTGGCTTGAGTACACTGTTTCCCACCAGTGTGAGGACCATGCTGGCAAAGCCATACAGCTCCAGCACCCACTCCAGCTCACTCGGGTACTGCTCAGGGCACCCTGAGCCCCAGAGGCAAGCTTTCTCTCTCCTCGAGGCCATTAACAGCCAAACGCAGTAAGCGTGCCAGTACTGGCCAGGTAGGAAAGAGATTTCTTTTTGCCTTGTGATTCAGCCTCCATGATGCCTTATGGTACCCACTGGAACTGGGAATAAGACCATTTGTCATCTTATTGCTGAACAAACAGTTTGCAAAGAACTGCCCCGGGGAAGGCGCAATGTCCCGGGGTTGCTGGTGCTGCTGATTAGATTGAAGACTCCGACCATGATCCTTCATCCCTGCACTGGCAGCGGCATGGAGTTTTAGCTCTCAATATTTATTTCCTAATTCCTAAAAGTTTCAGGTTCACATCTGGCTACAATCTATATTAGGGAGGCCCAGTTCAGATCTCCTCTCCAAATACCTCAGAGGCAGCTGCGGTGCTGACACAAGGCAGAGGCTGCGGGCGACACGTAGGTACCCGTGGAAGCGCGGTGTGTACGGCGTGCCTCGTGGCACACAGAGACAGCTTGTCAGTGCCTCAAGTTCCTAACCGATGGGCAAGCCCAGCCCTGTCCTACCTCCACGTTGACTGATTTCATTAGGTCTCATTTTCCCCTTCAAAGCTTTAGGAAGTCTCAAAGCATCCAGCCTGTCGACGCGAGTCCCGAGTCACCGCAACAATGTCGCAGCTAATGAGATCAAAGAAGAAGTTGTTATCTCATCCCTCCTGACAAAAGCTGTGGGCAACCAGTGTGACAGCTGACTGGGAACCTCCAGATTTTGACCGGTACTGGCACCCTGTCTGACGTACGTACCATATAAACTAGGAGCGAAGTGGTGTGCTGGAGGGAAGGCAATAATTCCTACCTCTGAGCAGAATTTTAAAATTGAAAGTAGCATCTATTCAGCTCCTCCAAGCTGTTTCAAAGGACTTGTAAGGCTCCGGTTGCCATTGTGCGCCTGGTAATTCTGTGTCACAACTAATTACTGCCTAATAACCGTTGTGGGGACAAAGTCCCTGGTTTAAAAGAGAAGTCTATTTCGTCTCGCATTCAGGCCTAATCTGACCCTGAATAGCGGAGATTACATGAGGTAATACAGCAGTTATTTCTACCTGCTGTAGTTCATAAGCTCCATCTCCAGCTGAGGCAAAAACCCCCTCCCCCTTTAAAAAGATTATTTGTCATTAAAATGCTCAGTAGCGGGGTTTTTTAGCTTTTTTTTTTTTTTTTTTTTTTTTTTTTTTTTTTTTTTNAATCTGGATGTTGCCTACACTTTCAGAAAGGTTTTTGAAGAAAGATTAGCAGGATTAGGAAAGGTTCACATATGTTCAGCTTCACTATTGGTATTCAAGACATCACAACTCCACCACCACCCAGGAAGCCCAAGAAAACCAAGAGCGGAGAGAGAGAAAGGCAGAAAGAAAGAGGCCTCCTGGCCAGAAAAAGCGAAGACCGCTTCAGCAAGTAAAACAGTCAAATCAGAGCCAGGGCGCAGAGGCTGTCACACTGCAAAAATCCTTGCCTTTCACTCCTGCAAAAATATGTCTCTTACTCAGCGCCTCGTAACTACATGTGCCTGCAGCCGTGCTGGCAGCCCAGCCTTGCTCCCCTGCTCGTAGCCCAGGCAGACATGCTGCAAGAGATTTGCAGCCAAAACCGAGCATTTCCTCAGGCAGACACCAGCCTTGAAATACTTCAGCTGGCGCGAATGCCCACAACGAAGCAAGAGGGAAATGTGTGCAACAAACAAGAGTTGTCTGGCCTCAACCTGGTAGCACTGAGTGGCTGCAGAGACCAGGCATCGAACAGCAAATGGGTTAGATCACCTCTGCTTATCCAGCAAGGGATAGGCAAAGCAATGTAGGTGCCAGGGCACAGCTCCCTGTGGCCCCACAGGTCACCCTTGGGGTCCTCAGCCCTTTTCTGGTGCTGTGAGGGACAAGGGGATCTGTGAGAGCAGATGTAAAAATGCTTCGCTCCATCCTGTCGAACACTTGCCAAGAAGTCATGAAAAAAGAGTACAGCCATATGGAACTGCCTGCTCCCTTGGAAATATTTAAGCTCAGCAAGGGAACAGGTCCCATGGGATGTGTCCTATGCCCAGGGCAATGCTAGAGGGTGGCTGAATTTCTTCAGAGTTATGATGGGAGAAAAGAAGGTTGGAAATGATGGGTAGAAGGCCTTTGGGACAACCAGCATAAACCATGTCCTTGCTAGTAGACCTCAAAATTACGTTCCCATACACAGAATCACACAGAATCACAGAATCGACTGGGTTGGAAAAGACCTCATAGATCATCGAGTCCAACCCTTGGTCCAACTCTAGTCTGTTTACTAGATCATGGCACTAAGTGCCATGTCCAGTCTCAGTTTAAAAACCTCCAGGGATGGCAAGTCCACCACCTCTCTGGGCAGGCCATTCCAATGCCTGACCACTCTCTCTGTAAAGAATTTCTTCCTAATATCCAGCCTAAATTTCCCCTGGCAGAGTTTAAGCCCATGCCCCCTTGTCCTATTGCTAACTGCCTGGGAGAAGAGACCAATCCCCACTTGGCTATAACTTCCCTTCAGGTAGTTATAGACAGTGATGAGGTCACCTCTAAGCCTCCTCTTCTCCAGACTAAACAACCCCAGCTCCCTCAGCCTCTCCCCATAGGTCTTATGTTCAAGTCCCTTCACCAGTCGTGTTGCTCGTCTCTGGACCCGCTCTAGCACTTCAATGTCTTTCCTGAACTGAGTGGCCCAGAACTGAGCACAATACCTTCTATCTGTAGAGAAAATGAGGTTTTTCTGGATGCAAATCTATTTGCACAGATCAACACCTATCCCGTCAAAATACATGGCGTTCTTTGTTCAGGTTAATTTTTGTTTTCGCTGTAAACAGCTAAGCAAGGTTTAAAACAATGTAACCCATCCTCTGAATGTAGGGACCTTTCTAAGGCCTGGAGAACAGCTTACTCCGTCAATGTGAATTTTCTCCCTTTTTAGGCAACAACTTTTCTCCCTGTTTCAGATTTTCAAGAAAAAAACCTTAGCTATCCTCCACGATTTTTCTCCTAACTTGCCCTTTCTTTCTCACCAACACCCTCACACTTCTCCCTTGCCCCTGAGTTGCTCACTCATAATGCTGCATCACCTCACTCCTTTCCTCCACTCCTCATCCCTGGAAACACGCCTTGCTCACCACTCCTTTCCCCTCCCCTTCGCTCTCCCAACACCTTGCACTTCTGCCCTCTCCCACTACATGCTCCCCATCCTTCTCAAGCTTTTCCCTCACAAGTCACTCATCCTGAGCCTTCCTGCTGCCTGCAGGTCAGGATCTTTCCTGAGCCCTCACGGTTTCCCTGCTCCAGCCCCTCCTTGCAGCTCTGTGGTGGGCACCCAGCAGTTAACATGAGAGGCAGAGCCACAGCTGCTCTGGAGTTTTGGCAGAGAAACCCCTCCAGCTCCTCTGAGCGCCGAACCCTCCGAGGCTGCTTTGGAGGACGTATGGCTCAGGAGAAGCATGCCAGGACCTCACTCGCATCGTTGGTGGATTGTCAGGGAGAGGCTTCATATGGAACTGTTAAAACAAGCGATGTTATTTAAGGCATTTATATTTTCACTTGTGAACATTTTCTTCAAGTGATTCCAAAGGAACATGTGCTTTAAATCTCTGCACCTCGATAAAATGAGCCCAGGCAGACACGGGAGTGGGTCAGGGCCGCCACTCCGGCCAGGCAAGCACAGATCCCACCCAACACGACAAAGGGAGAAACAGTGTGAAGAACAAAAGGTAATAAATTCAGCATGTTAGAAAAAAGATCAAAATTCCTGTCAACGTGTTACCAAAAGCAAAGAATCTCTCATCTTGGTTTGGTTTGGTTTGTTTTTTTGTTTGTTTTGGGGGTTGTTGGTGGTTTCTTTTTCTTTGTTTTGTTTTTTGTTTTGTTTTGTTCTGTTCTGTTCCAGCAAATACATAAAAAACCTGCCACCTGAAGAACATCTTTCTATAGCTCCACAGCTTGCGGAGGGACTGTCTATGGAGGAGCTTCTAATCAATTCAAATGGGAAAGAGGGAGCGAGTCTAGCACAGAAACACCTGTATTGCACGAATGATGTGGCAGGCATCAAAATTAGAGGGCTGATCTTGTAAGCGGAGAGGCACCCTCCAAGCATAACATGCGGTGAGAGGGCTAGCAGGTCCTGTAAAACGCTATCACACATGAGTCTGCAAAACTATTTCCTCCAAGTTTCAAGGAGTTTGGAATGAAGTGGTCTCACTGGTGTATGAGCTCCTGTGACCATAAATCCCTTCTGCATGGTTTGCATTTTAGGAGGGGAGGGAGAGACCTCAGAAACTTCAGACTGAAAGCATCCAAACTTGTACTTTTAGATAGTTTTTATCTGTCTTTTGCATTTCAGTCAGGATTAAAATCCTGAGTGATATAGCATTTGTACAGCAGTTAAATTTGAGTAATGCCTTCTTTTTTTATTATTTCTTTCCTAGTGCTACACAGATTTAACTTTCCCAAGCAGGTGAATGACAGCTCATGCTTGCAGAGGGTGCTGATTCAGAATTTTACTTGAAACAGCATGCACATGGTGCCTCCTGTGAAGTGGGTCTTTTATTCTGGAAAGGGGAGTCAAAGTTCACTTCCAGGACAGATTCAATAAATCCCTCTGCAGTTCCCACAAGAACTGGGCGTCCTCATTGCTTCAGGGGCAATAAGAGTTTTGCCATGGTGAGATTTTGTCTCTTCCTGCAGAAGTTTTTACTACTGCCTGGTTGAACACAGCAAAAATAGCATGTGCAAAACTCAACACTGTTCACCTGCTTCAGCATCCCAGCCACACCTGAGAAGGATGCACCTTAGATGGCCACGAGGGATACCCCACCGTAAGCCACACAGTGGGAAACCCAGTACAACCACGGTTGTCTTTCGCATCCATTTTTCCTTCTTGTTCTTAAAAGCGGAAAATACGAAAGGAAAAAAGTGGGGGGAAAAACCAAACCACTGTGAATAACTCTGCTGCTCGAGTGTTTCACATGGGCGTGGGCGGTGGCAGGGGGCCAGGCCCCACAGCCCGTGTCCACACCCATTCCCACTGCGAGGGGGTCAGAGCGCGGGTGCATTTTCCTGAGTGGGAGGAGGCCTCGCCTGCACGGTATAAAACGTGTCAGCTGAGCTGCATGAAAAGAATAGCTATTTTCTGTCTCTTCTGCTATGAGCAACATCCCCACAGCAGCAGGTTAATGCATGGAGCCGGGGCGATCATGGCCTGTCAAGGAAGGCATGGGCTGGGTGCAGCCCAGCTCCCCGCCTGAGCAGCACACATTTCCCCAGGACTTCAAGGAATGCACCACATTTTTCATGGTCTTAAAAATCAGTGGTAAATCCCCATCTTGCTCCCTCAGCTTCGTCCCCAAAGCAAGGCCATGGCAACAGCGGTGGGGTAAATTCCTGGGCGACCCCAGCACAGCACTGCAGGCTTCCCACCTTTCGCCAAGGAGTAGTTGGCAGGAGGTGTCAGGAGGCCTCCTCAGGTGGTGTCAGGAGGTCTTCAGCTCCATGGTCAGCTGGTGGAGCTGGGACCCCCAGTGCCAGAAGGTACAGTGGGAATCACTCTAAAAAGATACAGAGGAGCCATATGAAAGCCAGCAAACCACCTTCCCATGTCATGTCCACCCGCCCGGGAGTAACCCCTCCTCCCAGCTAAACATCTCAGGAATTGAACTTGTAAATACAGACAGAAAGTAGCTATTGCCTGGGTAGCCCAGCAAAGTTGGGTAGAGTTGGTGAGAGACATATGGTTCCAGCACTCCCTAAAAAAATATAATTGCTATCTTCAGGTGACTGCGTACCCTCTCCTTCTAATGAGTAAGATATTTAAAGTCCTGAACTGTTTATGTGACATTTCAATAAAAAATGCAGAGATTTGACAACATTTCCATATTCCTCCTTTAATGTCTGAATGTCTCTGACTTAATCCCAGTTCCTTGGCATTTATTACTGTTTGTTACACTAACAAGTGAGATTATGAGAATTCTAATGAAGGCTTCCAGTGAAAAACTCTGTGATTAAAATGCCATAATAACAGTTGCATGCATTTATGTGCCTGATTATCATAATCTATTTAGCACAAGTAAACATACAAACAGAAGGAGAAAAGCGAGCCCACTGACACTTCAGCTAAAGGAGAATTGGAAATGAGGGAGAAACAATGTAAATATGTAAATGTCTTTGTGTATTCTTTTTATCTTTTTTTCTCATCCTTGCTTTTTTTCTCCATTTGCTAATGAGACATCTATGGTTCGTCACATGTGGTCCCTCTTTGCTTGGCCGAGGTATGTTTTTTGGGCCATCTGCTGGGGCCACTCTCCTGAACAATGCCACCCAGAAAGCGAGGGAGACATTCGCCACAACCTTTGACATCATGGGCGACAAGAGATGGTGTTGTACAGAGTCAAGGCTTTGATATGTTCATTCCAAACACTCAGTTCAGCTGTTACTCCATTAATGCAAGTCCCAATACAGCACAAGAAGGCGACAGCCCCCAAAAACTCTCAACAAATTAAGGAGAAATCTCACCAAATTCCTAGTGCGCACTTTTGCTACTGAGCCTTTTTTAATCTTTTTTTTTTTTTCTTTTTTCCCCAGGTTAGAACTGGCTGAGAACTTCTGGATCCCAAGGATCCAGGGCTTCCCATAATTCTGGCAGTGAAATGCCCATGGCCAGCAAGCGGTTCAGCATGAACCAAATCATTGTTGCCACCACGTGAAACCCGTTCTGAAGGGCACTGACACCTTCAGATGGGGAAACATTTCCATGATGAGTAGACAGCAATAAAATCCTTGGGGCTCAGCCAGACAGTTGCAGTAACCTATTAGCAATCAGGATTTTAAAAACATTTTTCTCCTGAGCACAGGGTAGGGACAGGACAAGAGAACAACCTGAAGACAATTTTGTTTCTAGCGAGTATTCACATGGGAAGCAAAATATACCCACGTTTTCATGTTCTGCTCATCATTAAAACTCTGCTAGGACTCTCTTATTTCTAAAGACCTCTCAGTCAAAATAAAGAAATGGAAAGCGGAAAAGAGATGAAAGGTAGTAGAAGAGTGCCACATACAGACAAATGGCAAAATGTGGAAAACGCTGCCCAGGAAACTCAAAATGAGAACTAAAAGTCCTTGTTGTGTTATATGTGGATTTCCTGAAAAAAAATGATAGTAAAATATGATTTTCTAGAATAAATTCAGTCCTGAAAAAGACACTCCATTTTTTTGCAGAGGAGGTACACTCAGTTGTGCCGGGGCTTTCTTTGCCCCTCTGTCTACCCTGTTTCCCTTAAAATAAGTCAGGGTCTTATATTAATTTTTGCTCTGCTTAGTTTTTTACATGTATAGCTGCCTGGACACTATTTAAATTGACTTTTTAAACGAACTGTAACTAGGGCTTATTTTTTGAGTGGGGCTTCTGTTTTGAGCACGCTCAAAAATCCTGAAAAATCATGCTAGGGTTTATTTTGGGGGTAGGTCTTATTGTCAGGGAAACAGGGTATATAATGTGTATTTCTCTCCCACCCTCCGGCCCTGCTGCTGAGACCAGTGGATGAAGGCAGTTTGGACCAGCTCACCAGGCTGAACACATGGGTGTTTTTTCAGTCCCATTGGTGTCCAGCTTGGCCAGTGCAGAGCAAAACCCCCAGGTCAGAGGGGTCTCCAGTTCTGTCACCTGTGGGACAGAAAACTGCATGTGGCCGGGCAAAGATCTGCATAGATTGGTAAATCCATCTCTGGCTCTGTTTCCTTGCCTCTGACTGTTTAAAAGCAGTTGCATTGGTTTGTTTCTCTCATATGTTCCTATCACTCCTTCCCTACCACAGCAGCTCACTTTGGAAGGATTTGCACATGAGGGACAGCTTCAAGCCCAAGGGAAGTTAAACACATCCCCAGCTTAAGGACAAGGAATTACTGGAGGAGTCCAGCGGAGGGTTACAAAGATAATTAAGGGTCTGGAGCATCTTTCTTATGAGGAGAGACTGAGAGAACTGGGTCTGTTCAGCCTGGAAAAGGCTGAGAGGGGATCTCATCAATGTTTGTAAATATCTCAAGGGTGGGTGTCAGGAGGATGGGACCAGACTCCTTTCAGTGGTGCCCAATAATAGGATGAGGGGCAACAGGCACAGGTTGCAGCACAGGAGGTTCCATCTGAATATGAGGAAAAACTTATTTACTTTGAGGGTGTCAGAGCACTGGAACAGGCTGCCCAGAGAGGTTGTGGAGTCTCCTTCTCTGGAGACATTCAAGACCCACCTGGACACCTTCCTGTGCAACCTGCTCTGGGTGAACCTGCTTTAGCAGGTGGGTTGGACTAGATGATCTACAGGGGTCCCTTCCAACACCAACTATTCTGTGATTCTGGGATTTTTTACTAGCATTGTATCTCTTCTGTAGCAGAATGGTACTGGGACTAAACAATGGCTGAAGCTGGCAGGTTTTCATCTCTGAGTCCGAGGAAAGGCGTGATGCACAGTGGACCTCTGGTTAGCGAGGTGACATTTCTGCACATTTCCCACTCCTCTGCAGACTGGAAATTCTCCACCAGCCACACAGAAATGATGTCACACAGGTATTTCTTTACTCACTACCAGCACAAAAAGACCCTCAGCATCACCCCAATTCCAAGAAGAACTTGAGGACCAACATGACATGGCAGTCAATGGATGTCTGCCTGGGATACCCAAGACAGGAGGTCCCAGCAGCGGATGTGCCCCTGACTTCAAGCCTGGGCACCTCTGCTGCCAGTGGGGCAGCACGTGGGCCTGCCAGCACTGTGCTTTCTTGATGTTTCTGCCTCTTTCTCCTCAGTTGCCCATAGGAGATTGTATTGTCAATAAGAAGTGGAATTGTTGGTAAGACATAGTAGCTTTTAAAATGAAATAACTATCATGGTGTTTTATAAGCTCTAGGAATTGCTTTTCATTATGGCAATAAAACGGTGGTGTGAAGTTATCAGTTGCATCCTTAAAGCTTAGTAAATGAAATAACACCATATCTTGTAAAAAATACAGTATTTTGCATTAAACACAACAAACAATGGTCAGAAATCTTGTATGTCTTACACCTACACCAAAGAGTCTAGATGAAGTGGTTTTGGTAACATCTTAAGGTCGGAGAAAGTCAGTCCTTGTTAATCTCACATGTGTTAGACTTGTCCTGTTGGAGTAAACAGCCGTGTTTGAGAGGAGAGACAAATGAGCCCTAAAGATCTAACACACAGAATCTAGCCTGTTTTTTAAATATTAATCCAATTATTTTGTTGTAGATGACAGCAGGCTCATAAGTGATGGAAGTTTATAAATAAAGAGGTTTTTTTCTGCTAGATGAGAATAGGAGATGGCCTATTTCCTGCATATTTTTAATCCTGCAACTATCACAAACATCAGCTCTGGTATTTCTGAGACTTCCCTCTGGGTGACTCCTGTGAAGATTAGAAGCTTTTCCAGTCTCTGATTGAATGGGAAGACATGCTGAGTTTTTGGCAAAGAGCATGTGTCTCCAACATTTCAATTGAACAAGTGTTAACAAAAACAAATCTAGGACCATGGAAAAAAAACAAAACAAAACAAAACCCACCGTCATAAAAATGAATTCAGGTGCCTTTCTTGGGGATCACAGGTATCAAATACGTTACTTGGGAAGGTAGAATGGCTTCAAAGGCCACAGGCTAGACTTCACTTGTAAGGCTAGAACAAGAGCAAAAAAATGAATTTGTGTCTGATTCAGATACATCCAGAAAGAAAAGCGGGGGGGGGGGGGG
>VWYH01002902.1:570116-612997 GCA_013399365.1 Pampusana beccarii
GGGGAGGAGTGCAGACTTGAACCTTCAAAATGTTATTCCCTACCCTGAGACTCCCCTCATACTTTTAGCAGTGGGCAGAGAATTTGAAGGCAATCCCCACATCCTCATGTCCTTGGTATGAGATTCTGAAATTTGTGCTCCTGGGGTGCACAGGGAGGGGGCAGCTGTGACCCCAGTGGACTCCCTGCAGACCCCACTCTCAACCAAAAAGTTTAAAAGGCTCTGGAGCTGCAAAGCCCAACTTCGAGCCTGCAGCCCTGTTAACAGATGGGAGGCAGACAGCACTGGGGATCAGGCCTTAGAGTTTCCGAGGCGTCATTAAAACTGTTTTCAGCTGCCAGTCCTCAAGGAGCTGCGGTCACACACAAGCTCTTCATCCTTTGGATGCCTCAGATTCCTTAGAGCCAGGCAGGGGCACTTCCAGTGTAGCTGTGTAGTATCCATGAGGAAAGGGCCCTGGGCCACAGACCTTGAGGGAATATAGGCAATAACAATCTCAAACAATAACTTAATGACATTCCGAGTGATTTTCAACATGAAAGCAACAGTCTGTTTTTTATTAAGTTATCACTTCATCACGTTCCCTGATTGCCTTCATTCATGTCTTAGCTGCCTACAGTCGAGATTTAAGAAAAGAAAAAGATATTCACAGGTAAGAAAACAGGCTCTGCTCCACATTTCAGTGTCAAAAGTAAGTTGGGGTGAAGGGCTTCTCTGGGAGCCTTTTGGAGCCGCCTTCCCAGGACACACCGACGAGAGGCATTTTGCAATACTAAGCCTTACGGTATCGAGCTGAGGACGTGCGACATTTAATTTAACATCTCACTGCAGAGATCACCCTCCTTCAACCTTGCAACCCCCCTCCTTCCGACGAGGACGGCAGAGAAGCACCGCCCCGCTACCACCGCCCCGGACGGCTCCGGGCCTGGCCCCGCGCAAACTCCGCGCCGCCCGGCGCAAGGAGCCCGGCGGGCTGTGCAGGCGGGACAGAGTTCACATCCACACAGACAGACAGACGGTGATCATCAAATAAATTGCTCCCCCGTTAGGGGCACAGATTCTGTTTTCTCCTTGGCGGCGGTGGCGTGGGGTTTCCTCTCTGAAGGAAGGAAAGGTGTGGGGGGGAGAAGAAGTAAAAGGGAAAGAGGAAGAGGAAAAGGAAACCAAACCAAACCAAACCAAACCAAACCAAACCAAACCAAACCAAACCAAACCAAAACAAAACAAAACAAAACAAACAAACAAACAAACAAACAAACAAACAAACGGAAGAAGCCAGAGAAAGGAAAAGGGGAAAAAAAGAAAAAAATAAAACGGGGGGCAAAAGGGGAAAAGGAAAAAGGAAGAGTCCGCTGCTGACTCCTCCCTCTCCGAAACCCCCAGGGTGCCTCCCCAGGGCGCAGTGCGGCCCCGAAGCTCCGGCAGCCCCTGCCGTGCCTCTGCCCGCTGCCTATTTTGGCTCCCTCGGGACAGCGGTCAGCGGCCGTTCGCCGCTTTTCCCCCGCCTTCCCTCCCGGCAGGTACCCCCCACCTCTGCTCCAGCCCCCCGCCGCCCCCCCTTTCCACAGCCTCCGCCCGGGTTCCCGGAGCCTCGGGGGCTCCTGCCCGCCCCTCCCGGCCGAGCCGGAGCCCCCAGGGCTGCGGAGCGAGCGGCGGGCCGGCATGGCCGCTGGGGCTTGGGGGCCCCGTCCCGTCCCCGGGCTGATGAAGTAGCTGGTGAAACCCTGTCCACGGGGCTGAGCCGGCGGCCGCGGCACGGCAGGGTCTGCCGCAAATCCGACGGGGAGGACGGGACCCCCACCCATCCGTTTGCGATGCGGAGGGGCGGCGGGTCCGGTCTTCTAAGAAGGAGACGTCCCAGCCTTTTCAGAAGGAAAATTACCGAGCCCTGAGAGGAGGAAGGGAGACAAGCGTTGCCGGCGTTTTCCTCGTTTCCGCCCCAGCATCGCAGCCCGGGGGCGACTGCTCCCGCCACGCCGCCCCGCCTGGCCCGGCCGGGGCCCGTTCCCTCTCCCCGGGCCGGGCCCTACCAGGAGCCGGCGGCCGGGGGAAAGGCGGCAGGGCTTAATTAATTGTGCTCGTTGTTGCCCTGTTTTATGCGGTTCCAACAATGCGCCGTATAGAGCCATCAGTCAAAAGGCAGAGGCAGGCTTCCCGCTGCCGCCCCACCGCTTCCCGACCATGAAATAAATGCAAAGTTTGCACAGACGTGTCCCACTCCTCCCCGTTCCGCTGCTCACCTCCAGGGCCCAGCCCCAGTTCCCCCCGCCTTACCCCTCCATCCCCCCGGTGGAGAGGGATGTCCCACCCGCCTCCCCCCGGACGGACTCCGCAGCCCCGCAAGCAGGTGCGGGAAAGGAGGGCCGGGGCGGCCGCTCTGCCCGGCTGGCCGGGGGCGGGGGGAAGACAGGGGCACGTCGCCGGTGGCCAGGCCGGGGGCCGCCCGGGTGGCAGCGGGACACACGCCGGGCGGCGGGCGGCGGTGAGCCCGGCTGTCGCTGGGACAGATTTTCCTAATTGACCCGTTACGGATCATCCCCGCAACCGTTGGGAAACACATTTCCACGCTTCACTTCTTAACGTTTTAAATACATATTTAACGGATGGTTGAGGCTTGCCGGGCCAGCTGGGAAACACACGGGTGTAAAAATAATACAACAAAGGCAATGGGGTCGGCGGGGAGGGGATCAGAGCGGGGGAGGCGGATCGGGGGGATTTACCCCGGTGGGAGAAAGCCCCGACCCTGTTGCACGGAACTGTCGGGGCAAGGGGGCTCGTCGAGGAAGCGGGCGCGGCCCGTAGGGCGGCGGTGGGCATTTCCGAAAGTCAATTTTTTTAAACGTATTTTTTTGTTGATGTATTTTTTCTTTCTCCTGCTTCGGTCTTGCTGCAGGTTATTTGGGGATAGGATTTGCTGGCTGCTCTGTCTTCTTCTCCCGGGCGCTGCGGGGCCGGAGCCAGGAGTCCTTGCTGAGATCGGCGCTGTCCGGCACCGCCCGGCGACCTCCGAGGGGAAATCCACTCGTGGGGAGTGGGGTGACCGAAAAAACTTTTTTCTTCCCCTCCTTTTGCAGCACATAAGGGGGAGATAACGACCGGACTGGGCGCAGGAGGAGGCACCCACTGGGGAAAGCGCGCCGACTGCCCGGTGCGTGTGGCGGGGCCGGGGCTGAGCGCTTCCCGGTGGGGCGGGACGGGGCACGGGGAAACACCGACGCACTGGCAGGAGCCGGGCAGCGCGGCCTCCCCGAGGGCTTTGCGGCGTCGGGCCCAGGGGCTGTTTCGTCCCGTCCCCGTCCCGTCCCGCCCTTCCAACAGCTGTTCCCGGCGCTGTCATTGTTACATTTTATTATGGATTTGACAAAAGTCCCTCCCCCCTACCGCGCCCCCCCCGCCGGGCTCCCAGCGCCGCTGCCGGCCGTCGCCCTCCCCGTCCGCCCGCCCTATCGAGCCGGACCGGCCCCGGNCTATAAAGCCACCGCCGCCGCGGCCGCAAGGTGCGCGCTGCTGCCGTGCTCGCCCGTCACGGCGCGCCGCTCCCTACGGCCGCCCCGCGCACGGTAAGTGTCCCCCGCGCCCGCGCAACCCGGCGCGGCACCCCCGAGGTCCCGGCCCGGCGGAGAGGCGCGGAAGGAGGGACGGGACGGGAAGGGAGGGGCTCCCCCGAGGGCACTCCGCGGGCGGCGGCGAAGGAACGGCGGGCAGCGCGGCCTGTCCCGCCGGGGGCGTCGCTCCGCGACCCCGAGGAGCGGCGGCAGAGCAAGCGCGCCGACGTGGCGGGCGGGCGGCGGCGGTGCTCCGCCAAGTTTCCGCGGGCGCTGACCCGGTGCCGCCTGCGGGCTCTCTCCCCTCCCCGCAGCCAGTCCGGTGCGCGCCGCCGTCCCGCCCGCCGTGCCATGGACTCGGACGCCAGCCTGGTCTCCAGCCGCCCGTCCTCCCCGGAGCCCGATGACCTCTTCCTCACGGCCAGGAATAAAGGCAGCGGCGGGGGCTTCACGGGCGGCACCGTGTCCAGCTCCACGCAGAGCGACTCCCCGCCGGAGCTGAGCGCCGAGCTGCGCAGCGCCATGAGCGCTGCGGGAGTGGTGGTGGTGGACAAGCTGGGCTTCAAGTCCTCGTCGTCCTCCTCCTCCTCGTCCTCCTCGTCCTCCTCCAAGAAGGACAAGAAGCAGATGACGGAGCCGGAGCTGCAGCAGCTGCGGCTGAAGATCAACAGTCGGGAGCGCAAGCGGATGCACGACCTGAACATCGCCATGGACGGGCTGCGGGAGGTGATGCCCTACGCCCACGGCCCGTCGGTGCGCAAGCTCTCCAAGATAGCCACGCTCCTCCTGGCGCGCAACTACATCCTCATGCTCACCAACTCCCTGGAGGAGATGAAGCGCCTGGTCAGCGAGATCTACGGCGGACACCACGCCGGGTTCCACCCCGCCGCCTGTCCCGGCGGCATGGGCGCCCACTCCGCCCCGCTGCCCGGACACCCGGGCCACCCCGCCTCGCACCCCGTCCACCACCCCATCCTGCCCCCCGCCGCCGTCTCCAGCGCTTCCCTGCCCGGCTCCGGCCTCTCGGCCGTCAGCTCCATCCGGCCCCCCCACGGGCTCCTCAAGTCGCCCTCAGCTGCCGCCGCCGCCCCGCTGGGCAGCGGCTTCCAGCACTGGGGGGGGATGCCCTGCCCCTGCAGCATGTGCCAGGTGTCGGCCCCGCCGCACCACCACGTCTCCGGCATGGGCACCGCCAGCCTCCCCAGATTAGCCACCGATACCAAATGAGTCCCTCGGCGGGGCCGTCCCGCCGCGCCCCGCGCCGCCCCGGCACTTCCAGGACCTACAAACGCGCCCTCCTCGGCGGCAGCGGGTCCCCCCCCCGCCCAGGGCCGTCGGAGGGGCGGTGGAAGGGGATGGACGCCGGCCTGGGGTCTGCCCGGCTCCCCAAACGGCGGGGAAAACCACCCCAACACAAGTAAACGGCCGCGCATCTTCTTTATTTTTAATTTTATGTTGTTGTCGATGACTTCGCTGGGAGGGGAAAATAGTCCTAGGCTCGTCGCAAATGGAGGAACCAAAACTGCAGAGGGGTTTTTGCTCGTTTGTTTGTTTGTTTGTTTGTTCGTTCGTTCCTCTACCCCCCTCAAGGTTTCGTTTCTACACGTAGAGCCTGTGGGGCAGCTTCTGGGTCACATCCCAGCCAGGTGTCTGCCACTGGACTCCCGGCACTGATGGGGAGCAGCAGGGCTCCGGGTGGACGTGTAGCCGGGAAACTCGGTTTATTCCTCCGCTTTCCCGCCCGCCGTTTTTTTCGTTTTTATTTCTGGTTCGGGATTTGTAAATATACCATTCAACGATAACGATGCAAGTCTGCTCTGCCTGAGCTTTCCGTCCGTGCACTTGTACTGTGTAAGCCTCATCGGTGAATAAGGGGTCGGTTTGCTTTGATTTCGTTGTTTTGAGTTCTTGGGGTTTGACGGGGTTTTGGTTTTTTTAAGCGTGTAACACTTTTTAAACAATTTTTTCGTTCCTGCCATCTTTAACAAAGTTTGAACTCTTTAATGCTCTTTCTGTGTAGGATCTTTCACACTGTCCTTGTTGCAATACTGAGAACTTGGGCTTGTTTCTGAAATAACAACTTTTCTTATCGCTGTCCCTTGCAGAGATTTTATCATCTGTTTATTTTTGAAAAAAAAAAAAAAAAGAAAAAAAAAGTTGCTAAATAATATTTATTACTTGTTTGGTTGCAAAAAAAAAAAAAAAAAGTGATCCATTGTTGAGATTTTAAATAAAAATAAATTTAAAAAAAAAGAAAAAAAAAGTTGCTAAATAATATTTATTACTTGTTTGGTTGCAAAAAAAAAAAAAAAAAGTGATCCATTGTTGAGATTTTAAATAAAAATAAATTTAAAAAAAAAGAAAAAAAAAGTTGCTAAATAATATTTATTACTTGTTTGGTTGCAAAAAAAAAAAAAAAAAGTGATCCATTGTTGAGATTTTAAATAAAAATAAATTTAAAAAAAAAGAAAAAAACTTTAAAAAGCATTTTAAATAAATGGCCTTTTCCTCTTCCTTTCTGTTCCGCGGCGAGCGGAGAGGTGGAGGCAGGTGCTGGTAGAAGCGCTGGTGCGGGACCGCGGTGGGACAGCTGGCGCTGTGGGTTTGCGGTCGCAAAGGTGGGAAGGAATGGGAACATTTTAGGCGCATCCTTGCCTTTTCCCTAAGTTTTTTGTTAGTTTGCTTCACCGGCTAATCGCAACCGTTTTGATCATTTTTGTTTCCTCATTTGTTCCTCGCAGAATAAGGGCGACAAGGAAAGAAATTACTTTTACTGGGTTCGTAACGTGAAATTTTTTGTCTACCGAATCCCGTGCTTGGCAAGAGCTAAATTTTAATCTGGGGAAAGGAAACATTAAACTTGGCCGTGGGGTGTTTGCTCTCTGTAATCGCTTCTGCGCACTTGACCTTTAACTAAAAACCAGCTAAACGAAAATCCACGGAAAGTAAAAATATTTTGTGACAGTCTTTTTTTTTTTTTTTTTTTTTTCTCCCGAAGGTGGCAATATCTCTCGCCCATGTGTATTTTAGCAGCACTGTACTCAGGTATTTGGGCAAGGAAATATTCAGCCCCTCGCAGACCCCAACGCAAGGGCTGTCTTCTCGCACGCAGCGTGCCGGCGTGGAGCCCTTGCGGATCCCGTTTTTTGAGGAAAAGGAGGTCGGCAGCCCCCGGCGATGGCGGCTTCACCCCGGAGACGGGCAGTGGGGCTCCCCGGCTGCGGTTCCCACGGTTCCGCCGCCGCCCGACCCGGGGAGACAGTAAAACCGCCGTCCTTGCCTAAGCAAATCCTTACACGTCTCTCTCTAGACCGATAAATGGCTACATAGCTAAGTAAAATAACTAGCTAGCTATATACGCATAAATACAAACTAGAATAGATAGATAGATAGATAGATAGATAGATAGATAGATAATAATTGAGGAGTTTGGGGCTCACAGACACACGCTAAGGGAATGAGAGCGTGTCAGGACCGCGGAATTTTCTTTTTTTTTTTTTTTTACTGTGTGAAACCAACTGGTTCCCAGGCGGCCGGGGCGGGCTGGGGTCCTCAGGGTACAAGCCGGTCCCGGCCCGACACCCCCTCCGGGCTTCTGCCTTGGGGAGTTTACTCCTTCCTTTTGCGTCTCGCTCCATGCCAACCCTTTCAGGGAAAGGAAATGGGGCTTGGAAAGGGGTGCCACCTACCCTAACATCCCGCTAGAGATGATGAAAAATACTCTCCCTCCCCTCTCCAGAGACACCCAGCCCAACCTCCCTTAGCCCGCGGAGAGAAGCTCCCCTTCTCAGCACCTTCAGTATCAATTTTGGCAAACACATCCCATTGAAAGTCGGGATGGATGAAGCTCGGGGACTAAGGCCGAGGCAGGGACAAGCCACAGGGGGAGCGGGCATCCCGCTGATTGTCCCAGTGCCTCCTCCAACAGAACTGGCCCGGACCCAGCTGGCCAGGAAGACGCTGGCGCTGCCTCTCACTTTAAGGCCGCCTTAGGGTGCTACCTCTGTGTCGGTCTGCGGTTTTGAAGGTGATCCTTGCAGTACAAGACCCTGAGCTTGGGAGAAAGTCGTGCAGAAGAAAGGGCTGACAAACAGGTGTCTGCCAGCGGCTTGGGACTGTCCCCTCGATGGCCATCCTTCTGCCAGGCTTCGCTGCAAGCCAAAGGCGGAGAAGGGGCAGAGACCACTCCAGTCCCCGCCGGGGATGCTGAGCCCCGTCGTGCCGAGGCAAGGATGGGGAGCTCCGGTCAGGCCAACCCGTCTTACGATGTACCCCCCCTCCCCACCTTTTGCTCCTGGAGCCCCGCTACCGGTGCTCCGCATCCCCCGCCTCAGCCCTGCCGTCGTCGTCGTCGTCGTTCCCCCCTCATCTGCAGGGAGACTGCAATAAGCAGAGCAGCTTTCCCAATTAGCAGGTCTCCGGCGAGGGAGTGCTGCTGCGGAAGAAGGGCAGGAGCAGGTGAGAATTAGAGGGAGCATCATTAGGAGCTGTTCTTTGTCTCTATTAAAGGCAATAATTAGCACCCTGACAGATGCAAAAGTTGACAGTGGCCAGAAGCTGGTAAATCCTGCTCGTCCGCCTCCCCGACATCGCTCTCCCACCCAGAGGGCCTTTCCCCGTCGCTAACAGGTGGCCCCGGGGAGCCCCGACGGGCAGCACCGCCCCAGGGCGGCGGAGCCGGAGGCGGTGGGGGGGTCGTGGGGATCTGGCTCTTCTGCCGGGGCATTTCGTCCCCAGCGGGCACCGCGGTGACAAAAGCAAAGAGGGCAGCCTGGCCCCCTCCGGAGCCCCCTCCCCACCCTCTGCCAGTCAGGTTGGGGCTGTGCATGCCCCCCGGCGGCGGAGGGTGCCCCGGGGATGGTGCCTGTCCCCGACCGGGCCGTGTCGAGTTGTGCCGGGCCGCCAGCTGTGCTCTCCCGGCCCCCCTCCTTCTGGGCTACCTGTAAATGAAATTAGCTGCCCTGCCAGGCCCCCAGTGCCCTCTCGCCTGCCTTGTTCCCCATATGCTTCCCTGCACGAAGGAGTGCCCCGCAGGGCTCCCCTGATTGCATTGCCCACAGCTGAAGCTGCTGCTCCGGCCAGATAGGGTTACCGGGAGGTGGGGAGCCCATATGCTCAGCACACACCGGTGGGGCTGCCGGGCTGCCTCCAGGCGGGCCAGGAGGCCCGGGGACTCGCATTGCTCCCGCAGGCGGCCCCCAGCCCCTCCCTCAGCACCCTCTGAGCTGGAGTGGCCACTCTAATTCTCAGCAGCCCACCCCGCTGAGCCCCGTTCCTCAGAATTTAACCTTGTTTTCCATGCAAATGGAAAAGACCCCTGCCTTTACGCTGCTCGGACTTTTTGAGGCTGTCTCAGGTTTATCGCGACTTGTTCTGACAGGAGGAGGGAGTCCCCACCCAGACAGCCGGGTCCAGACGGCTCTCTACAATGGCCCCGCTCACACGCTCACCCCTTCCCTTTCTCTGTCCTCTTCCTTTCCCTTCCCCTTCCTCCTCCCCACTTTCCCCTTCTTTTTTCCATCCTTTCCTTTCTCCATTCCCTTTTCCCTCTTCCTCTCCTCACCGACCCTCCCAGGCATAGCACAGAAAGTGAGAGAGGGGCAGCCAGAGGTTTGCAGCACATTTTAAGCAGAAACCACAGTGCTTCATGGAACCCCAGGGAAGAAAAAGGTTGTCCATGTCGGGGCACCCAGACAGTTCCTCCACATTTACCTCCCAATGTCCTTGTCTCATTTCAACAGGGAATTTCTTCAGCCTCTGCCTGACAAATATTGAGCCAAGTAGCCCAAAATCCACTGTGAAACCCTGATGGAGGCAGGCTGCTCATTCCAGCCCCGTGGCTCCTGTGAGCCACGTGTGCCTATTCTGCAGGATGCCAGCTCTGCTCACTGGTGATTTAGTCCTGTGGGATGGGATCTGTCAGAGTCTCTTGCATGGGGCTGCAGGCTCCCCTCCTTTTCATTTGAACAAATGTTTGCAGAAAGTATCGAAATCCCTCTCAACAGTTTTCCAAATATCAATCTTCACAGAAAGACATGGCTCTTTTTAATCTACAGACCTCTCCCAGTAACAAAAACTAGGGCCTGCTGGGAGCAGGGGCCACTGACAGGGTGAGGTACACAAGCACAGGTTACGTACATCTAGATATACCCATCAGTTCGACACAGAAAATCCTACTTCTTTCTCCTTGGAAGCCTCATCATACTGATGTTCTGGGGCAAAACTCCCTCTGGACATGAGTGCAATCTCCCCGCTCCGGAGTCAGAGTGCTGGGTGTAACAAATGGTAACTGGGGCATTGTCCCAGACACAAGGGCTGTGGCACAGGCCTCAGATGCTGTTTCCCTTGTTGGCCAGCAAGGCTTGTTTTTGCACTTCCACAGGTGAAAGGCTGGTGTCCCATATACCCTGACAGACTGCAAACTGTCTGAGCCACCCTCCAGAGGATGTCCCACAGGTGTGACAGGAGCCAAACAGCTTTTGATGATGCCACCAGGCCAGCACACCTTGTCTGGTGTTCCAAGATGGTGCTTGCAGGATAGCTCCGATTTTCCTGCGTCAGAGTGGTTCTTCCGTTTCTGCATGGAATGGGAACCTCTGAACTCATGTCTCAGTGTCACCCAGATTATTTCTGAATGCTCAGGCAATTTTGAATGTGCAGCTGAGGTCAAGATTTTCAGAAGAGTTACTAGCATATCTGCAAATGCTCCGCACCCACAAACCAGCTTTGTGCTTCTGAAAACCTGGTTGCCCATGTAGGGGTTAAGATGGGAAGGGGGGGTTGCCAAAAGCCTGGCTCCAGATATGTGAGGTGTTTCTTTCCAAACTTTCAGCCCATGTGGGTGCAAGCTAAAAATAAGCCTTGGGCACACTGCAGTCTGCCAGCCCTCTGGGGATCACAAAGTCAGCAAAACTAAATTTTCTACTACAAACATTTAATAATATTTTAATATTTCTACTAACAATTGTTAAGGGAAGGCAGTAATTATAGTGACAGCAGTGGGGCCTTGAGACCGTACCAGCTCCACCTCTGCAAAAGGACACAAAGTACTTGTTGGCTCTGTCTTCAAAAGTCCAAACATGCTCCCATCTTGCTGTCCTTACTCCTCAGATGGTGCTTCTGAAGGCAAGAGAGGCTTCTCATTGCTTTCAGTAGCAACATGGCTGGACCTGCAAGTTTTTTGCAAGCTCCCAGTCCATTCCTTTGAGAACAAGAAAGAGGTGAATGTACAGCCTGTGCACCACATACACAGCCTGAATAGCCCTGAGGGTGCTCAGACCTCTCAGGAGTTACAAACGGCCCAGGGTCGAGGTTGTCCAAAAGCACCGCGCTTACCCTAAGCCTTTTACCCTAAAAGATGGATGTAAATGCAAAAGACTGTTTCCCTTTTTCATTCATCCCCATTCTTGGGATTAGCTTTAGAAGTTTTGTTCTGCCATTTATCTTCACTTGTTGGAGATGTCTTGACAAACTCCTGAGAATTAATTTCCCATCAGCTTTTTGCCTCCTCTTCTTGAATTGGCAGGTCAGATCTCACTATGTGCATTAGAAGAGGTTATCTGGATGGGCCACCCTGCTCCATTGTCCCTTCTTATGCCTGTCCCTGTCCCAGCAGGAAACCAGTGTCATGCACATGGAGAGAGCACTGAGGGAATCAGACTTCTCTTCCAAGCAGCCCTCCACTCTCTGCCTGTCATCAATCATTGCATCCCGCTGCCAAAACCAATACAATTGGATCAGGCCCAATGCACGGGGTGTTTCCTGCGAGTCAGAAGTGTGCCTTTTAGTTTAATATATTCTCAATGTTGATCCTATTAGCAGGAAAAAATCAATCAATCACTGTCAGCAAACATCACCAGACTACAGATTGATCACAGTGTCAGGATTGTTGGAGGATTCTGCAGATGCAGAAGGCATTTGTTAAATGCTATTTTCAGAAAGACATATACATATATGTATAAGACACACATTTATACATCTCTTTGTCTGCTTAAAAAAGAAAAAAACACACACAGTTCTTTTTTTTTTTTTTTTNTTTTTTTTTTTTTTTTCCCAAAAGCAGTCGTGGTGCTACTCACTTTTATAAGAAAAATCCTTTTGAGTAGGAAATTAGCAGAGTTTTGGGAGGGAGGGATCTTGTCTTATTCCTCCTGAGGGAATCAAGCAGGGTTTGTCTTGCTGTGCCTAAGGGAAAGGAGTCTGGAGATGTGTGTACCGTAAGGGTAGGAAGGATACAGACTCTTTCCGAAGAGTGGAGATGAGGCAACAAAAGCCATCAGTGTGCTCTGCAGGAGAGATAACCCACCAAGCTGCGAATTCAACCATCCTCCTCCAGTGCTCAGCCTTCATTTGGGGCTGTGCTGAATAGCGCACCAAGTTTCCCTCTCCACACCCTCTGCTTCTTTCCCCAAACAGGAATAATTCAACTCTTCAATGCTGCTCAAGCGACAAAGAAAGGAGGTTTCCTCCGTGACAGGCAGAGCAAGAGAGCTGAGTGCACCAGAACTGTGGGAATCCATTCCCCACCCCAAACCTGCTCCCCATCCCAAACCCGGGAAAGCCTGGCAATCCCAGGAGCCAGGCAGAAGCCAGCGTTTTCCTTCACTAGCCCCAGGTTCTCAGCGACGGTGGAAAGAGGGTGAGGTCTTGGCTCTCTGCGTCACTGAGAGCGGCAGGGTGCACCCAGCACAAAACGCACACAAAGAGGGGGGTGAGGGAGCCTTGCCCAGGGGTAACATCCTGGAAGGGATGGGGGGAAATCTTTTTTCTGGTCAGAATGCCAGTTACAGTGAGTAAAAAGCTTGGGGGGCAAGGGGGATAGAATATGCTGCAGTGAGAAAAAAAAAAAATGAAGGGCTCTTGAGATATGAGATGTCAGAGGGGAGGCTGTGTAACTGTGGCTTTTCCCCTGTGCTCTCTGGGGTACATATTTGGGACTCCTTTTCCCATGATGGCTGTGTTTCTGCCAGGCACAGGGTAGAGGTGCTGTGAGGCAGGATTTAACCCCTCAGGACCCTCCCTCTCTGCTCCTCACTTTCCAGGATGGTCAGTTCAAGCCACCTGAATTCAAGCTTGTGTGAGCCTTAAGCAGGAGTCCTCTGAAAGCCAGCCCCTGTTTAAGTGCCTGAAGATGGCTCAAGGAATCTTCTGTCTCCTATAAAATAGACCAGGTGTGCTACAGGGCAATGTGCTCCGTGTTAAGCGGGTCTGTGCACTGGAGGGACAGCCTGGTGTGAACTGGGTTCCACACAGTGGGCAGCCCCTACCCACGGCTCAGCAGCACACCCCAGCAGCAGCAGCCCCCCAGCTTGCTCATCTTTTTCAGGAAGGGTTTAACCAGAGCCGAGTTAAAGAAAGGAGGAAGCCTCCCAAAGACTGACCCTTTTTTTCTTGTCTCCTAGCTATGCTGAAAGTAGAGATGGAAGTGATGGGCTTTCCCCAAGCCTGTCTGTCACACGTCACCAGTGCGCTGGGAATGGCTTAGTGCTGCCTAGTCAAGGCCTGGAGGAGGTCTGCGGGAATCACCCCAAATCGCACAACCCTCCCCACCTGCAGACTTTGTCCATCACAAGTGTTGCACAATGTAATTATTCCCACATAGAAAAAGTGCCAAGAGACCTTAGGGAGAATGGAGCGCTCTGGAGGGAAGAGGAAAGGGCTGCAATGCCCCAGGCAGCTTTTAGACTGCTTAAAGTGGTTTATAGTAATAGAGGGGAAGGAAGGAAGGAAGGAAGGAAGGAAGGAAGGAAGGAAGGAAGGAAGGAAGGAAGGAAGGAAGGAAGGATCACCGATCTGGGATGCTCACAGGAAAAGCCGCACCCAGATCAGGACTTACCCCTGGGTATTACTTGAGCGCCAACCATTCTGCCATACAGACCTTGGCATCCCCACTGAGAAGTGTGTGATAATTCTGAAGCCATCCAGCTTCAGGGTGACTGTTTCTTGCCTGCAAACACGCAAAAAAGATGGTGAAGAAGAGTGGAGACAGGAGAAAGGGAGACACAAATCCACAGCATACGTGTCCTGCAGAAGGGAGAAGATCCTCCTGATGTGGGGCTGTGAAGAGCAGGATTTGCTTGAGACAACACAATAAACACGTATTAAGATTCAAATTCTTCTTTCAGGTCTATTCGGGAAAAATGCTCAGTAGCTTCATTAACAAACCTCTCCTTAAGCCTAACCATAGAAACCCCTCTTTCTGAAAAAAATGAAATTATAATAGCAGAAATCCACCCAGTCTTACAGAGTCTGTTAGTAAATGAACTTCTAATGTATTGAAAACATATTCATTATAATGTATAAAGAGGCAATTTTCATTTTGTTTGTGTTCTTAAGAGTGTGACAGCGTCTTGTTTGCGACTGCCCCTGGGTATAAGCTATCATTGTGTAACTTAATTAGATATTCTACATGCTAGTGTGAGGGACATATGTCTATTCACTGTAGCAAACATCAAGAGTCTGCCACATGCTTTCATGTTTCTGCTATGTTGAAATAAAGGCAGAGCAAGTGCAAGCTCTCCCAAGGACCTGTGGCCCCAAACAGCTTGAACACAACCCTCCAGCATTCACCGATTGGTTACAGTTTATTAACAGCCCATAAACTTCTCATCTGCTCCTGGGCACTCGTTAGGGTTATCACCTGCAACTGCCAAGAGCAGCACAATCGCTTTGCAGACGTGAATCGGAGTTTCTCAGATGCTGCCTTCACTGGCTTTCTCCTTCCCAGCTCCAGCAATGTGGGGCTGGTTGAAAGCGACCTAAAATTAAAAAGAAAAAGCGCACTGCTGGAAGCTCGGGTGAGCAGTAGCTGCAGAGAGGCCGCGGTGCTGCCTCGTCCTTTCAGCTGATGCACTGAAGTTTCCAAATCCCAGCCTGAGAACCACTGGTGCTCTTGGCCCCCACCTCTTGCCTACGTTTTCCCTCATCAGAAAAGCCAAAGCACAATTTTGGCAAAATTAAGGGATTTAGGAAGATTAAGTTTGATGGTGAATCAGATCAGTTAGTCTGGGATCTCTGACTGGAGTCAGCAATGGAGGTTTAGAGACAGGATATAAGGACAGAGCATGGAGAGAACAGTATTTCCCCATATACTGTCCAAGCATCTGGACATCCGCAGATACCAGGAAAAATACTTTGCCTCCACTGTATAGTCCACATAGACAGCACACCAAAACACCCAGGTGGACCATCCAGCTTGGCTATGAACCTGCAAAACTCTAGCCCTACATTCCCCTTCAAGCATCTCAGCAGCTTGATTTTCTGTGATGCTGTATGTTGGGTGCTTCCTCTCAAAGTGGATCATGCCAAGCCTTTCTGACAAGGCATTCACATCAGACCAGAACAAGATCTTAGCAACTGGGAGGTGGGTGGGGAGGGATATACCAGCCCCCCATCACACCAGGTAACCGAGCACAGGAGCCTCGTCGGGGAAATCAGGTGGGATAATTGGTGGGAATTAATGACCTGCTCGCCTGCAGCAGACGCTTATAGTCCGGATACAGCAACCTAGAGTAGATAGAAACAAACCGAAGGTGTGCATTTGTCTTGGCAATCTCTCAGTCTTGTTGCGGTGCACCCTGTTAGCCCAGCGTCTGGCTGCCCTTTGCTCCCATGGAGCAGGTTCCCCACGGCATCCAGGCATCTCTGCTCACCCCAGGGTCACAGCTGAGCCACACAAGAGCTGCCACAGGCCTGCTGAGGGAGAGTTTCCAGCCTGGCTGCTGGCAGCAGCTTGCATTTTCGTCAAAGAAGCAGTGATGGGCAATGAAAGAGGGAGAAAATCCTGCTAGCAGTGACCATCCTGGAAATACCACATTTGACAAATGCTTTCCAAGGTGGATGTTGTTCAAATGAGTTTGTTACTTCTGTTATTAAAATAATACTTCTGTATTATTTTAAAAAAGAGAAAAGCTATGGTGCTTTGAATGTCTTTTGTGAAGCATCGATCTACATGCACACACATGATCTTTCCAAAACAGGGGGTGCAACAACCCCAAAGTCCAGAGGAGCTCCGTAAGACCCCAGGTACGGACCCATATTTCACGGAAACCATGGACACTTCCGCACTGGGACAAGCACCACTCTGGTGGTTGGAGGGCAGGTGGGTTTTGTCACTGGGACTTCACTTTCTGTGACCCCCTTTTGAATTTGGCCTCTGGCCAGAAGGGTAAGGGCAAGGCTCAGATGAGCCAAAAGCATTTCTCATCTTCCTCCAGCACAAATTTTCAGCAGTGACCTTGAAGCTGGGGTGCTGCTCCAGACAGTGGCAAAGGCAGGGTCCAACCAGCATCCCACCTTCAAGGTTACTGGTGAAAATTAGCCCTTACCTCACCTGCCTCTGCTCTGTTGGCAGGGTCGTGGGCCGTGGAAGGTGAAAGAGATGCTGTGAATCAGGTAGGTCTGGCAAGCTGAGCATGCAAGGAGCCAAGTAAAGGCTTTTACACTGATAATTTAAATACCATTGTAGTACTTTTGGAGTCACTGAAGAGACTAGAGTAGAAACAGCACAAACCAAGAGCTGCTCTTGGATGCCGTGTGTGTCAGCAAGCAAAGGCAGCGGAGGAAAAGTTGGAGGCTTTTTATTTGTATTTTTTTGTTCCCTGCTCACATGCGTACACACGCCCACCCAGAATGCCTAAGACTCCAGACACCTCTATCGAGAGGCCGAAACATGCTTCTTCCAGGTTTGCTCTTTAAGGAAACAAAACTGTTCTCTGTTATCCTCACAAAGGCTCGTGCAAGTCAGGCCAGACTGCGAGCTAATCCCCACCGCCTCCCGTCCTGGGATCGCCCGGCCCGCCCTTGGCTGAACATCCCCCTCAGAGCAACAGGGAGGGAATTCATCCTTATGGGAACGGTCTCAGCCAGCCATGAGCGGGGCGGCTAATTACGGGCCCTGCACTGCTCTGTATGCAGGGGAGAGGTTTCGGCGGTGCGGCCTGCCATGCCGTCCCGGCTATTGTTCACCCTGCACGTCAACCATCTGGAAAAAGGGAGCTGTGAGAGCACCCCGCTTGCTCCAGCAAGCTCCTGTGTGCCTCCTGTGAGAGGCGATTCACCAGCAGCCGAGGAGAAGGCCACGGCTGTCCTGCTGCTCCCTCATGAGAGGATGAGGATGGCTCCGTCATGCTGTGCCACCAAAGAGCCTCTCCGGCAGCCGTGTCTGCCCCGGGTGACTCTCACCCTGGCATTAGCACACAACATCTGTCGTGGCTGAGCCCCGGTGCTGTACGGCGAAGGGCTCAGCACCATCCCATGATGCCATCAGCACACACACGTGGCTCTCTGCAGCTCTCGTGCCATTATGCAGGCACAGCCAACAGATGGGGAGAGCCCAAAGCGGGCGCTGCACTTCCTGCCGATGCCACTGCACGGTCTGTGCCGTGCCAGGAGTGTGCATGCCTCCTCTCCCTGGACCGATACACACTCGGTATACACCCCATTCAAGGCACAAAATTATTTTAAAAATTCAGAGTAATTTTAATCTTATTTTTTTGAGATGATTATTTGAAGATATTTGTGGGTGAGATTTGTTCTGCATTGCTTTACTTGCGAAGAAATGTCAGCCTTGCTGGTTGTACCAATGTCTCCACTTGCTCTCTTCCAAGGCTTTTTTGGCAGCATGTGTTTGGTGAAGGTAGGTTTGTCCAGGTCAGGACGGACAAGCAACTTTCTCATCACACCAGCATCTCTCATATCCAAACATACTCCGGCCTCACGGTGAGGACGCTGCATCTCTGCGAGCATTACCAAGTTGGCTAATGAAGGAGGGAAATTATAAAAAGGAAACTACTACAGTATCATTTGCAGCAGTAAGAGGCTGGTCGTGCCCACTATTTGGCGTGTTTACTTTTCCTGTTCTGCCAAATCTTTCTTGAGGCAAAGGCTGTGGTCCCTGCCTTGCTTTTCCATGTTGTTCCTCCAGCGGGATTCTCAATGAGGTTACCCCTCCCCACACCACCAAAAGACCACATGTGGGACAGATGTATAGGGGAATTTGGGCGTCATTCCACTCAGCATGCAAAACCTAAGCAACTTAGCTAAATCCTATTTAACAAAATGGCCTCAAGGACCTAAGGTTCTTCACTATGCTGACTTGCAGGCACTGTCTCTACCAGGAGGCTCATACAAAATCAGTCAGAGCTGCAACGTGCAGCACCACAGTTATCGCATACCAACCTGCCACATGAACTACTTACACTGTGCCGGCCTGCCATTGCAGACAAGCCTTTAGGTCGCCCATCACACGCCCGTCTTGCTCTCCACTGCAGCTACCTAAGCCACTTACACCTCTGACCCCTGGTGAAGCAATGCCTGTGCAGTGCCACAGATCTGGGCCCAGAGCCGCCTGCTCAAGCATCCCGCTACAGCATGTGTTCCCCTCTGCAAATCCTGGAAGTAAAACCATAGTCAAGACCCAACGCTGAAAAGATTGTTTTGCCTGAAGCAACAGGAATCCCAGCATTGCCAGCAGTGCGGGACAGGTTAGGATCACAAGCCATGTAGCACAGAAAGTGGGGTTTCAGCTCCCCTCTTCCCCAAGCATTCAGACCACACTGGCCTGGAGCTGGGGTGATGATTGTCAGTCCTTGTGTTCACTTGCAGTGAAGGTCTGGCTCATGACTTCTCCCAAGTTTAAGCAAAACCGAATTTTGCTGAGGCAAGAAAAAGGTGCAGCTCTGTCCCAGGAGGAGAATGGGAGTGTGGCTGGGAGCTGGAGCAGTAGTGGGAAGATGGGATGCAGTGAGAAGACTCACAGCATCACCCCACAAAGCCAGAGGGTGGTTAAGGGAAGAGGCTCCTCCTAGATGCATTTTTGTCTCAGCACACCTTCAGTACTGCTGCAGCCTGGGAGGCCACAGTGCCTGTGGTGTGTGAAGCTAGAAGCAAGCAAATACTTACCTGGGGTTTACGTTGCCTATAAGTTAAACTACCAGCAGCACCTAAACAATTAGGTCTCAGAGCCAGCCAGTCCTACATCCACGTGATAACAGCACCCAGTGGTACAAGGCTGGAAAACCAGGGCAGTACAGCAGGAGTGGCAGCAGCGTCTGGAGCTTCTCAGCTGAGCCTGTCCCAGAGTCACAGCGTCAGAAGTTGCAGCTCTCCTTGTTGTGCCTTGCCTGACTTGGTTACTCACAGCACTAAACCTCTCTTACACGGTTTGCTTTTTAGAGAACCCACTCTGTCCATTGGATAGCATTTTTCAAACTTTCTAGCTTTCTGCCGAAAACAAACAGACAAACAAAGAAGGTGTTTTAATCCTAATTTAGGTGCAGCCAGTCACTTACTCCTTACCGCATGCGACTTGTGTTTCAGTTTAACAGGTTCTTTTGTGCTTTGCTGAATCCGTAGGGCAGGCTGAGATTTTCAAAGGTGCCTAAGGTAACCAAACAGACAGCCTCCACTTAATTGCAGTGGGATGTGAGTGTCTAATTCTTTTCAGGTTACTCTGAAAATCCCTTCTCTAGCACCTATACATGCAGCGGCCCTGTGCACTGTCTGTTGGGCCATGCAAAGACGAAAAGAATCAGTGTCTTAGCCTGGCATCCTCTGGTTTCAGGACCGGATCCCAGACCCCCCCACTCCCTTTTGGCATGAGGGATCACCCTGTTTCCTTTCTCTGGGGACCAGGGGGGGTTTGCTTCCTACATATAGCCAGTGGACATGGAAATTGCCCATGCTGGAAGGAGGTTGTGCCAGCAGAAAGCAGACCAGGTGAAGGGGGGGAACAGTTACCCTTCTGTGCTCTTCATAAAGGGGGAGAACAGCTTTGTCTCCCAGCGCCTCCTGTTTCTGCAGGTGCTCTAGGAACTTGGCTGCAGGATGCCAGCCTGCCACATCTATTACCTTTTAGATGCCTATAATTAATCATTCATCCCTTTCTGGGCAGGGAGAATGGGAGCTTCGCCCGGCACAGCCCCGGCCCTGGCTGCCTCCCCCGCCAGCCCATTCGGCCAGTTTGTTCCCTTTCAGCCCCGTTCTTCCTGCCGCTTTCTGCCCCCTCAATGGGGAAGGAGCGAAACCGGATGGCTGGCTTCAGTGCGGGGAAATGACTTCAGAGCTACCTTTGTTTCTCCCCTCGTTTCTTTGCCCGCACTTGGCCGTGTGTCGCTATGAAAGGGCTCGTTTGAAGCCGTCTGGGACACCCAATAAGCGGCGCGGCTTCGGCCAGAAACACTCACATCTTTTGGGGCTGAGGAAGAGGCTGAGCCAAGCTGCCAGCTTTCTGCAGCACAACTGACCATGACATCGGGCATTGTGTTTGGAATTAGCCACAGGCTTCCAAGCAAATTGTCCTTTTGGATTGTATTGGTGTAAGACCTCTATAGTGTTTGGTTTTGGCTGCTGACTCTGGGCAGAAAGCCTCCAAGAATATTTCTCGCTCTTGTGAGGAAAGCCAAATCTTTTAAATGGATTTTACACACTAGCATGTGTGATTTCACAGCTCACTAGCACGACTTTGTTCTGTGAAACACTAGATATTATTTTGCACACACCTTCTATCACGTAATGTCGTTAAAGTGAGCATTTGATTACTTATTTCAAGCTGTTTGACAAATTAAAAAACCCTTCTAACTTTTTCTACTTATTTTTTTCAGTGGGTAACTACACATTTTGCATTAAGGTGTTCTGTGCTAACAGGGTATAGTAAACTGTTACAAGGTGATATATTAGTACTTCTGTTATTCTTGTGTATTTTTTACTAAAACATCCCAAGAATCTACTGATGACTGCAGCAAAAGAGAAATATTCACTCAATTGAATTATTTACAACTGAGATTTTAGTTTGTTTTTTGAGTGATCACATTTTAATAGAAACAACATTTGTGTTTGAATTATAAATGACTTTCAATCTGTCCTTTGCACAATTACTGTGCTCATCTGCCTGCATTTAGAAAACGGACTGTTAATATGAAAACAAGAGAAGAAACAAGAATTTGCCACAGCTGCCACATACACCACCCTCTTTACTAATGCCAAAGGGTTTGTTAGCTCAGGTACACGCCTGCCCTTGTGATGTGCTGAATTCCCATCTCTTCCCCAATACAGCATAAAAGAAAGGCTTGAACTTAGATATTACGTTGTGCGTGTGTGTGTAATACCCGCAGAAGTGTGAATGCCACAGCTTCTGTGGTGCTGCGGGTATGGCAAGAGAGGACCCAGAGCCACTTCAGTGCCCTGTATGCCTTGGAATAGTTCCCCCAAAGGCAGCTGGACCCCTCAGCAGGTCTCCCCGGTGGCAGGACCCACCAGGGAGGGAGCGGGGCAGCCAGGTTGTATCACGGCTTTATGAGCATCCAGAAAATGCCAGGCAAGAGCTGACTTATAAATAGGAGGCAGCCGGTATCGCTTCCTCCCTTGGGTGTTGTTCTCCCTTCTCCCCACAACACTAATTTGCCTGTTTCTTTCCTATTTTTTGTCCTTCTGCCTTCTGTCTAGTCGGGCGGCCAATTCGGTCACCCACCACAAATGCCTTTTTTTGCTGTAATCAAGAAGGTGACTTAAACACAATGAGTAAGGCCAGGTTTGCCAAGTCTGTGCCGACAGAGGAGGCTGTGTGCCATGCCTATAAGTGTGCCAGGAACTAGCCTGCAAGCGTGAGAGTCTGAGAGGAGACCCCCTGCTTTCTTTCTGAGGGTTTTTCTTTCATTCATTCATTCATTCGTTCTTTCTTTCTTTTCCTCTTGGCGATCTGGGAAATGCAAAGAAGGGGGATGGTAGTGACCAGGATTGAACTCTTGCAACAATAACTTAAACCTGTTGGATTTTAATGCACTTTTTTTCAGGGACGAAAAAGACCCTTCTAGGAGAAGAAAAGAAGAAACAAAACACAACAAAATAACCAAAAAGCCCCCTGCAATAGAGCAGCAATTTAAGCAGTAATTTTTCTGCTTTGAGCCTGGTGCATTATATTGAGCAATATATGCGCTCCTGTAATTTCCTTGGAGGAGGCAAAAATTTGTGTGCATGCCCAGAGCTCCTTTCCCACAGCAGGACACCCCACTCCCCACCTGGGACCCTCAGGGTGCTGCCACCAGAGAAGTGAACAGGGTGTGAAACAGAGAAACAAGAAAAGAAGATGAGGAAAGCCCTGTAAGATCAGTCCTCACCCCCTCTATGGCTTCACTTGGTACAAGGAGGAAAAGGATGGAAACGCGATTTCACCATGGGTCCTGATACCACTTCCTCTGGCCAGGGACTCCCAAAGGGAAGAGCTGGTTTCCTACAAGGTCCTCACCCACCCCAAAGCCCTTCTTCTCCTGCTAAAGAGAAGTTTGCCCACGTGATGGACAGTTTGTTCAGAAAAAGAGCTTCAGTCCTAGCTATCATTCAATAATCTTTCGGAAGATTTTCCTTGTGTGCCTATTAGCTTTTTGCTCTGTGCTAAATTTCTGCACGGGCTTTGGCGAGGAGCCCTAGGAGAATGTGGATGTTTTAACGACGAATGCTGAACACTGCGAACACAATTCCCTGGAGCGTGAGGTGTGCTCTCCCTCTGCCTGCTCGCAGTTGGAGCGAAATTTCTGTCTTGCCACTCCAACCAGCAGTAAAACAGCAACAACACTGGGCAAAAAGACAGAAGGTGCTTCTGAGGGAGGGGTCCCCATTTTACCGTTTGCCAGAGCATGAGGGATTTTTGGAAGTGGGGAAGGGATGCTGAAGTGTGCCCTGACAGCCTCTCACCCATGTGTTTTTCATGAACCATTAGCAGCTCTTTTCTCAGCCGCAACAGCAACACATTTGCTTCTCAGAAGGATTTTGCATGTGATGAACCCAAGCCGTTGTTGGACACAAAATCATCTCCTGTTTTCTCAGACCGTCAGACTGAAGCATACAGAAAAGTCCCCCAAAACCTGCCTGTGTGGATTTCTCTCTGAAAAACCTTGCCTATAACAAGTCCGGGCCTCATTTCACTTAGGCACTGGGCTTGAGAGCAACCACGGACTCCGGCTGTCCGCACACAGGTACCGTCGGCCTGACTCCCCATCCTCCCTTCCCCCGCCCGCGCTCTCGCAGCTGCGGCTTCTGCACGGGGAGAAGGAGAAATGAGGAGAGGGGGGAGCCCTGACTTTACCTCCCGGCTTGGTGAGCCGCCCTCTCACGGACACGGGAGTTCCTTGCTGAAGACATTCAACAGGTGACCGAGAGACTGCCGTGTCTACAAGGTTTTGTGGGTACTCATGCAAGACCCTCCTTCCACTGAAAGTCCCCCTGCCTCAGGTATATACCGCCAGCTCAGACCTCCCCTTCCCACAGCGCAAAACGGACAGCAGGACCTGGAAAGGCCCTGGAAAGCGATGGGCAGCAGGGAGAGCTGCGGCAGCCAGAGATGCTCCCCTCGGCACAGCGCCGGCCGCTCCGAACGCTGCACCCGCCGTGCGCCGCAGCCAATGGGCGCCCGCTCCCCGCCACGGCCGCACTCCCATTGGCCAGCGCCGAGGCCGAGTGGGCGCGCCGGATTTAAAGGGGCCGCGGTAGCGGAGTGGCGTCGGGCCGAGCGCGTCTGCCGGGAATAAGCGGCTTTTGGGGTGCTGCTGGGGCACGGGTGGTTTCCCTGGTGCTCTGTGCGCGCCTCGGCTTTCGCCACGGGGGTGTAACTCCGCAGTGCTTCGCCTGTGGGAACCCTTGAACAAGAGCTGCGCAGTCACAACAGGAAAAACAAAACAAAACGAAACACCCCACTATTAATCGTAGATCTCGTCCTTCTTTTGGCAGTGACTGGCTCGGCAGTCTTAGCTCTGTAATATTTAATAATTATAAAATAAATAGTAATAATCTATAACTGCTAAGTGTGCAATGCCTTATTTTTGCCAGCTTGCAGGCATCCTATAATCAGCTGTTGTACTTGGCAGGCAAAGCGTGTGGGTAACTTGGCGGTGACCTGCCAGAGGAAGGTGGCAGGGAGAGTGGGGTGATGTTCTGCATTTGAATCCCTGAGGCTAAATAAAGATAGTACCGGAGTCCCAGCGAGATAGGATGCATCCTCCAAGAACAGCTTGGAGACCAAATAAATCAGCTTGTCGTCCCTGCTGCTGGCACAGCCAGCACTTATGAAAAGGAAACAGCGACTTTATCCGATGCAGTGAATGAAACTTCAAGGCTAGTCCAGATGGTCATTGTACAACTTGGGTGGTGGCAGGATCTGAGTTGCAGGTTGGGCAGCTTGAACAACTCCAGGGAAAGGCTTGCCAAGCATTCACCGCCTGCCTGGCTGCTCTTGCCGGCACTATTGATATGGGCAGGACATCGTCAGGCACTTGGAAAGCTCCATGTGCTTTCAGAGTTGTGTGCACATTGCAGTACTTCTAGGAATAAAAAGTCTTTGGAGCTGATCTGGAGGCTTTCGCTGGGACAGGAGTAAAAGATTGCAGGAACACTGCCTCTGAACACAAAATGAAAGGCAGCTTTTCAAAGTCCAACTTACCAGAAGCCTCTTTCTTGCCATTATGCTCCTGCTCAAGTCAACTCAGCACCATTTCTGCATCAACTTGCACTAGTTGTTACAGTTCTCACTTCTCCGCTTTTGTGATGGAATTAGTAATGCTTTTCATTATGAAAATTTTGCAAACATTTATTAATAAGAATAGCAGTGAGGTTATATTGTTGTGTACTTCATATGCAGGGATTTCAAAGTATTTTTAAATGTGGGCTTGGTTTTTTGTGGGGTTTTGTTGTTTTTGTTTGGTTTGGCTGTGGGCTTTTTTGCTTGCCTGTTTGTTTTCTGTATTCCTACAAATGAGGCAGTGAGTAAGAAACAGCACTTAAAGGAGACACCTGAAATGGCTTGGGCCAGGGATTGCCATGAGTCCCCTGCTCTGTGCTAAGAACAAATCAAAGCAGCTGCTGGGCAGCCTGGGAGAAATTCAAAATCAAAATTAGTCTTTAAACACAGCAGGGATAAATACGATAAATTTTTAATTTGCTTGGGACTGCTACCAATTTTTCTGCTGGGTACACGCTTCATTATAAAGTCTTAGTTTGGTCAGAACCGAAAGTAGTACATGGAACAATTTCTCATTGACATTTTCAGAACAAAGATCTACATCAATTTTCTGTGGGTGTCTCCCAAATCACCAGCATCCACACTGTTTCTTGTTGACATTTCTAACGCAAAATGAAAAAAACAACTTGAAACTTAAGCCAGCCTTCCCAAGGCTAGCTCTGACACTCTGTCTCATCCCAATAAATGTAAATCAGTGTAGCACTGTGGCATAGTTCAGGGAAAATGCCAATAAAGTTATATACTTACCTGGACGGATAACTTAGTAATACATTATTGCTTTATTAAACAGCATTCAACATTTAGGGGCTGTGGGAGTTCTGAAGGCTTTGTTGCAATACAAATCACTTCTTAGACAAAACTTGTGGGCTTGTTTCCTGTTCTTTAATTGGAGCATTAATCTCACTCCCTACCAGTTTTCCTTAGAGTGGCCCTTGGAAACCACTAGGACAAAATCCTTTACTCTCTCTGAGTCACATTCCTGCTCTAAAAGCAGAGTCTCCAGCCCCCACATAGCCATTTCCTTGACTATGGCAAGATTACAGTTTGTAGCAGGACACTATCGTTTTATAAAGTAAATAAAGTGACTTTTGTTGAAGCCAGTGAGAGGCAAGCAAGTAATGTAAATTAATGAATTAGAATGCCTCACAGGAGTCATGTAAATACTCCCAAAAGAGGTGACTGAGATGAGATAAAAATAAAAAGCATCTGGACAACGTCTAAGAGACACTGATTTGGAGGGGACTACTGAAAATCACTGGGAAGGTTCACTCTGAGTAACTCATTCAATCCCAGAGTGTATGTGTGCTCCTCATTGTGAAAATACAGTACATAGCTGGCTCTAAACTGCAGGAATCATAGGAGATTCTGGGAGACGACGGCAGAAATACAAGCCACAACTTTTGGAGCTGTATCTACATTAAAAAAAAAAAAAAGACCCTCTTCTGTTCGTGCTTGATGTAGACAAAAATTTATGGCCCTCTGGGTCACGCTGGCTTTGTCCTTTATAGAAGTGGCTAATAAATCACAATGATTTCACTCCGATCAATTGACACCTGTCTCACTGTAGCTACCCTGAACAAACAAAAAAACAGGAAGAAAAATGTACATGAAGAAATAAAGTGTTTGATTCTGAACTGAAGGCCTGTAAGTAAAAAGAAAAGAAGGAAATAAATGAAAAGTTAAGGCTCAGCTTACCTTCTGCTCCTCAAGATTTTTAGACTTATGGAAGGAGATTACAAAACACATCGAGCTATGTGATTTTTTTTTTAATGCTAGCACTTACTGGGACTTTTCCACAGCACTTCCATTTGGAACTGATCATAGAGAGACCACAAATTAGCGCAACCAGGTTTATTAACCTTAGGTAAACCTCAAAGCCTTATGAATTTGTGCAATAGGCTCTGACTTCTGGTTACCTGGGGCTCAGAGTGGTGTTTTTCAAGTGACTCTAATGTTAATATGATAAAAATATTCTACTCTTTTCTTTCAGGGGTTTTATAGTAAGTTCCAAAATATTGCCCTAGATCAGCTTCTCAGGGCAATTTCTGCAGAAAACTCCACAGGGCCTCCTGGTGGAATATCGCCTGCATGTAATTCTTCCTTTGTGTTGGCCCTGGCCAAGGAAACCACAAAAGCTTTCGCTTGCCACACAGAAAGAGAAGGTCTGAGGTAAACCTAAGAAGAGTGGAGAACTGATAGTGAAGTTTCAGCTGGGACTCTGTGCTCTGCTGCCTACACGGAAATGTACCTGCACAGAGGAACCGTCCCTAACTCATGACAAGCAGGGCCATCACCTGCATATTTTGTGCTGAAGCAGGAAACAATCTTTCTGACATCTTCAGCTTGGGCTGTCATGAAAATATAGGGCAAGGCCTTGTGCTCAGCACAGTAGGTGCAGAGAAGCCAGTCCAGAGGTCAGAGGACAGATGAAATGCAGTTGGAGAAGATGTCCTGCAGCCTTCAATATCAATCACCATCAGCTGATGGCCTAGAATCATAGAATCATAGAATGTCCTGAGTTGGAAAGGACCCACAAGGGTCATCGAGTCCAACTCNTGGTCACCAGAGAGAAGAGATCAGCGCCTGCCCCTCCTGCTCCCCTTGTGAGGAAGCTGTAGGCGCCATGAGGTCTCCCCTCAGTCTCCTCTTCTCCAGGCTGAACAGACCAAGTGACTTTAGCCACTCCTCATACAGCTTCCCCTCCAAACCCTTCATCAACTTTGTAGCCCTCTTCTGGGCACTCTCCAGTAGCTTAATATCTTTTTTATGCTGTGGCTTGCTGGTCTAATGTACCACGCACTCTTGTACGGACCAGCCCTGAGTACTGAAGGCTGGACCTGGCATCTGCTGGGTCGAGAAAGTATCTTGTGGCTAGCCCATCATAAAAAGCCTGCCTTGTATGTAGGTTAGGAAAGGTACACGCAAGGGCACCTGGGGGCTCCCCAGCTCCAGCTGTTAATGCACACATAAAACCTAAGGGAATGTCACTGGAACAGCAAAATGTTCTGTTTGTCTATCTGTCACTGTGACCTCCGCTTCGCTCAGATTCAGTGATGACAGCATTTTCCTCTCATCCATGAAGGAACTCACTTAGGCTTGAGGATGTCTTGACTGTGGCAAGGTGACCATGTACAGTGTAGAAGAGGCAAGGCTGCATGCCACCTAGATAAGGTTGCTACTTGACTCTGTTTTGACTATCAAAGCCACATCCAGTCCTTGTGGACATTTTTACGGGGCCAGAGAGAAAACTAATCCTAATGGGACAGAGATCTGGATTTGTGGAGCCTGGAGAAAGCAAGCCTGAGGAGAGACTAATAGCAGTCTCCTGCTGCTTACCTGGAGGCTACAAAAAAGATGAAGTCAAACTCACCTCAGACACATGTAGTGAAAGGACAAGAGGCAGTGGACCAAAATCAGCAAAACCATGAGCACCCTGACATAACCTCAAAGTTAGCCCTGCTTATAGCAAGAGGTTGGACCAGAGAACTTCAAAGGTTCCTTCCCACCTCAATTTTTAATGATTCTGTGACTACAAACGACAATCAGCCGTGTCCTCTGAACCCACCTTGGTTAGCAGTTAACTTTGGCTGTGATGCATGATGGATTTTTACCTTTCCACATTTTTGAGTTTTAAAAAAAAAATCACTGATATTAAATTTTCTCACTGTCCACATGCCCAAAATCAGTGCTTTAAAACTTTGTCTGCCAACTTAAGACCTATTTAAATACAGTTAACACAATGAAAATGAGTCACAGTGAAGAAATGCCAAATATCACTGAAACGCTTTGAAATATGAATAACTTGTGACAGTCACTCATTTAATAATATGTAGTTGCAGTCCCTGCTCAGCAGCTATGGAAGGTATATAACACCACCAGAGGGGAACATAAGCAGGACCTTGTTTATATGTGGTTTTCACTAGATCAGTCTATTTCTTCTGTGATGGAAAAGCCTAAGGATCAGTTTGAATGCAGGCTTTTGGTAAACAAAAGGAAACCCGAACTGCTGGTATTTGTCTCTGGGGAGTCTGAGTGTCTCATTTGATTCATCTCCCTGCAGGCATCTATACCAATTGCTTTTACATTTCTGGCGAAATAATGGCAATCTGAGGTCCTTGAAGCATAATTCAGTAATTATGAATCTAGGCCATCTTCTGGGGTAAACAAACAAACAAACAACAACAACAAACACAGAAAACAAAAACACTCAGCTCTCTGAATTGAATATACTTGGGAAAAAATTCTACATGGGTTTTCAGATCCAAGCAAATTAAAGACATCTTCCAGACACTTGGTCTTTTTCCCAAAGACATTTCCCAACTGACGTATGCAAGATAAATGAAACAATACATCAGTAACAATACAATCGATCCTGCTGCAGTAATGAAATTGTAAGTAGAAAGACAGCAGGCAGAAGACCTCAGACTTCACTTGGAACAAAATATTCAGCCTTATTTAGCCTGTTTTTATTTTTTTTTATGTCAGGTTTTTGAGTAGAAAAGTAGCCCCACTTGTCAATCAGCTAACTTGCAGCGCTAATAGATTCTGGTGTTTAGGGGGTCAGCACAGAATTTAATTTAAGAACTTACAATACGCCCACATGCCCAGAAAATGTGGACAGCTTGATAGGGTTCACTGAGCCAAAGAAGTAAGACCAAAACAGTGCATTAATGTATAGGGGAAGAATAGTTGCAATCAGTTCCCTTGTGAATTGGACAGAGAACTTGGAGATGAAGCAATTATCAGCCATCGGGGATTAATAGTAAAGTGTGAATGCCAAGCTGTATATGTTAGGGGCAGAATATGTTGCCTATAGAAAACAACAAAGAGCGTTTCTTACTATTAAGTGAGATTAAACGTAATGGCCTGATTTAATCACAAAAGCAGAATTAAATTCAGATGGCAACTTCAAAGTGGACACATGCACAGAGCCTACTGCATACATTTACATATAGCTGGCATAGCTTGGCTTGCATTACAATGGGAGAAAGTTTCTTTGGCCACTTAAACAATTTTCTATTCTTGGCTTTTTGTTAACATTCACTGTATTTAGCCCTAAATTGCTTTTAGTTAATAAGACGGAGCTAAGAGTTATATTTATTCATGGAAGCTGTAGTTTTTAATTCTTTCAAGAAAAAGAAAAAAAAACAACACAAAAACCAACAAAACAAACAAAAAAAACCCCACAGCAAAGGGTCAGCAAGAACAGAATGGCTGTAATCAGATTGCAACAAAAAGCTGCTGTCCCGACCTACCCGTTTTTGCCATCCCAGGGAGGTGTCTCATGCTGCAGGTCTGAGTGTGGCACCTGACAGTGCGTGTGCTTCCCTTCTTCCCTTCTCGAAGAGCTCCGACCCCAGGGTCACACTGTCTGGGCACAGTGTCTTTTACACAGCCATCAGCAGGGGCACAAACAAGGACATGTGTGGCCACCACTCCCCAGCCCCAGGTTTCCTTCTTCACCCAGGAACGAGCCACTGCACACCACGCAGAAGGGGCCTGATTCTGCCCGTGCTCAACCTGCTCTGCTCATCGAGTTACAAAGCTTCTGCTGGACCTGATGCACCTTCTGGAGCTGCCTGCAGATGCCTCTGCCATCGAGCTGGCTGAGAGCAGTAGGACCTCCTGGACCTGGTGCCTCCCCAAGTAAAAGCCCTGCCTGCCCAGGGTTGATCGCAATTTGGCTGGGCTGGAGATCAAGAGAGGGCAAATGCAATGCTCAAGGCTTCGATGAGACTCTCCGGGCCAAAACCACTCTTAGCTTATCTCCAACCTACTTCACGTGGGATGAATCTTTACGAAGATACTTAGAAACTAAGGTACCCTCAGGTAGCTTGTTCCCTCAGCACAAGGCATCCAAGGCCATCCTTACAGCACAGAGCCCAGATTCCAGCTCCATCCCCAAAATGCTAAGAGAGACTACCATGCTGTGCTCACTTGCTACCTAGGCTTGGAAGCTCCCTTCCTTGGGGACATGAATGGAGAAAGTAATGCAGAAAATCTCTTCCATCAGTACAGACCAATACCAGTGACATTGGTGGCCACAGACCCAATAACTGTCGCCATGATCAACCCCACTGAGGTGACTCCTCTGGAGTCTGGTCCTCCAAAGCTTCGTGTACTTCCGTCCCCTTGGAGATCCTGCCTAAGCCCTGCACCATGCCCTTGGCTGCATCCCTGGGCTCAGGCCACCCAGATTCCTGCTCCTCACTGCTCCCTTCTGCAAAGTCCCCATACAAAGTCCAGGAGAGTTGCTGAGTCAGAGCGAGCAATGCAGCCAGCAGAAACCTTCACAGTCTGACACTCCAAAGAGTGGCTGTAAAAGGAAAGGGGACAAAAAAGGCCAAGAGGGAGAAGGTATTTCAGAAGGACCCTTTTTTTTTTCCCAGCCAGCTGCAAGCAGTGGTACACTGCTGGTACAACAACATTAAGAAAAGCACATTGCTCCTAGAAGGTGGCTGGCAGAGATACAACCTCTTCCCTCACTGAGTACAACCAACCCCAGCTCTAACCCCAAGGAGGCGGTCATGTCAAGGAGGTACCTGTCACTGGTGAGGTCTAAGCCTTGTCAGGAGAAGGCAAAGACATGCAAAGGGCAGCCATCCATGTCCCACACCAAACAGGCAGAGGAGACCCTCTTCCACATTGTGTGGTCCCTCTCCAGGTATTAAGTTTAGAGAGGAGGGGTACAGGTGCAGGATGGCTGGAGCAGACCTTCACTGCCATGTTCCTCAAGACGTCACGGTTCACTCTGTGATTTTTACAGGGTCTGTGTTGGTATTCCGTTGGAATAGGCTGCCCAGAGACAATGTGGCGTCTCCTTTTCTGGAGATATTAAAAACCACCTGGAGACATTCCTGTGCAACCTACTCTAGGTGTACTTGCTTTATCAGAGAGGCTGGACTAGATGATCTCCAGAGGTCACTTCCAACCCAAACGATTCTGTGATTCCTCCTTGGAATAGGAGGAAAGGCCCTGGTGCCTTTAAAACAAGCTCTTTAGGAGGGGAGACCTAAAATCCCTGATTCTCCTCCCTGCGGCCTTCCAGGTGAAATTTGTCAAGGGTGCATTTATATAAGGGAGGAACAGAGTCTACAGCTCTGGCTGGCAGATGGAGATTTTTTTTTCCTTTTCTTTTACAGACACCAAAATACCAAGGTGGTAACTCTCAAGGTGGAGGTTTGCAATGCGCCCATGAAGAACAGATCAGCTAATTTTCTGCCCCGGCACCCAGTGTGAGTGGCAGAGCCCTCTGCCTCCCGTCCCAGGGCTGCTTTAACACCTCTGAAATGGGAACCTCTGCTTCAAAGGAGGTGAGAGATTTCAGACTCTCCACTGCTCATGGAGAAACAGCTTTATCTCCTTGCTCCCTTAACCTTGGCAGGCTGATGGCTCTAATGACACAGCCCAAATCCTCTCACGTTGAAAAGAGGAAGGCCAATTTCCCAGAACAAAAGCCTGAAGTACTAGTGTGACAGGTCACTAAACATGATCATCTCCTGCTCTGGGTGAGAGCATTGAAGAGGGATCCTGCTAAGTAGGGACAGAATACGGGACAAGGTCTTAACCTCCGCCTGCGCCTTCGGACACTGGGATGCGGACATAAAGCATCTCAAGTGCTGGAGGAGGGGATGCTGAGAGCAGGAGGTGTCAGCCAGGCACTTGGGCACGTTTCTCAGGCAACTGCGGGGAGAATGTCACAGCTATAGCAACTGGCTCTCCAGTGGTCCGGAGGGGAGCGGGGCCAGCGGCAACACAACCATTGTAGCCTGAAGCGAAAGGTCAAGCCGTTTCATTTTTCACTGGTCAGCTGTAAATTTCCTAGGAGTGTTGGCCATGATTTACGTGATTGTGCTGCTACCTGCCCTCTGGCTGTTGGCTTGGCACTGCATGGACAAATGCTCTCGTGCTTCCACCACTCATATGTCCCACTTCAGCTCCTCCAGCCTGTCACCGCTGCCTCACGCCTTTGCTCAGCAGCCATGAGGTTTCCTTCCCACACAGCGTCTTTGCCCAGATGATCATGAAGGCTGGGGAGTCATCACACCTGCTTTTTACTGTCCCAAAATTAACTGCCTGGTCCAAAACAACTGTTCTGTCTCTTTTTTGGCTTTGCAGGAGATGCAGAGACACTCACCCTTCCCTACACTTGCCTTAGGATGGATGAGGGGACAGAGGAGCCCTGAAGGAGGTGAGATAAATCCTGCCCCATGTTTCCCTCTCACCTCAGCTCATGGCATTGCTTCACTCCATCTCCTGTCCTGGGAAGTTTTCTGCTTGCTTCAGTCAGTCCAGGCTGGGATGGGCAGGATTCAAGGAAAAAGCATCCCAGCATCCTGTCACAGAGTCATGGACTTGGTTTCAATGCCTCCTTCTTCTTGCTGGTGGAGTTGGTTGGTGGGGTAGTTTTGGTGGCTGGGAAAACAGGCCCATCAAACCTTCCCCATCCTAAACTGGTGCCTCCCTCCCCCCCAAACAAACCCTGACTGCAAACAACCCACTGCCCTCAGGCAGACCAGGCCAGCAGGGCTCAGTGCTTTGCCACAGAGCTGGCCTGTGCAAGGCTAGTGCAGGAATCCCTTCTACAGCACCCCAGATTGCAGATGGACAAGCTTGCGAGGGAGAACTGAAGCTGGGGCAAACCCATGTCCCCATCCCAGCTAACCTGACACGTGTTTGGGCCTGGTGCAAGTTTCCTTCTCTTTTGCTCCTTTCTCTGTAATACGGATCTAATGCTGCTGTGGCACATCAGATAGCTCCTACAAGGACTGGTACCAGCATTGCTTCTGCGATGTGGAGCTCAGGTAGCAAAATACTCCAATATTTAAATTTTTGAGCAGCAGCACCTCTAGGACAAGCACAAGTCTCCTACTGGCAGCCACCATTCCAGCCACAGCTTCATAAGGTGGAGTAAGCTGCTGTAATGGCTTCGTGATGCTGGAAAGGCATGCAAAAACACAACGTTTATATCCTGCAAGCAAATAAAATTCACACCTTTCACAGTAATAAGGTAGGCAGCATGCTGAGGCATAGCACGGAGCTGATTCTCCATCCATTTTCTGGTACATGTCTGGTACATCTTGCAGATGTACTGAGGATACATCCAGAAGAAATCACCATGTTTGGTTAGCAAGATGGGCAGTCAGCAGTAAGGTTTTGCAGCATGCCACTCCCTGTAACTGCCAAAAATAAGCTGCATGGGTTTTCTCTCTTTTTAACTAAGAATAAATATTCTGCTAGCTCATTAAATATTGCCACCAGTTCAACAAGCTGCGGATCAGGTTCATAATCATGCAGACAATAACGGCGCTGAAACTGGGGATATTTAATTTTCCCCAGAGGTTCTGCTATATGATGGATGAGTTTTATTTATCACTGTCAAACACGCAAGTATGCCTTTAAATTATCCCAAGGACATGAATATGCAGCAGAGAGAAGGGTGCTGGAATATAGAATGTATAGAGGTGATCAAAGAAAAACAACAGCACTTAGAAGTTTAAAAGAGATATTCTAGCCTTCATTAAGAAATCGCTTTCAAATTATTTGAAAAACACTATGAATACTCATGAGACTAAAAAGATTTAGAGCACAATTTTCAAAGGACACCATACAAGCTATTTGTGTAAATGATTTCTTCTAGTTCTTTGGCCATGCGTCTCTCATACGTCTGGAAACTTGGGATTACGAATGCGATTGTTTTGAGGGGAGGAATTATTTTTAAAATAGTAATACACCAAATCCCACTTTTATGCTGTACTTTGCCCTGAAGGACAGCGATAGCCAGCACAAGCTATATGCCGGTCTCAGCTTTATTGCTAATATCCAGAGCCTGAATTTTCAAGCACAGAGCAATGAGGGAGCAGGGGGGAAGAAAGCAGTGCCCTTTGGGAGAGGGCAGGTGAATGAGCAAGGCAGAGTAGCAGGTCTTCAGGCCTCCTCTTCAGTGCTTCCTCTCCTCCATTTCACAAGCTCTCCTGCACAAGCACCCTTCAAGCTAAAACTTACCCCTTTCCTGGAGCTACTTGGTTTATTAAACTGTAGCTTTTCCGCTCAGAGGTCTATGCATTTTTCTGAAACTGGTTGGTCAAAAGGCCCCTCTCTGTCCCCCCGTCACAGGATCTCCTGGTTGCTGGCAGCAAACCGAATCCTGTCCACAAGCTCCTGCAGTTGCACTCATAAACCCTGGCCGATCCAGCACAGTGCTTGCCCTTCCCACCCTTCCCACTCAGCAACTCCTGGGCACATCCCACCCCTGCCCTCCCCAGCACCAGTGAAGGTGCTCAGCAACCACCAGCAGCCTGGATTTCACTCTACTTATTTCTAAGGTGTCGCTCTTCCGGACGCTGCTTATTGTCATTATCTCATTTACCTTGAGAGATCCAGCCTCTCCACATTAACGGGAACTAGGCATCCACAGGTGGAGGTTTTCACCAGCAAGCAGCAGAAATGGCAGCAGCAAAGGTCCAGGCACTGGTTCCCCATACTGCTCCCAAACGCTTTACCCCTGCCTGTGCAGGAGAACCGATGCTCACAACCTCCTGCCACCAGCAGCCCGGCCTTGCCCTCCCATCTGCTCACCTTTTTCTTTATGAAGGCAAATCATCTAGTGTCAGATAAAAAAATCAAAAAAACCCCACATAATTTAAAAAAAAAAAAAAAAAAAGAAAAAAAAAGTACACGCAGACACTAGTTTTTAATGACTGCATCGTTAAGTGGCAGCCGATCTCCATTTCATGCACGTTCATTAATCCGCAGCCGTGCTCCCTTTCCCATATGGCTTTGTTTCTGTACGTACAGTCGGAGGAAAGTGGAGGGGGGAGCAGGGGAAAAGAACTGGGCGGGGGGGGGGGGGGTCAAGATCTTGATGATTTCATATCGTCATAGGTTATTGCTGGTGCCTTGCCAAAGCCGTCAAGCCGAACCATCTGGGTTTGGGAAGGTTCTGCACTTCCCAGCGCTGGGCTCCATATGGGCGGCGCGGCGGGCGTCCCTGCCCTCTCCTGGCCCGCTGTGAATCACACTGATTGTTATTCAGGTGGGATGGCCCGGTCATGAACTGCACTAATCAAAAAACAAACTGCACCAAAACACTGAGGCTCACACACTGGCTCGGGCCTCCCCCTGACCTCTGTTAACCAGCCGCTTCCAATGGATGTAATGCAGGTTGTTCTTCTGGATTTTTGCACCTTCCACAGTTACCAGACATCTGTGTAAATCCCCACCCCCTCGTGTTGGGCATCAGGGTCAGTAATGTTCAACAATTCAACGTGGGAAGTCTTACTGAGGAAGTACCAGGCCATAAATTTCCTCCAACAAGAGCCACCTATCAAGCTAAGCCTTGTTAAGAAGCTTCCCAGATATTAATCACAATAAAGGCCGCCACTCCTGTACCGTTGTGTTGAGAGAATGAAACAGTCAGAGGCTGCAAAAAAAAGGTTTCTCGCTTCTTTACACTTTAATGTTGGAGCAGTTGTCATTTCACAGGCGTCGCTGGCACGCTGGTGAGCAAACACCCCTTCGCTTTAAGCTTATAATGCCATAAAAAGCCAGCACAACTTGCACCAACAGACTCCACTGCTTTCCACGGGACAGCAGCATCATCTGCGTGGTGCACACCATAAAACGTTCCCTCTGCACCTCATGGCTGTCTAATTGGGTAAAAAGGGCGTGCGATTGCACCCCGAAGTCAGTTTTACGTGCCACGAGGTTGCAGGCTGCCACTGCTGGCCACTGCCTCCCAAGCACTGCAGTTACAATGCCATCAGTTACTCTGTGTGTGTGTATTTACACGTGTACACCTGCCAGAGTGATGGAGTTTCGCAGGTCTTGAGCCACTGCCACATCTGAGGACAACGTCTGAGGTCTGTGCCAGTACTGGCTCACATCCGGCGCAGGGCTTTGTGCTTGCGTTTACAGTCCTGCCCAGCAAAGCATGTCTCAGCGTTTGCCATTTTTGTTTCCATCTCAAAATTCAAGAGGGGATAAAACACCTTCTTTATAAGAAATCACATTGCTTCGGGAATATAACTTTTGACAGCAGGCTTCCTTTATTCTTAAATGAGAGGGTGACAGGACTGGAAGAACCCAGGAAAATATAGCAAAACATTTAAAAGGTCTTGGAGACCTGTTTCGTTTTGTTAATTTTTATTATTTTAAAAATTAACAGTCTGGTTTGAGGACTAGAGAATGGCTCAGAAGTACGCAGATTCCTGGCTGCCAGCTACAATTACAATATTAAAAGAGGTGGCCGGGGGGCGCAAAATAAGGCAACAATCAAGCAAAACACAGTGTTTATCTAGAAAGAAAAAGTCCAAGCCTAACTCTCTTCCAAATAAAGCTGTGGTCCTTCGAAGACCCACATGCGTGCTCTGCTTGTGTGGAGTGAACAGCCGGCCCATTGATTCCAGAGGCGGTAGGCGCGCTGTGCAAAGTCAGAGCAGCCCCGACCTTTGCAGAACTGTAGCCTAAAATGAATTTATGCTCTTTTAATGGAGATAAAGACAGAAGGGGAGAACATAACTCAGGGTGACAGTTCTGCTCCATCGTTCCCTCCTTGGTTGAGCAATTTTTTTCTCTCTGAAAAAAAGCAATGAAAGCTCAAACCCTTGAAGCACTTGTGGTAAGAGCCTCATCCCTTTCCTTGGACAGAGAGCAGCTGGCTGGGTAAGGAGCAGCCTCACCAGCCTAAGGAGAGGACGCTCTGATGCTCACGGAGCAGATCCAGTCTCTGAAGTAGGATAAAGAAGCGCTATCCGCCTGCAGCATCTTGTTTGTTTGGGGAAGGGACGTTTCACAATAGCCACAGATCTATGTGTGCAACACACACCCGCCAGGCTCTCAGCGCAGGAGCAGGGAAATTTGGGAGCCTCCAGACCTATCCTCTGTCTGCAGCTGGACCACAAGTGGTTTGGTTTGCTAAGCGCACAGTCAGTCTCAAAAGGAGAAAAGGGGTTCCCCTTTTCATGCAGTTTAGAAAACTGCTTGATCCCCCAGGCTGTCTCCGACAGGAAGGGGCACACACGTGTCCCTCTGGCCGTGCCAAGTGTGCGGCGCTTCCCCGGACACCTCAGTGCCCACAGGACGTGGGTCACCCAGCTGCCATCGCGGCCAAGGTGGGGGGTGAAGCATTATGTCACGATAACCCTGGCTATGCCTGGCAGTGCTGCAAAGCGAGGGTCTCCCTTCGTTAGCCCATTGAGGAATGTGGGCTGATGCCGCGTCCCCTTTTTACCCCCACAGCTCTGTTTTTGTGAGGTTGGCAGAAACTGACACTTTTTCTTTTGCTTAATTAAGTTGTTCAGAAGAAGGCTGGTCAAACAGTTGCATCTACGTGGGGAGTCTGGAAGCGAAGAGAAAGCGGTGGGCGTTGCCAACATAAAAAGGGGGATTCTGTTATTGTTTGGGTGTAGACGGGTCATTTTTTCAAAGTTACTGCTGCCTGAGTGACCACAACCCTGCAAGCAGCAGCAATGAAAGGACACTAAAGCTGCTAAATGCAGCTACCTTGGGTTACAAAGTGTAAGAAGAAGAAGGGAAAAAAAAACCCCAGACAACATAAAGTAGAAGCACTTATTTTCTCTCTCCGCAGAAAGTGTGAGCCGATTTCTATACAGTGCAGTGAAAATTAGAGCAGGTCCCTCTGTGCATCCTATTCCAAGTTGGCAGATGACAAATGTGATGCCAGGGGAGCTCTGATGGGCACCCTACTAACTGTTCATCCCCGTCCGTGCACAACAACCCATTTCTTATTCATCCCCAGCCAAAGGAAGACTTAAGGACAATGACCAATTACCTTAAGTTCACCTGGCTTTCAGCAGAAGCCTGCCTGGATTTCCAAGGCCACAAGGCCACTGGTATCCCAGACCTGAGGGGTGTTTCTCATGTTTTGGCAGCCCAAAGGCAGGTTTCTGACCCTCAAAGCTCAGCATTACACCCAGCTGCAGTGGCTATGTGCTGCCTCATGTTCCAAAATATTCACTAATACGTTACTGCACAGGTTTCAAGTGCAGCATGACTTGGCTTCTCCTAATGAAAACCACTGAGCAAAGCACAGTTCTTACCCCCACCGGCACAGCTCCCTCCAGGCAGCCTCAGGAGCCCTGATTTAAACATCACTGTTGGGTAAAGTTAGGTTCCTGGCTTACAATGTGTTATTTAGCCACAGCTTGCCACATGGTCAGCACCCGTGGGTTATGACTTTATAGCCATGCAATTTTATACGATAGAGTCAGATACACATGGAAGGCCTGGCATTGGCATCAGGCTAGTGATTTTTAATTGAGACTGTGGGTCAGAGGAAGGTACCTGCTGCCCCGACAGCAGTCAGAGCTGTTTTGGGCTGTGGTCCTGTCTTAGCAGTGAGCTCTCTGGGAGCTGGAGGGCCATGTCTCCATGTGGTCCTCAAGCCCAGCTGGGAGAAATGAGCTGGTCACCACTGGCTCAGATGTTTAGCTATCTGGAACTGAAGCTGCTACACAGGACTTGGCAGGTCTCACACCCCCCTTTGACTAGAAGTCTGATCCAGTCAGCATGTTCTCAAAACACAGATATTTTACCATCCAGGGCCTTGATTCAGGCTGAAGGTCCCAAGCTTTCGCAGATTTGCAGCCCTTCTCCATTTAAAGACCACACCAAAACGCTTCCCTCCATCTCCTTCCCGCTGCCTCAACTTAGGGGAGCAGAACACCCAGTGTCCCCCTTACCTCTGGGGCCCCCTGCGCCAGACCCCACCAGACCCCCAGTTCTCCAGGGGCTGCTCCACAGGGACACACAGGAGACCCGCAGCTGCTCCTGACGGCTGTGGCAGCCAGCGTTTCTCTTCGGCAGCCAGTACATGGTTTTACGGGTTTAAAACTGTGCTTTATTCAAGGTGCCTCTCCTCCCTTCCTCCCTTCCTCCCTTCCTCCCTTCCTCCCTTCCTCCCTTCCTCCCTTCCTCCCTTCCTCCCTTCCTCCCTTCCTCCCTTCCCTCAGTGGCTGGGGTCGGCCGCAGGTTTCCATGCAGTGCATGCACAGCCCCTTGCAGCCCTGTGCTCCAGCTGCTGGTGAGAAAGAGCCTTTTTTGTTTGGCTGAGTCTCCACCGACATAATGTCTTTACTCCCAGGAAAACAGAAGGCCTTCCTTGACGCAGGCAACCCCAAAAGGGTTGGGATGCTGAAGGGAAGGTCCTAAAAGACAGAAAGGAAGATTCACAAGGGCTGGACGGAAGCCATCACACCATTTCTGGCACTGGCCCTTCCACATGGGGCTCTGCCGCCCGGCAGGACAAAGAGCACGGTTTTCTCCAGCCCCACGTTCTGCTGACAAACGCATAATAAGCTGACAGAGGGAGACGAAGCAGCATTTCAAAGCCCCACGTGCGGAGGAGGTAGAGCATAGCGGGAGTGGGGATGGACACTTTCTGCAGGTGTTCGTCCAGTGTCCCCCCATTTGCATACATTTGCATACTGTCAAACAGTTGGCTGACAGACTCTCTGAGAAGGTCTGGACTGAACCCAAACCTGTCAGGGACTTTCTCCTTGCCAGTCAAGGTTGGCTTTGGTTGCAATTAGAAAGAGGAAAGAAATACTTCTGACATTGCAATATAGGAAACTATGGATGGGGTGAGTTTAAACAGAAAAGCTATGTTTTCTTTAGAAAAAAAAAAAAAAAAGCTTTGAATTACTATGCTGGCCCTGGGGGGAAAAAATGCGAGAAAAAAAGAATTTGACCTCTTTGGTCTGGAGGAAAATCTCTTTTCCTCTACTCGCTTGCTGGCTATCACTCCATGTACTACCACCTCATGGGAGAGTCACAGCCAAGGGGGAACCTTCAGGGATATAAAACAATAAATAACCAGAGACAGACTTGGCAATGATCTACCTGCCCAGATACCACACTCATACTGGAAGCTACAAGCAGAAAATCTTGGGGTGATGCTCCCCAGCCCTCACAGCCCCTCCAACAGGGGCAGTCGTGCTGGAAGATGCTCCCCAGGCTAGGGGCAGAAGGGTGAAGGGGACCCAAGCACTTAGCAGTGTCAGACAATGGCAAGACATGGAAATACCTCATGGATATTTACTGAGAGAAAAAAAAAAAAAAAAGAAGGGACAATGAGGATATGTTTTGGAAGCTCACACCCCTTTTACTTGTTGTTTTACATATTCTTCCCTCAGCCGTGAAAATTTCATACTTCATCTTTACCCGGCGGTGGACACTAGAGTTTCACGAGCAGGGGACAATAGATTCTGTTTACTCACCCACAATAAAGAGCCTGTTTAACTCTGGACTGCAAGTGGCTGAGCCATCTGGCCCATATCTTCACAGTAAAACATTGTCCGTGACACAAAAAATGATTACATCCACAGGACAAACTAATGTGACCTCTAAATAAAGCCTTCCTCTGAAGCTATGATATCATACTGCAGAGGGGACACCAGCACAATTGAATCTGGTCACCCAGAGCACAAGTGAGATAGGACTATTTAAATCCAATTTTACAGGAGACTTTTTGTCCTCCGTGGCAAACCACCCAGATCCGACGACAGCATTGAAACATCTTTTTTTATGCACTCTTAAGGCAACAGAGCGGTTCTGTCTGGCCTTGGCAGTCCTCTTCAGCTCGCCCCGGGCCCAGGAAGCACCCGTCCATTTTCAGAGCCAGCACCTGCAAGCTTTTCTTCCAACAGTGTTTTACTGATGGAGCACCACCTGCACCGGCCTCCTTCTTTATTTTTTTTTTCCCCCCTCCGATAGCAGGGAAACAAGCGTCTCTTTCTCCTCGGTGCCAGTTGGAAAGTCCAAGTCTGCCACAGCCTCACAAATAGTTTCTGAGCTTGAACAAGGCGCCCTCAGCCCTCCGTACCTGAATGGCGGCTTCATGGGGCAAAACAAGGACTCCGCCAAAGGGCCCATCTCAATGGCAGAAACGTCGCTCTCTCAAAGGAGGCAATTTATCTTCGCCGGTACGCCGCTCCTACCACTGTATCTCTTAGAGAAACGTTCCTAAAAGGGGATGATAGATCTAATTAAAGAGGCTAATCCTTTTACAGGGACAATGCTACCGATGTGCGGATATTTACGGACTTTGTGGGAATGCTGCGCGGTAACCCGAATGATTAACACAAGCCTCACGCCCATTTTATTAAGCTGAATGTCCGCTTGGCTGGAAGGCGCTCTGACAGACAGGCGGGCGGGCTGAAGGGTCCCCTCGCAGCAGTGCGTGCTCGCGGGCATGCACGTCCCCTGGCTGCTGCTCCTCTTGCTGGGCCACTGCCAGCGCTGGGGCAGGATCAGAACCCCGAGTTCACAGGCAGGCATTAAAAGCAAAAAGGTGGTCAGAGGGGATAGGAACAGCGAGGTGGCCTTCACTGTAATAACTTGGATAAATTTGGGATTTCCAGAAAGGAAAGCAAGCCTTGTGCCTAGGCATGAAAAGGCTCTTTTTTTGTTAACAGTGACGGCACCTGTATGGAAAAGCACACTCTCCTCGCACAGGTCAAGCAGGCTTTTCTTTGCAGCTAATCCGTAATATCAGAACTGTAATTATAGTGAACTGAAAATAAAACCAGGAGCAGACTATCTCGCCCGGTTTTATCTTGGCTCTTCAGAACTGAATTGGGGACCAGTTCAAAACTCTCTCTTCAATTTAGTGTAAATTCTTTTTACTCACTTTTTTTTTTTCCTCAGGCATAAAGTGCCTTTGTATCAGCATGCTTAGCGTGAACACCTGAATACCCAAACTCTCTCTTTTCATATGAATATACAGTTTGCAGGCCCAAATCCAGGTTAGATAAAAAAATCAGTCACTAACAGAGTTTTCAATGGCAAAGGCTCTTAATCCACTGTGGAATTATAAACCTCGCACCCAAAGGATTAAACTCCTCCTACGGAGATCATTAAATGGTGCCACATTTTTGACATGGCACTTCTGTTACCCACGTAGGTTTCCAGACCCAGGCCTTAAGAGGCTAAGGCCAGCCACACAACACCTGGCAATAAACATCCTGCAAGCTTATTTGAAGTATCCTGAAAAACACTGCAGAAGCTTCAGTCCTGGGGCACAGTGTCACTGCCACCAATCTGGGACCAGCAGGCATTGATGCTTTCTTGGTGTTGGGTCTGTTGACTTACACAGGCAAGGATACAGTTCCCACTAAAAAGCAAACATTCAGATACATCCCAACCACAAGAATTTTATCTGTCTGTCTGTCTGTCTATCTATCTATCTATCTGTCTACCTATCTATCTATGTCTGTCTCTATATATATGCACAAAAAATCCAACATTATCAGGTTGAAAGAATATTATTTGAGGCCAAGTGTAGACTTCCCAGCAGAAAAATACATTTGAATTTAAAAGACCGTTTGCTGAAGGCATAATTATCAGTAGGATACAATAAGTTGTCTTTTTTTAAAGTAAGAGGTAGATTGTTTTCCAGAAAAAGGCACCTTTTCCTTTTGCTGGGTCTTTACTTTCTTCTTCCTTTTTCCTGTATTTAAATAGAGATTTAAATACCTTGTTGCACCATCTCAAAGATTATCTAGTAGGAAAACTCCCTGGAGAAAGTACATAGCTCCACAAAGACAATTTTTTTTAAAACTTCTTTCATTTCAGCTCTTTCTTTTCTCTCATTTTAATCCCTTTGAACTGTAACACTGGATTTATTTGAGACCTGCTTCTCCTCTCCTGTATGTTAGCCTAAATTTCTGGTAACTCTCATTACTTAGGTGGAGTAACGGTGACAAAATCGAAAGGGAAAATCAGCTGTGACATTACGCTGAAGTTCGATAACATTTTTAGACAGTAGAATAGAATAAGAAAAGGAAAAAAAAAAAAAAGAGAGAAGTTCT
>VWYH01002902.1:613020-749249 GCA_013399365.1 Pampusana beccarii
GATTTTTAGAAATAAAAAAAAAAAAAGAAAAGGAAAAAAAAAAAAAAGAGAGAAGTTCTTTCTCTCTCCGAGTCCTCACTGTCATGAGCTTCCAGCCACAGAAAGAGGGCAAAACAGGGGGTGGAGGGGAAGGTGTGCCCTGTGGGCTGAGTTAGCTAGCTATTAGCACGCTGTCTGCATACAAAGAAATAAAACAGAGAAAGGGAAAGGGTAAAATTTTCCTTCCCTGTACAATAATGAGCAGTTGGGATGAAGCTACCTCTCTCCCAGATTGCAACTCCAGCCATTTAGTGTTACGAATAAAAGCAGTGCGATTCATCACACCTGGCTTCAGGTGGGCAAGGGTTGGGTGGGGATTCATCTACTGGAAAGCCTCACTAGGTCACCCCTAACTTGCCTGCTTCCTTAAAAAAGGTATTTTAAGAGGTTGCTGTTGTTGCCTACAACTTTGAGAAAGTGCTTCTTGTCAGCACAGCAGAAATCTAAGCAAAACTATACCTAAGTTGCTCTCATTTTTGTGTGGGCAGTTCTCCACTGGAAGGGGGCTGGAGTTGGCTGTGCAGGTTGCTGCAGGGCCTGGAGTGGGCAGAGGCTAATGTAAAGGCTCTTTAGCAGGGTCCCAGAAGACTCAGACCATGGAGAAAATACAGGAAACTGAGGAATACTGCATGCTGGAGGTACTTTGTGGGTCACTACTTGAACATTTCTGCTTCCTTGTACATAAACTGTTGGGGTTTTCCCTAAAGGGCAAGAAAAGGGATGGTTTGATCCTCCAGTCTCCCACATTTCCTGCGGGCAAGGGGAAGGTAAAAACAACAATAATATTGAAGACTCCATAGTCTATTTATGCTCATTTGCAAAGTTCCTTTGCTAAAAATAACAGCATCACAACATTGAAAGAGGGTGACCATAACTCAGCCATCAAATTCCTGTTGCAAAACCCATGCTAGATATGCATACCTGGAAACTAAATGCATCCTTACCTGTGTGGATCAGAAAAAGAAAAGTATTAAAGGAGAGGGACTTGAACCAAAATTATCAATCTGCTTGCATTCGATAAGCAAGAGAGTTTTCAGGTTCTCCAGGGGCTGCCCTTAGTATCTGCTGGGGCATGAATCCAGTCCTCACCATTGGTCTTTCCTGGCTTTGACGAACCTGAGATCTGGACCTCAGCTTTTTGCTTGGGCGCCTCTGTAGATGTCACAGGTGCTGCAAAAATGTCCTTGCATCTGTGCTTTTTTGGAGGGGATGTGCTGGTCAGGATTAGATTACATTGAACGTAGGCATAGATTTTCAATTTGCTCTTGCTGGACAAATTGGGAAATTCAGCTGAAATACAGAAAACTCAGGAAAACTTTTAAATTAGATTTAGTTTTGTGGCTTGTGGTCAAGGCTTGCAAAAAACAGTGCTACTTCGAAAACTTAAATTTTTCATTAGATGGTCTGGAGCATCTAGGTCTTGATGCAGTCACGTCCTAGTTCATATCTGTTAGGCACAACGACCTGACCTGTTAAATTGTGATAGGTGGGATTTTAAAATATCTGGTAGACAACATGATTCGTTGTGCATATGATAAAGCACCTGGATGAGGAATCGTCTTCCAGGTGTTCCAACTCTGTAATTATATTTCTTCAAGGCAAAAGCTGAAAGTCAGATTGCTGCAAAGAAGTAGAAATAGAGGCTGGGACAGGGAGCACCCATCCCATGCCAGAGAGCAGAAATACATGCTGCCATTACGACGTGCCAGACCTGGCACTCCCTCTGGGGCTGCAGGACGCAGGTAAAACGTTTCTGTGCCATAGGAGAGAAACAAGAACGACTTGAGTGGAAGAAAAACAAAACAAACGCCCAAAACACAACAAACAGGAGCACCAGCCGTTCCCAGCCCAGGGCAGACACTCCTGCTTCACAGTCTGTCTTCCTCTCTAGAGGATTAAGTGCTACAAAAGCACAGGTAATGTAATGCTGTTGTAGGTTTTTCTGCCATTTGCATACAAGCTAGCACAGGCTGGCACAGTCAGGAAAAGCACAAAGTAGATGGTCCTATGAAAAAGGAGAGGAAAAAAAAAAAAAAAAAAACAAACAACGCAACAAAAAACCACCACCCCCCCAAAAAAAAAAAAAACAAACACCTTGAAAGAAATAAATTTGAAATACGTTGGCTGCAGCTTCCTACCTACATGTATTTATAATTCACCTTTGGTACGTCTTTCCACACCTTTTATTTCTCCAGATCTTCTTTACCTACAGTAGTTCCACCATATAGACGTGGATCTATGTGGTTGAATCACAGAACTCACAGATGGCCTCTCACTTATTAGCACTCATTAGTAACACTGCACTTGCTGGTAGTACAGAAAACCTGTCGGATGCTCGCTGTTACCAGAGGATTACAGTAAAAACACAGACATCTTTCCTGGCAGATTCAGTAGCAAGCATTTACAGCAGTTTCAGAAAGCATTTGCTCAGCTGTAGTCTGTTACTTATGAAAAATCATCTATTCAACTTTCTCCAAGAAAAAAGGAGGCAAATTCCTGGTCTGCTTGCAGACTTTGGATGTGGAAAATCCCCGTGGACGTCCAGAAAGTTACTAGCAGGGGCAAGTTTTGCAGCATTTGGGGCCAGCATCATCAGGCAGTTCATCAGAGCAAGGAGTGTCAGTCTAAGAAAATTCTCAATAATATTTTTCTAGCCAGATATAATGGTTATTTCTCTAACCTCTTTGTGATATGTTTCTTTCAGGAATATGCCCTCTTACACAACCACCAATGTATTTATTTCCATTTTAGTCAAACCCTCCTTGTCCTTAATCCCTTTACAGTTTCAAAATATAATAGACAAATATGTAAAGCTTCTGATTCTTTAGCTGAAAGAGCATGCATTTTATTTACAGAGCTATTCATTTCTTTGAATATGTCACTGTAACTCTATATAACACCTTCCCAGCTAATTTCCCTCGATAATTTCTAGTGGTTTCAGCTACCTCCACCAGAAAAAATCCTCCAGCTTAAACTGGTTCGAATCTAAAACAGCATTACTTGCCTCTAGATATGTCCATTTAATATATCCAATACAAGCAGCCAACTGCTGTTCTCAAAAGACTATCTGACAGATTCTATTCACTTTCAAAGTAGCTCTCCATGGTTTGAATAATTATCTTTCATTTCCCCCTTTCTGACACTTTTCAATGATTTGTTGACATCTGAAGAGATATGTGCAATCTCACAAGAGGCAGCTGGACTTTCTACCCAAAAGATACAAATACAAAAAGGATTCCCATACAGAATTTGAAATAACTATGTTCTTTGCAAATGGAAGGCTAAATCTGCATTTTAATGGGACGTGTTTTTAAAAAGCGGAATTCATGAATAACCCTATGAGTTTTAACTTTTTCACTGCCAGTGACAAATCAGAACTACCCCTGGGAAGAAATCCTACCTTCCCTTTGTCCGGTTTGCTTTCCTGGCATTTGCTGCTGCAGCAGCTGGAGCTTTCCTGTAATGCCTTCCTTGCTCTCCTAACATAAAGCTGAAGATGCAGCTCTCATGCCTGCCATGTGTGTCCTTTATTAGCTACCCCAGTTTGGAAAACAAGCCTATACCCCCTGCTGTCTGTGTACAGCCAAAATGACATGAAGCCTGCAAATAAGGAATCTACCCACAAGGTATCCAGCCCCTGTTACAGGAGTATATAGGCACTGTCCAAACCCAGCAGAATTTATGCTTGCATCGGCTGTTTGAGCTCTTGTTTCCATTTTACCGATGGAAAACAGACGCAGAAAGAGTGCAGCATTCAATGCCTCACCCAGGATCATGCAGCAAGCCAAAATTTGATGCCCGTTTCTGAACATCTATCCATTACTGGATACTTTACCCATTACCAATCATGCTTTGCCTGCATAACCATTTTTCTTGCTTGAACAGCAACATGTTAAAATGTTCCTGGTAGGAAAAGGCTTTATGCCCTTTTCCTTCCTGAACAGGGTACGGAGAAGACAATGTTAAGCAACAAGTTCTGTGTTTTGTTTTCAAGTTACAGTGTGTTGTGTTTTGTCTCTTCAACTCCCAGTAGACTGATTCCTTAGGGTATAAAAGAGGACACACAAAACCTTTTTCTCCATATGGCTTCTGTCTCTCGGCGGTGCGGATCAAACAGGTCTCTGAGATGTGTGGGATCAACAGCCCAGGAAAGGTTGGCTGGAGCATATGAAGCTGCTGGAGGGCCAGTCCAGCCCCATTCTGTATTGATTAAAGTCCCCATTTGTGGGAGGGCTGTTACCCAGCACCCAGAGTTGGTGCCTCGCTTGTACATCCCGGGCAATACCCGTGGAAAGAGTAACACACTGGGGGAGTGGAGGGGAACACAGCATGGGGAACAGCTAAAAATTAAACGGTGAAAAAGAGGCAGGCTGAAGGAAAGAGGAGAGCCTGAGGTGCGTTGGCAAGAGGACAGAGAGGCAGAAGCACAGCACTTTGCGCTTTCTAGCAATGTTTCAGGAAACCCTCTGTTATCCAGACGGACACCCCAGTGCCTCTGTGGTTCAAAAGTGTGCAAAGGAGTAAGTGACAGGAGAGATTTCAGGGCACTCCTGGAAATCCCTGCATGTGCGATAATACCTTATGCTGTGGTGCAACAGTGAAACAAATGACTAGGTGAAAACCCAATTGAGTTTTAGCTACCAAAGGTGGCATCCACTGCCACGCGATATGCCTGAGGAACTGTCACTCTTGAGAAACAGTCCTAGCTATTACAACTTGCTTCCCCGCTATAGCCCAGGATGGATTAAGGAGGTGAAAGACCTTCCTGTTACATCCCCCGCAACGCCTCGGATGGTAATTCGGAAAGCCCCGTTGTGTTACTCGTGGAGTTTGGGGGCAGGTTGAGGAGTTGAGGAGGGTGACTGCTTTCTATCAACATGCGCAGCAGAAGCCCCTCACTTCCTTTAACATTCCTCACCCCCCCGCCTCCCCAACACAAACAAACAAACAAAACCACACACAAAAATTCAAACAAAAAATTCAAAACAAAAAACCCCAAACAAACAACAACAACCACAACAAAAACAAAACAAAACAAAACAAAACAAAACAAAAACAAAACAAAACAAAAACAAAACAAAACAAAACAAAACAAAACAAAAAGCGCGGGGTCTCGGGCGGCCGCGAGCGCCGCGGCGGGAGCGGGGGAAGCCGCCTCGCGCCAACCCGCGCCTCCTCGCGCAGTCCCGCACCGCAGCGCCGCCTGCCGGCCCCNAATTTTTAAAAAGGTGCCCCTGCGTTCCGCTCGCCCAGCCGAATAGCCGGTTGCACTGCAACAGGGGTCGGTCGCGTGCGCGTTAATTGGAAGGAGGAATAATTCAGCGTCCTGGAGGGATGGTGTTGAGTCATTACAACTGTAATTGTCGGTGGCATTTACAGTTTTAATACTCCTGTAAATAAAGCCTGGCTGCGTAAAGTGTACTACTTTCATGTATAACAAATGCCAGGCTACTTATTTACATATATTGAATTGTAGAGCAAGCTGAGCAAACAGATGAAGACGGCAGATCCCGCAGATGCCCTCCTCCGCTCTGAAGTGGATTCCCTGCTACCAGGGCCAAATACATCCCCCCGGTGCCAGGGTGGGAGCTACTCCTCGTCTGCCAGGACGCTATACCTACACAGACACTGAACTACATAGGTCCCTGCTTTGCTTACTGAAGGTCATTGATTAGCATCGTACATTTCTTAAGTGCCAGCGTAGACTTGGTATAGACATCTGTGGGAAAAAAAATATACAGAAAATTTTATCTATACATGACAGGGATAAAAACCTGATATGACATTTTCTTGCCATTGTGGCTACCTAGTTTAAAATAAATTAATTTTCCAGGTAGTAACACCAAGTTAGACGATTGCACTGTTTGACTGTAGATGCCATATACCATAATTCTTCTTGTTCAGTCAATGTGTGCTCTTAAAACAACTCGGTTTTAGAGCAAAAGTCTGGGCCCAGACCTAATCCTGATGTGTGAGACTCCAGAAAACCTTAGTTTGTTCCCTGCAGATGTTATTTGTCTGAAATCACAGGGAGCACTTAGAAGACTGTGCTTTCACCTGTGTCTGCCCACACCAGCTTCCTCAAGCAGTTTTGTCAAACATCTTGTTTCAGGGGCTCTCCAGCTTCCTCTGGAGATGCTTCTTGCTCCATTAGAAAAATTTAACCCTCTGCTTATCTGTCTCTAGAGTCATGGCCTCAAGTCTCAGGCCCATCAGGGCTGCTTGTAGAGCAATTGACTTGCACAGGCAGTGCAAAACTGAAGGACATATTTGCATGCTCAGCCTGCCTTACGTTTGAATTCTAGCCCAAATTCCTGAGGTAAAGGAATGTCATAACCAGGATTTGTCAGCCTACATGGCCTTTGGAGCTATTGACCAATTTCAGCTACACTGACACTACATGCAGATTCTACATTTTTGCAAGTTTTGTGGAAATCAGAAGCAGGCAGTGGTCTCAACAGGGTGCTTTCTGCTGAGAGTGATAGAGGCAAAAGACAGCTTCCTGCCCATGACAGGAGGTGCTGGCTGAGCAGCGCCTCCCAAATTCTGCTACATCCTCATCTGAGGGCACGAGGGGGCCACGTGGGTGCTCGTGCCCACCCGTAACTAGCAAGGACCGCTACTCATTTTCCTCCCTGGCTTTCTCAGCCCACAGCAACTAGAAAGAAACAAATTACATTCTGGCTTCTCCTTCAATAAGGGTGGGACAGGTTAAAAGTTTGTGTGTTGCTTTCTCAAATTCTCTGTCAAACTTAGTGTAAAAGCTTTAAGACTACAAACATTTCTGAGAGACAATGGATATACTACTACAGTGGAGTTAAGCAGAATTCTCCCCATCACAGAATCACAGAATCACAGAATGACAGAATGCTAGGGATTGGAAGGGACCTCAAAAGGTCATCTAATCCAATCCCCCTGCCAGAGCAGGAACACCTAGATGAGGTTACACAGGAAGGCATTCAGGCAAATTTTGAATGTTTCCAGAGAAGGAGACTCCACAACCTCCCTGGGCAGCCTGTTCCAGTGTTCTGTCACCCTCACTGAGAAGTTTCTTCTCACATTTAAGTGGAACCTCCTGTGTTCCAGTTTGTATCCATTGCCCCTTGTCTTACCATTGGTTGTCACCGAGAAGAGCCTGGCTCCATCGTCGTGACACTCACCCTTTACATATTTATAAACATTAATGAGGTCACCCCTCAGTCTCCTCCAAGCTAAAGAGACCCAGCTCCCTCAGCCCTTCCTCACACGGGAGATGCTCCACTCCCTTAATCACCTTCATTGCCCTACGCTGGACTCTCTCCAGCAGTTCCCTGTCCTTCTCGAACTGAGGGGCCCAGACCTGGACACAATATTCCAGATGGGGTCTCACCAGGGCAGAGTAGAGGGGAAGGAGAACCTCTCTCGACCTACTAACCACTCCCCTCCCTTCTAACACACCCCAGGATGCCATTGGCCTTGTTGGCCACAAGGGCACAGTGCTGGCTCATGGGCATCCTGCTGTCCACCAGGACCCCCAGGTCCCTTTCCCCTGCACTGCTCTCCAACAGGTCATTCCCCAACTTATACTCCTCATGACAAGACAGGAGTCTAAACAGTGTAAAAACTTTTATTGTACCTAATTTTGTCTCTGCCTGTGCCTCATTACTGTGTGGTAGCTTGTTTCACACAAGCAATTGCTGGTTTCTAGAAAAACAAGAGGACCTGTGGTGTCTGCATCGAAGGTATTCCTCAGAGAAAGAGAAATCTCCAGTGGAGAAAGAGGTGGGTTCTTGTTAAGCACTGGAAATAGGCTGAAATGTAAATGTGTATTCCTTTCTGCAACGTGCCTAATTGCCCATAAATGTCATTAAGTCGAGAAATGTTTTCCACCAAATTAACTTTGACTCGTGATGTCTAATTAACTGGAGATGCTGAAAGATAGCAACTTATCAGTCACTGTTTAAGAAAACATACTTAATGGTTGACTTTTTTGTTAGCAGCCATGTTGAACCAGGTATTGCAGCTGTCAAAACGGAGCATTATCAGCAATTAAGGACAATACCTCGGTGCAGCTTCCTACCAAGATAATTTGACAGCTCGTATGCAGGCAGGAAGTGCAGTTGAGCCTAAACTTTCTGTGAATTGATTTTTCATTGCACAGAAGCAACCATAAATTTTACTTTTTTTTTTCCTTTCCCCCTCGGAGTGTGCTGTGTGTAAGCTTCACTCATACCTCTCTTTCCCACTCACCTACAGGAGTTTTCACAAGGTGGTATTCAACTCTCTAAAGTGAAGGATGTGTTGGGGAAGGGATAGTTAAATCCTCTCATTTTACTGTTTAAATCTGTAGTTGTGTACATATTTTTATCTTTCACAGAAGGCAGGCTTTTCCATGAAGAAAGTCGGTGCCCACTACATATACAGGGGGATGGCACTGGCAATGGAAATCCTGAGTTCCTGGTGCACCACACAGAATCTATTTAAGAAGGTTATACTGCAAAATGGAAACATCACATCCAAGTTCTCACAAGGAAAAAAAAACATATCAGGCTTTCAGAACTGCCTTTCTCCTAGATGCAGTCTTTCATATTAGCCTCTGAATTCCCTTTTGCCACATTTGTTTCATACTGCCCTCTCACACAGCTGTTTATTCAAATTCTTCACTATAATATGTGCCCATTCCCATTCACTGGTTTTCTCTTCCTGCCAAACAACTTTCAAGTTTTCTGAATTTTTGCTCAGACCTGGTGTAAATCAGCACAGCTCCACCACAGCTGATATATCTGTAATTATTTATGCACACTGAGCACCTGCTTCTTAAAACTTAGTGGTACTCTTTAGTATCTACAAGATTATTATCCTTTTAATCTATTGGATTATTATTCACTAGGAGTTGTTAACACTGGTTTCTGCAACTGGCTTTTTAGCCCATCATACTGGTGCACACTTCTCCTCTTTCCTTCCTGCTTCTTGCCTAAAGCATGGTGTAACCTTTCCAGGTGCTTATAGCTCTACAATAAAAAGAACTGCCCAAGTTTCCCTCCAAAAATCAATTTTAACCAAACCCTTGCTTTTCTCCTTAAATTGTGTGTGGCCTTGTTCTATTTAGTACTTTATCTAACAGAACGTATTGGAAGAAGAATAGAAGTAAAATCTATGTGAGTGGAGAGGAGAATGCGTTAATAATCTCCACAGTTAGGTTATAAATTAGAATTATATTTCTTCTAGCCTGGGAGGTTATTTTAATCTCAACACTATGAACATTTCTTATGGCCCATTGCACATATGCCACCCACCAAGGACATTGAATCCATGTTGTAAAGAAGATGCTGACCTCCAGAAAAGGTTCCATAGTTCAAACTTAGGATGTCAAAATAGGAACAGATCCTATCCAACAGAGGCAGGGCTGTGACTTCCAACTATTCTTGTTTTATTCCAGGCGGTTGTACTGTAGGATATCAAAGGCCTGGGAATTGTAAAGCGATCTACAGGATGCAGACATCAGCCTGTTTGTGCAAATGGAAGGTGTGTGGCTAAACCCTCCCAGTGGTGATTTGCAAACTCTGAACTGTTTGGGATCAAATTAAGCACACACACAGACACTTCAGTATATGGTACTGTGTGTTATATTGTGACATATTACAATTATCTGCTCTGTATTACCCACTTCCTTTGAGAGGGCTCCTTAACAGTACTGGCTTACAATATTACTTCTCCCTCATCAATTATTTGTGCCTGGCAAAGGATGTCATTTAGTGGGTCATCTCCCTCCAGCCTTTTTTCCTTGAGAAGGGGAGCTGGATTTACTTAGCACAGCATGCCCTGAGCCCTTCTCCATGCAGCAAGCTTTTCATCTAGGCAGCCTTCAGCAGGACAGTCCCCAGCCTTCTCCAGCACCAGGTCGACAGCCCTGTGCTCCTGCAGCGGTCCGGCACCACCACTCACATGGCACCTTTGAGGGTTTTTCCCTTTTGTCTCTTTGTTTGGCATCTGCTCATCCTGCTCATTCCGGAACCTGTTCTGATTTTTTTTTTAGCCTTTTTTCCCCCCTCCAAAATCTTTCCCTTGCCCTGGTGGCTGTCCATACGTAACAACCCCTTTTTTGCCAGCTGAGCAAGCTTTGTTCAAAGCCAGACAAAAGCTCTCCATCGCTGTCCTTGTTATGTGGGGGCCTACACAGTAGGTAGCTGCCATGCCAAGTATGAACGTGTGATAAAGTTTCCATGGGGGAATTTTCCCTTTCAGAGTCTTTCCCTCCGCTTCTCAAAAGCAGTGGTCAGCAATGTCTGTCCTCCAGTATTTTCCCACAGTTACTTCATTATTTTAATCTTACACTGAACTAAAATACTCTCTTTGGTCTTGGGTGAAAGGTAAGATAGGACACGTTGATCAAGGAGTACCATTTTCTCCTAAAGTTAGGGCTAAAGACATTACTTTATACTGGGATTATCTAAGACTTAGGGGGTCTTGAACCAGGTTTTTTATCTCAAAACCATTCTATATACTTTAATTTTCCAGGAAAAAAAAAAAAAGGCAAAGTCTCTGATGATCTTTTTGCAATAGGTCCTACAGATGGGTTGGAAAAAATTGGCACACCACCTTTTTTTGTCCACAGAATGTAAAAAGTCTTTGAAGTATTTCTCTCTCATTTCCTCATAGTAAGTTATCGTTTACAAAAGAGCTGCATATTCATACATAATAATTTACGCTCACAGGGTTGTCAGGTATCCAGCATTTTGGTTTATGTGGCCACAAGTTTACAAATGACCCTACCACACATGCTGCCCCACACAGAAGTGGGGCCCACAGAGCAGGTGCTCTGAAACCCACAGAAACAGCAAACGTGACTTTGAGGCAGGAAGGGAAAATAGTTGGTCCGATCAGTCTGCTCCCCCACTTCCATTTACAAGGGTAAGCTGGTTGCTTTAAAGCCTACCCAGGACACTAAGGTTAACATCGCTATGAAATGCTCACACAAACAAAAGTGCTTAAGGGCTTTTGAGCCAAAAATACTCCAGAGTGCAGAATCACCTAAAGCTGTGAGAAAATATTTGGTTTTATACTGAGTCAGCTCGCCACACGAGACAGTTTAGTGGCACGCCATGTAAAGAGTAATAGCCATTGACCCAGGGACATATGAGCTTTAACGGTTGTCTCCCAGTAAAAAACAAACAAACAAACAAACAAACCACAGCGAACGTACCTCTTGTCAGAAGACTGATTGAAGACATTTTTCAGCTCTTAATAGTTTAACAGCATGAAATATCTGCATGAAGGCTACAGAGATGGAAGTCAGAAACAAAGCATGGAACGTTTTGCTCAGAGCAGCTCATAGACAATTACAAAGCTGATATTTCCAATGGAATTATAATAAGCACAACTTTCTACTAGGGATGGACACTATAGAAACGTGTGGGGTATTTCCTGCCTGATGCAAGGGATGCCTTGCAGTCAAGGCAAAACCTGCTCAAATAAAACTGATACAAATTGTACCAACGTACCAATGTGCAGTGTAAAATGCAGTAGAAATCATGCCAGGCCTTGTGAGGAAACCAAGAATTTTTTTCAGATTTGTGTGAACTATGTAACATTTTGTTACAACTTCAAGCATAGAAGCAAATTTTTCCCTTCTAACTTATCCAGTGAAGGAGTTTAAGGCAAGTTTTCCTTTCTTCAAGCCTCTTCACACTGTGTCATTTGAAAACACACAGTTAAAGAAACAGATACTGCCCCTGATGTACTGAAATACTGTCAAGGACAGCTTCACCTCGTTGCTTCTGGGTACAGAGTACTACGTTTTCTTGGGACTTCTCATTAGTCTGTCACACCGAATCTCAAATGTCTGTGTTTTCTCAGTTTCATTCACATTGCGGATATATTTTGAAAGAAAGGTCACTATACACTGCCTGTGGTACCCAAACACTTCTGGGAAAAAAAAGAAGTTTAGCAGAAAATTCTGTATTGCAGAATTTTAGATACTGTACACAAAACATGCAAAGATATTCACAGCTGTATACACCCTTGCAAACCATTTTAAAATGAACAGTGATAAAGGAGGCAGCATTTGGAGACCTGGATTAGAAGCAGTGTCTTGATCACACTGTCAGCTTCCACAGGAAGTTTTAGTGTGAAGAAAAACGCTGACTTACGACCTGCTAAACCTAAAAATCCTTTATGGGGTTATCTGTGACTCTCTTATCCAACTGCAAACTGCTGCTTAACATAGAAACACAAAAAATAACAGAATGCTACCGCATAAAATGGCCAGGGGCTTAAGTAACATGTCCCAAACACAGCTTTTGCTTTGCTTTAAAATGGTCTAATTTGAAAGCCAAGCAAACTAATTTTTTTCTGATCGCTGTTGTCTTTTGTATTTGTATTTTGGCAATACAGATGGATGATATTTAAATTTACATTGTACTGTAATCATTGTCCCAGCTCTCACAGAAGAACAGGTTAACAGGGAGAACACAGGGAAGAGAAAAAACAGCACCCGATTCAGAGACAGGGGAAATGGAATTCTTCCCAACCCTCTGGCAAACCACTATCTCCTTTGCTGACTTTCAGTGCTCAGACTTAAACCCATCACTCAGCCTGACCGTGGCGAGCTAGAAAGGTTTATTTGCACACCGAGGATACCTGTTGACCGGTTTCTCTCCCTCTCAGTTTCAAATCCTCTGTTGCTGTCAGCGACACATGCTTTCCTGCTCATCTGGGGTGGCCCAGCCTCATTAGCAAAGGATTTTGTGCATGTTAGTTAATTGAGCCCCATTCCCGCCACCTGCCACTCGCCAGCCTCATCTGCGCACTAACTGCTTCTAATTGTCATCATACGGCCGGCGGCCGCCGCGACAACTTGCGAACAGACCCGGAGCAGCACGCTCCGCGCAGGGCTCTCCCCTCGCACAGGGTGCGGCGAGCCGTGGCAAGTGGAACGATTTGTCAGGGGACCAGATGTTCCGAGAGGAAAGGCACCTTGCGCTAACATCAGGTGCTAAGGCTTTGATGTTTATTATCATGTCAGGCGCTAAGTCGAGGTGCATCTCGCCGGTGCGGCGAGTTGATAAATGGATTGGTCCTAGCCTCTCCACCACCTTACAGAGATAGAAACGGGGGGAGCAAGTACAATGATTTAAACATATGTGAAGTTTTGCAGCTCATTAATCTACAGCGTAAATCCCACAGCAGAAGTCCCATCACTTGCTAGGACTAGACAAGACAAAGCACAAAGAAAAAGGTATACCGGAGGGATGAGGCTGAGAGAGGGAGTGGACAAATTGATCTACTGTGTTTTTGACATCTCCAGTGTTTATGCACAAACCGGTGCTGCTGGGCATTTGAGGTTTGAGCAAGCATGAAATGGATGCAGTCTTTAATTCTGGAGAGTCTGGCAATGTAAGTGGGCAGTTCCCAGTTTCCACAGACGTCTTAAATATGTAGGCTGTCCACTCACTGCAGAACAGTTCCCTGTCCTGAGAAGTGGTGGTCTTGAAAGAACAGATTGTAAATTACAATAGTCTTAAAAACAAAACAAAACAAAACAAAACAAAACAAAACAAAACAAAACATTACAATAATAAATAATGTCAAAGAGAAAACCAGTTAAGTTACAATTGTGAATAATGTCAAAGATAAAAACGGGGCAAAATTAATGGGTTTTTCTCTGTGTGGCATGTTAGTGTCGTTAGTTGTAAAAGAATTTTCCTGGACCACCTGGTAAGATATTTCCAGATACACTGTGAATGTGTTCTGAGATCTACTTTTTTAAAGAATACACAGATATTGTAAAGAATTGGTTATTTCTGAGCTGCATCTGTAAATGCAGGGGAATATATTCTGATAGTGGAAAAATCTGATTTAAACATTGATAAACTTTGGCATCTGATATGCAGCTGCAGCACAGTGCCAGGCTTTGAGGTCTGAAGTTCACTTGAAGTGCAGACCACCTAATGATGATCCAGCAATGTTCCCTCCACCCACTGGAACTGATTTCTCTCCACCAGCATCCCCCTGTGCCTGAACTCAGGGTTTTCTCTGGATCCTGGTCCAGGATTCTCCCTGGAGGCTCTGCAGCTTGGAAAACAAGGGAATTCTCCCGCAAAACACAGTTTGAAGCAACAGTGAGACAATTGCTCTCTCAGGAATAACCTTGCCATGGCATCATACCCTGCAATACAACTTTATCCTTCACACTCCTTTTCCCAAGCCTCTGCTCCTCACTGCAGATGGCTGCCAGGTGCTGCCTGCAGATTTCAGGGCACTCCATACACTCTCCACCAGTCCTTCTCTCTTGCCCTGGGCCACCTTTTGCTGGGTTAAGTCGCTGATCAGTGATGTTGTGCAGGTTCCATCCTTGGTTTTCAAGACCTACCTGAGCAAAGCCCTGAGCAGCCCAGTCTGACCGCAGAGCTAGCCATGCTTGGGGCAGAGGCTGGACCAGAGCCCTCCTGAAACCATTCCAACCCAAATTAAACCCTCTGATAAAACCCACCCAGGATGTTACAAGCCAGGAAGGTGCCCGTATGCAAAATTCAGTGGATGATTTAGGGCAAAAAATTATTGTGAGCTGTCGATCTTCAGGGCAACTGGCAGTCCTAGACATGGGGTATCTCACCTTACTTGAGCCCCTTGAAGGTTCAGCACATACTCTGACTGCAGTTGTCCTCCACAGTCAGTGGAAGAATTGGAAACCACCAAAGCATGAACCACTGCAGCCGTCTGAAGCCCCTGACCTATGACAGGACGAATCCCTCGTGGTCAGAAAGGGTCTTTTTCCAAGGCTTTATCAAGCAGTCCTGAAAAGAGGTTGTAGCATGGAGGGTATCGGTCTCTTCTCCCCAGTAACAAGCGATAGGACAAGAAGAAACAGCCTCACGTTGCACCAGGGGAGGTTTAGATTGGATATTAGGAAGCATTTATTCACAGAAAGGGTTGTCAGCCATTGGAACAGGCTGCCCAGGGAAGTGGTGGAGTCACCATCCCCAGAGGGGTTTAAAAGATGCATAGATGAAGTTCTCAGGGACACGGTTTAGTGGTGGACTTGGCAGTGTTGGGTTAATGGTTGGACTTGATGATCTTAAAGATCTTTTTCTACCAAAATCTGTGATTCTAAGCACTCTGTGCAACCAGCTCAGGGTGGAAGTACAGCAATGCATAATTGCAAGGGATTTTAGAAATGGTGCTCAGGCTCTCTCGTAAGTTTTACTTCTTGTCTTTTTCTTTTGCAGTGGAGAAGTGCAGACAAATTCCAAAAATCGATTCTACTGGCCCATTTTACTGACGAAATCCCCACATTTCTTAGATGATAATCAGGGAGGAAAACAACAGCAGTCAAATATATGGTCTGCAGAGGAGGGTGATGCTCTTAAGCCATAACTCCAGTTGATGTGGTAGCTTAAAACATGGTAGTTAAATAAGAATGAACTATTCTGGTGATCTCAAACACTAGCCTGATTTCCAGATGTGCTAAGGTAAAATGGGGCGTTACATAAGTCCCTTGAAAAATCAGACGGCTTTTATTTAGGCATCAAAATACAAGCGATTTCAGTGCTTCATTTTGTGCACCCAGGATTAAGAAGTAATCCCTGTGACAGACTCCAGTTGTACAGTCACAGCACAAACTTCCCTGGCTCACACGAGCCCAGGTTTTCAGAAAAGGTCAGGGCTGAACGAGAACATCTCTTACTGGATAGTCTTTGAACATTGTACTATATTAGCCTTTTTTTTCCTTTTTCTTTTTACATCTGTTTCTATAGACACCCACAGCAGCAATGAAGCAATGCTGCTGCAGGCTTCAATTCATGCTGATTCATAAATGCCCACCACTGATCCCTCGGTAAATAGAACCACAGTCCCTTGAATGCAAAAGATCTAAAGAAATTGCCTTTTAAGTTGCAGACTTAAAGCTGGCCCATAACAATGCTTTTTCTTGATGCCTTGCCTAGGATTTCTCTTTATTTTCCTTTTGTGGTTTTGTTTACTCAGTTAAAGATTATTCTGACAAAGGAAAAGAAAGATATTTTATTTTTAGAAACATTAGAAATTTTTTTTAGGGTAGGAATGGATGTATCTTTTTATGCCCGAAGAGTGTACTCACTGTATACTATCTTCTGGTGCAAACGCAGTTTCAAAAAAACTCTACCGGGATTTTTTTAAGCCTTTCGATTAACTTGCACAGGGTAAAGCTTTAAAATTAGGAAGTTGAAAAATGTTTTTTGTAATTCCAAGACTTTCCTAAAATGTTTAATGCTTTGCAGCATGGTGTTTAGTTGCAGCAATATGCAACTAAAAAATCTGTATGGGTAATCTATATATGCTGCATTTAACAAAAAGATAAATACAAACATATCATAACAAATCTGACTTTTGCTGTGTTATATCAGTAGCCACAGAGAGTTTTAGCTCTGTTTGGCTTCTGCAGGTGACAGCGCGGCAAGAAAGGAATTTAACACCCTGAAATGTAAGATGCAGTGCAGAACTGAGCGGGGTGCCATTGATTATTAGCTTCACTGCCACCTGAAATTCTGGCAGGTTTTCCAGAACGCTAACAGATCTTTGTAAAATATTTTAACCACCTTACAGAATGCAATTTTTAAAAGAAATTAATAATGTGGTGGTGTACTGAAAGAGTCGTAGTTGTAGAGAGCATTGGTTCACTCTGATTTCTTTTCTGCTATATCACAGGGTTCATATTAGCAATAATAAGCCATACTTTATATGCACTAACTCTGTAGCTGAATTATGCTCCTTTTTTTTTTTTTCTGAGTGAAGTTTTAAACTCCAAAAGCAAAACTCTCCTGTAACTGCAAATGCATAATCCTTGATATACGTGATCTTTTTGTCCCCTGGCCTGTGAACCGGAGGCTGGGGCTCTTTGCTGCTCCGGAGATGTGGCAGACTTCAGGAGAAGAATGGCAGTTTGACACCGTCCTGTCACCGTGAAAACGGGTCCTTCATGTGACCCAGGCTCGGAGGCTGATGCTCTCTCCCCAATAACAGCTGAAGCTGCATCTGCCGCGTTCCGTGGGCCCGCCACACCATGCTGTGTGACCAGCTGCCTCTGTTTACGCGCGGCCCCTCGCAGCCTTCTGGCCGGGCCGCAGCCAGACCCAGCCCTGCGCTCCGGCGCGGGGGCTTCAGATGTCGACGTGCGCCAGTCGCGGCACGGCGGGACGCCCAGCGCGTCGGGAAGGCTGGGAAAAGGTCTGCCGGCTCCGCGAGATCTAAAGCCAAGCTGGTGAAGCGTCGTAGCGAAGGGCCTCCTTGCACGGGGGATAGTCGGGCTGAACAAGTCTCTAGCAGGGAAAAGGAGTGAGGCTGTGGGAGAGCGGCTGAAGATAATCACCATAAATCCTCTTTTTTTTTATTAAAAGCAAATAATCTGCGCTGCTCTGCAACAGCATGGTCTTCATCAAATCAGGTGGCATTCTGTGCATCCGACAAATAGCGATAACAAACACCACTTCCACAGGCCAGTTTGCCGTAGAGCGGGTGTATGCACAAGATGACACAGAAATCCCCGATGCAGCAGGGCAGAAAGTCTTTATCACGAGCATGGCAAACACCTCCTCCCCAGCTCTGCAGAGAGGAAGGGCCCGATTCTGCAGCTTTAGTATGACAAGATTAATTTGCTGGATCGGGCCCAAGTGTCTTTCCATCTACAGAGAGCATAAAGCGATCGCACTTCATCAACCCCCCCGCTGATTGCTGACGTGGCACATCACTTCCCGTTCATCCCTTAAAGATGGCCCTGGGACCACAGGCAAGAATCCCTTCCACAGAAAATCGTTTTGTCTTCCGCAATGAGAGTTTCAAAGCAGTAATAGAATTGGCACTGTAAAACAAGAGTGTGAGACCTAAAGGCATGGGATGAGCCTCCCGAGAGGCAGGAATCAGCACAGTCAGGCTCAGTGCTCTCCGAGTGCTCCTGAGCTTGGTGAAGAGCATCAGTCGATGTGCAACTGCTACAGCCCTACTGTGAAAAATACAGTGCTTTGCTGCCTGTAGCTTGGTCCCTGCCGTTTGGCTGCAGACAGTGCTGAATCCAGAGCTTCTGCCTTTGAAAAAAGTTTAATTAGTCTGGATTATCACTTTTACCTAAATGGAAACAAAACAAACAAACAAAAAGTGCACAACGTAGTAGTCTCCTTCAAGTCTTCCTTTATTCATGACAGCAAAACTTCTGTCCCGGTCACAAGTACCTCTCTGAGTAAAATACCTTGGACAATTCAGAAATTCTTTGACAGCGATCTGAAAAGGCTTTTTCAAAACAAAAATACTTCTTTCAATATGGAGTAACTACTCCCACCATTAGCTTCTCCTATTCCTTCCCTACCATTTCTCAGTTTAAAAATAATACTGATGCCAAAGAATTAGTCAAGAGCAGGAAGAATCAAGTATGCTGCTAATATTTGCTTCTTTCTCCTGCTAGATTATTGAGGACAGCAATCTAAGAATGATTCAGGGACACTGAGCTAAATTCTCCTTCTCCATAGCTAGGCAATGTGTATGAAGAAAAGGAAGCTTGACCCTTGGTAATTCACCACCACAACAGGTACTTAAGGTAAATGCTACCACTCCTACACTGAAGATGCAGTTAAGTAGCTTGTCAATAAGAATGTAAACAGCAGTGAAGCACTTAAGCAGTTTTAAACATGTTGTGGGAAGAGTTGTCACTAGAAATCCTGTCCACAGCTCTAAAGTCAGTGAGTGGGACATCCTAAGGGAAGACATAGGACATTAGCCCAGCCTCTCTCATGCTGGAGACCTACTGCTGGTCTGGAGGGAGGACACCTCCACCTCCCAGAATTAGAGCTGCCTGAATTACAGCCCACCCACAGATGAAGCCAAGGTCACCAGTAATGGTGCCTTGCCCGGAACACTCCCTCCTGACCCAGGACAGCCCAAGACAGCTCCCTTTGCAAGTGAAAGGGATGGGGACTCAGCTCTTCTAGCCGCTGAGTGCAAGTTGGAGCCACTGGGCACTGCCGTGTTCTGCACAGTCTTCTCCGCATTCAGCGTGGCAGATGACAGCCTGCCCTGTGCAACACACACACACATTGGCAGGGAACGGGAAGGGTGTTTTCTGGTGCAGCTACAGCTTTTGGGACAGGAGAAACTAGGATAACTCTCCTGCACTACTCATCCTTTAAATAGCTTGCCTTATTTATTTTCCTGCCCAGAATGCCAAAGTCTGGTCTTTCGAAAGGTGCAATAGATGCTATTCGGCTGGGACCCTGAGCTACTGAATTCCTGTTATTTTGAGAGGGCCATATTCATGATGTCCACACGCTTGTCACAGTACTTGTCACAACATGAAAAAGAGATTCAGATATGTTTCCACCAGAATACACATTTAAACTGCTGCCAGCCTTCTCTTTAACAAAATATATTAATGTTCACTTTTCGTCTCACATGTCTAGCCCCCGTCTTGGAAGGCCTTACAGTATAGTCCTGAGGGTATTCATCAAAGTGGTGGAAGACTCAAGTTCCAGTTCCTTTGGGCACAAGTGGAAGGTACCAAATTGAAGTGGAAGCTCAACCAAACTGCTGGCTACAAGAAAAACAGCATTGGAAAGGAAAGTAGTAGCTGTGCTCTGAGGAAGCCAGGTGAACTGTGGCAAGGAAGCAAGACTGGTAGTGAATGACGGATTCTTGAGTCTCAGCTCAGTATGTCAGATTGAGCACAGAGATTTGGGGACAGCATCATCTGGATCTGAGCAGCAACCTGATCATCTAAGACTACAAGTTTGGGAGCCTGTGGGAGCAGCTGGTGCCCAAGTCTTCAGGTGCAACAGACTGCCCACCCTCAGACTGGTCTCTTGCCTATTTCGTGAGACATCTTGGTGAGAATGGCAGGTAGACTTTGCATCACTTTCACCATTAACAAACACTCTCTGAGAGAAAAACATGTCTTGCTTTTTTCTAAAGGACGTGGTTTAGTGGTGGACATGGCAGTGCCAGGTTTATGGTTGGACTCGATGATCTTAAGAGTCTTTTCCAACCTAAATTATTCTATGATTCTATAATTAAACACAGTTGAAAGTTTTGTTGAAAGTTTTGATTGTGTTCTTTGCATGATTACTGCAAAGTGTCATTAGAAGTCTCCTCAAGGGTAAATCTTCAAGTGGTGTAAGCTGGCATTACTCTCTCTAGAACATGGCTATGAGTATTTAAAAATATTTACAACTTCACAACTTTAAAAATATTTACAAACTGTTGAAGTCATTCACTCATAATTGTTGCACAAAAGCTAAGCAGCGGTATGCATTGGAAGGAGAAGTCAGACATTACTGTAAAGGTTGCTAGTGTTTTCCTGACACCAATCCACATTTTGCAGTGATGTTACAGCTTCCAGATGGCGAGGGGAGGCTGAACTTTGGCAATTAAATTCAGCGCTGATTTCAAACACGGAAGGTCACCTTCAACCTTTCTTCGACCTAACCTGAAACTCCAGTGAAGAAAAAGAATGGGAAAAGCAGTTCTGTCCCCTCAAATGTTTTTTCAGGGGGAAAAGAAAAATATCCCAGGCCTAAAATCTCAGCAAGGACAGAAATGGTAACTGTTGCACAGAAACTAGCAGAGATTCAGCAGGAGCTTCACATCCTACAGATGCAAGGACAGCAGGAGTGGAAAATGCTGAACACTTTCGAGGATCAGATCTTAAACACGTCGTGCTGGCAGAGCTTGCTTCCCTCTCACCGCGTTCCTGGTTTTAACATCCACAACTGCTTTCTTTCAGATTCATATTCCTCATACAGCAAAGAAGCATCAGGCTGAACGAGTGCATGCGAAAGTGTGAATTTCTGGAAATTACTGGTTTTTAGCAACAAAGAGTGAAGAAACATGAAATTACCCAGTGTACATTTTCAGGATGGAAAGTGAATAATTTTAAATAGTCCATGAAGACATTTCCTAGAATCAAATACACAGATTAATGGGTGTCTTGAAAATTATCTCAGTAATTTGTTGGTGACAGCTAACTATTAACATGTACATTGGTTTTACTACTTCTTTTCCACCTAACCAAGGAATGGATCTTCCGTCCAGAGTGAGCACCATTAAGGGTTACAGGGTGTCAGGACTCTTCACAGTCAGTTTACGCACCTGTGTAAGACAAGCTCACCAGCACTAGCCAAACTTCACTCTCTCATGCTGATGAGTGCCTGAGCACCAAAGTCCAACTTTACAAGAGTCATGACCCTGTTTGCTCTCAGACCAGCAGCTTGTTCATCCTCAGTAGTCACGTCATCCATGCTTCCAGTGGGGAACCCACCTGCACTTTTGGAGCTGTTGCTCACATTGTATGTTGGCCTGATGCTCCCAGCTCTGTGCAGGCTGTGGGGATTGCCTCGCTAAAGTTCACGCAGCTGTTTGCAACGTAGTTTTGCAACACACACAGCTTCCTGTGGGTCTGGCTTTCACAAACCAAATGCCTTCTGACCTCATATTGCTCCCTTTCGGACATATTTTGTTCAAACTACTCACACTCTGAGTTTCGCTCCAGCCTTGCTGACCTCTTTTGGTTAGCAAACTGTAATTCAGTTGCCGCTCTGCGTGGGTGGTGCTGGTTGTCTGCCTGGTTTGTTTGGCATGGATCTTGTGTTTCCATTTCTTTGACCAAATGTCTACTTGGACCCTTAGCATGGATTTAGCCTCCAAATGCAACACACAAAACCATTTTCACTTTCTCTTTGCAATTGGGTTAAAATTTCACATTTACACACTATGCAGAACTCCTCTGACATAGGTAAAGCATTTCACAGTTCCTTCATTCTCTCAGCTACCCATAGTTTTTAGATATAAAAGGAAGCACTATTTCAAACTATTTCCTTTCAGTTATTTCTTAAAAAGCTTCAGGTCTAAGAGATATTTTAACTGCTACAGCCTGCTGTTCCAGGTATTTTCTTATTTCATTTTCATATCTGACACCTTGCATGGAAAAATAAAAAAAATCACCCATAAAATAGGAGAGGTCTATACCAGTTTCCCATAGCAAGGCTGAAATCCAACATCTTTTACTCTCTCTTTTCCAAAAAGAAGGTGCCACACTATCCACAACAAAATACTACTGCAGGTATGTTTTTTTGGAGAACGAAGTTTGTTTGTTTGCAGGCTGAAAGGAAGGGTTGTTAGTGGTAGAAGATAAATTTCCACAGGATGAGTTGCAATGCCTTCAGATTTGTGCCTCCCAAAGGCTGAACATCCAGATTAAAATTAGAGTGTTGAATTTAGTCTGTAAGACCTTTCATGGATTGGGACATTCCTCTTTGAAGGACAGTACATTTCATCCAGGCCATGCTGACCCCACTGCATTCTACTGCATCGTTTATATTGGAGCTACCAGGAAAGTCTCTCAGCTTCAGTATCTGCTTCTCACCTGATCAGTCCTACAGCTTTGAATCCTGCATGTGGCAGAGTCCATCTATTTCAGAAAGCTCAGCTATAGAAAGAGAGGAGCTAAGGTCTTGTGGAGATACGTTTTTGTAGACATTTAAGCTGAAGGGCTATATTATGCTTTTTAAGAACTCACTGTTTCGGTTTGGCTTTCTTAAAGGTGTGTAACTGTAACAAGCTGTCACAGAACTGATGTATTTGCAGAAGAATCCTTGCACACTATTTTAAATCATAAATGCCTAAAACATTTATGCTTCTGGCAGTTCAAGATATTTATTCTGACAAGAGAGGAAATGTCAAAAGAGTCAGTAAAAACTTCTGTATCACTCCAGTCACTCTGCAAAATCCTGGCCCCACTGGGCCCAGTAGCAAAATCACCTGCTTTCCTACTAACCAGCCACACCTCAGTAAATGAGAGTCTTCAAATGTTAAATTCTATTCTGATTCAGAGGGATTCTGTTTTAGTTAAACAGAGATGTTACGAATGACCTCTAAACTTCATGAAAAATCAACCATCCTGTCCTCCAGTCCAGCAATGACTTTCATACGATGTTTCTCATCTCCTGTAATAAATTCACAGATGGACCATCCTTGTCCTTCCAACGCCTAAGAATAACTCCTAAGTACTGTTCCCAGGGGATTTGATTTAGTTTACACACATCTGCTGAGATACGTGTCTTTGAGCCCAGATTAAGTCTTTGTTTGACTATATTTGAGCATTTGTGAAACTACTTGGCAAGAATGTCCTTATTTTATTCATTCAAAACATGTGCTGATTGTTGCCAGTGTGATCTGAGCACCTCTGACAGAATTGTTGTCTTTCATTTCCAACCTATTCACAGGGAGAATAAAACAATTGCAGAAAATGGTCAGCTACATTAGCCCTAAAGCTGTGCTCCCCCAGAGTCTCATAAATAAAATAAAACAAATAAAACAAAATAAAATAAAACAAAATAAAATAAAACAAAATAAAATAAAACAAAATAAAATAAAACAAAACAAAACAAAACAAAACAAAATAAAACAAAACAAAACAAAATAAAATAAAATATTGTTCTATTTTGGGGCAAATTAATTCCAGACTCAAATCTTTTCCTAACTAGACTAGTAATGTTTTGCTTTATTAGCCCCTGTCTCAGTTTAATACCTGTTTTGCTCATTACTCTTTGACATGCTGTGACTCAGACAGGGGATGCTTCAATCAAAACATTTTTTGTGGCATCTTTTGTGGCAGAGAAAGGACTAGGAAACTGCAAAACGTAAGCTTATGCCTGGCTTTTCAGGAGAAAGGTGAGGATGCTGACACCAACTCCCAAAGTTTATACGCTGAGCATGACATGATATGGTATGGAATATCCCTTTTGCCAGCCCGGATCAGCTGTCCTGGCTGTGTCCTCTCCAGCTTCTTGTGCACCGCCAGTCTCCTGGCTGAAAAGTCCTTGACTTGGTATAAACATTGCTTAACAAAAACCAAAATATCAGTGCATTATCAACATTCTTCTCATCCTAAATCCAAACCCCAGCACTCTACCACCTACTAGGAAGAAAATTAACTCTATCCCAGCCAAAACCAGGACAAGAAGACAGGTCAAAATAATGGCCTGTCCTCGGAACAGCAAGTGGAAGATAACATGCAAATTGAAACCACAGGTGGTTGCTGTGCATCTGCTGGCCTTCTAGAAAGCTGCAGGATGTTTTATAAAACCAATGGTTTATAAGTCATGCTTTGATACCTAACGCAGCTGATGTCACAGGAAGCCCAGGCAAGGGAAGTCAGAAGCTTTGTGACCTGTGTAACCCCTCGCACTTAACCGCAAAGAGCAAGCCCAGGCTAGCTGGAGCTTGTTGCACCAACCACACTGTGCTTGCCCCAACTGCGGAAACGCAGCTTTGTGTTTCCTTTGTGGGGAGAGCTCTGCCCGAAGACAGAGTTATTCCGACACTTAACTTGAGCTGATGTTTCTAAGTGCAGAGGCAACAAGACCTACCCTCTTCAGAGCACAGTCCTAAAAGTTTTGAGAAGCATTACCCATACAGGGCTGGTCTCTTCTCAATACTAATTAAATTTTAGGACTGAGATGCTTTCTTTCTGTTATCTGTGTAAGTGCAATATTATGTATTTTTCCTTCCATGCAATATTTGTGTTACATTTTCCTCTGTCTACAGCACTTCCTACTTAGGAGTGCTAGTTCTTTCCAATTTTCTTTTTTGATGCAGTTGGTTTCTGTGGGAACTTCTCATTCTCAGTTCAGTCTGGGGACCAACAGTAGTGCCCTCACATATTATCCTACTTTTTACTCAGAATTAAATTTTAAAAAGTGAAAACAAGTAAAAGCTCTCTCATTCCAGCATATTCTTAAACATTCTGGCCAGGAGCTGCGTTGCTAGAGGTAGGTTGACAAGTCCCAGACAAGGCCGTCAACAGGGGAATGAAATAAAGCTCACTGCTTTCAAAACATTAAAACTTCTTTTATTTTAACTCCCTGTCACCTGGGGTGGCCATGTTCCCCTAGCACCAGGTAACCATGCTGCAACCATCCCACTCCCACCAGAGGAGTGCAGTCAGTCCCCACACTCCTGTCCAATTTCTGTATGACTTAGATTGCTCTTCTTAGGTCCCCTTTATTATATTGGTTTAATTACTGCTGGAACAAGCCCTACTATCTGGGTACGTATCATAAAGTCGATTTTTAAAATAAGCACTTGTTGCATTGAAGTAAGTATTTAGTATCACTGGGTCCCCAAGCTGTTCACTTATAAAGTCTCTCATCTTCACCCGTAAGTGCTGCTAACAGCAGTCACAGCTGGGAGGGGAGAGAGGGGCTTAGAGGAGAAACATGGACATGCTGTGGCCTCATCAATCCTCTCTTAAAGTGCAGCTGACAAGTGCTTGGTTGTCTGTGATGGCTATGATCACCTCCAACGTCCCCATCATGTAAGCAGAGCAACAGCAAAGGTGGCTGAGAAACCAGGCATTTTCCATGCTTTGGGAAGACTGGGATCACACACCACAGATTTGGGGCAAGTTGTTTACCTGCCTTTACAATGCCTCAGTTCCCAGCCCCTGAAAAGGAGGAAAGAACAGTTCTTTACAGACCAGGGCAGATGCCGCAAATACAAACCTGTAGTTCTTATGGCAATAGTGACCCATCTGTGAATACGTGTGACATGCTGAGCTTACTACTGCACTTGCACACCAGGTAAAAATTTCCCTTTCCATGTACCTCTCTGGAGCACTACACGAGACCTATAGTAGATGAAGGACTAGGGCTGGTGCTAAAGTAATTGTGGTTTTTGTATTGTTTGAATTTGCTGTTTGATATTGGAACATATTTTTAAGTAAATGTGGTTATGTTATATGTCACTTTAATGTGCTTTTCTTGTTTCCTGTTTTTTTTTTGCTACTGACTTATTGATTGCTGTTTATTTTATATTTATTTTAGACTATGGAAATGATGTTATGCAAAAAGCAAATTCAAGCAATTTTCTTATTCAAGTTCAAAATGGGTTGTAAAGCAGCGGAGACAACTCACAACACCAACAACGCATTTGGCCCAGGAACTGCTAACAAATGTACAGTGCAGTGGTGGTTCAAGAAGTTTCACAAATGAGACGAGAGCCTTGAAGATGAGAAGTGTAGTGGTGGCCATTAGAATTTGACAATGACCAGTTGAGAGCAATCGTCGAAGCTGATCCTCTGACAAGTACACAAGAAATTGCCGAAGAACTCAACATCGACCATTCTACGGTTGTTCAGCATTTGAAGCAAATTGGAAAGGTGAAAAAGCTCAATAACTGGGTGCTTCATGAGCTGACCGAAAATAAAAAAAATTGTCGTTTTGAAATAGCATCTTGTTTTACGCAACAACAACAAGCCATTTCTTGATCAGATTGTGACATGTGACAGAAAGTGGATTTGATACAACAACCAGCTCAGTGGTTGGACCAAGAAGAACCTCCAAAGCATTTCCCAAAGCCAAACTTGCACCAAAAAAAGGTCATAGCCACCGTTTGGTGGCCTGCTGCCCATCTGATCTACTACAGCGTTCTGAACCCTGGCACAACCATTATATCTGAGAAGTCTGCTCAGCAAATCGATGGGATGCATCAGAAACTGCAACATCTGCAGCTGGCATTGGTCAACAGAAAGGGCCCAATTCTTCTCCACAACAACGCCTGACCGCACTTTGCACAACCAACACTTCAAATATTGAATGAACAGGGCTATGAAGTTTTGCCTCATCTGCCATATTCTCCTGACCTCTTGCCAACCGATTGCCAGTTCTTCAAGCATCTTGACAACATTTTTGCATGGAAAACGCTTTCACAAGCAGCGGGATGCATAAAATGTTTTCGAAGAGTTAATCGAATCCTGAAGCATGGATTTTTATGCTACAGGAATAAACAAACTTATTTCTCGTTGGTGAAAATGTGTTGATTGTAACGGTTCCTATTTTGATTAATAAAGATGTGTTTAAGCCTAGTTATAGAGATTTAAAATTCACAGTCCAAAACCGTGATTACTTTTGCACCAACCTAATAATAAGGAGGTGCCTATATAGCCACAGCCAGAGGAGACATCAGAGAAAGCAAAGGACACGAGAGCTGCCAGAATTGGAGCAAGAGGAAGAGGTGTTTTGCAAGCATTCAGCATGCAGCCGTGGGGGAGGGTGTTACCGTCTTTCATACCAACACATGGCAGTCTCAGTGTGACTCCATGTTGGCTGTTGTGCCTCCAGGAAAGCAGAGAAGGAACGCAAGCTCTGGCACACGAGACTACCCGTCCATCCTTTGGAAGAAGTGATGGGAGCTTTTTGTACGCTTGCCAAAGGGAAAAAATAGCAACACAATTTACCTGGGAACAGATGGACCTTCCTAGGCAGCCAGCCTTAATTAACCAACAAGACAACTTAACAGCCTCGGGCCGCGGCGCATTGCGGTGGCCTCGCTGGAGCGGCGCTGGGCAGTAGCCCAGCCAGCGAAGAAGTGCGGAGCCAGGAAAAGCCCTGGACTCAGCACAGCAGTGCAGGGCCAGCCGGCGAGTCGAAGATGTCACTTGTCCTTTGCTCTCCCTGCTGCTCCTCCGTATCACGCTGCTGACACCGCAGCCTGGGGCCGGCACTCAGGAGGAGAAGCAGCAACCCAAAAGGCCAAGGACATTTCCCTTTCAGGAGACAGAGGGGGTGCGGCACACTGTGGTGCCGGACCTGAAAGCCTGCCAGGAAAATGCCCCCTCCCTGGCTGCTCAAAAGAGGTTACCTGTGGCACCTTGTGCCATCTATTTTTTCAGTTTTATCAGAAGTTGAGAGCTGCAAAGTTAATTCAGAAGCTCTCCAAGGGGAGGGATGTATGGAAGGAGCACAAAGGGATTACAATTGCAATGACAGAGGAAGGTTTCTCACTTGACCAATTAATGGTTTTCTCTTCATTTTCCAGCCTGTACGTGGTTCTTCCTCAGCAGCTCTTCCTAACAGGCTCAAGAACCATTAGTGAGTCCCCATGTGCCCCTTTCCTAATAGTAAATGTTGATGGTGACCAGGCATGGCCGAGACAATGCCTCCACTTTGGACTGTGCATCTGCTGGCTTTCAGATTCACACATACACTTTTTTAATCTTGTCCCTCATCTTTTTCTCGGCTTAAAAAAAATCATTTCAAGGAGAGCCTCAAAATCATCCCTTATACACTGGAATTCCTAGACAAGGAAAACAGTGTATTTCTGCCTTTAAAATGGCAGCACATTCTCCTTTTCTACACGCAACTCAAACTGGCTAGATTTAAAATTTTAAAACTATTCATGGAGTGAAATTGTAAATAATGAAATCTATGTATGGGACCAGTTGGGAGTTACACGGGGTTTTGTTGAATCTGTTATTGGGAACTACATCCCAAGAGCAACTGCAGCTTGAAGACAAGAGACCAGCAGTGGTCCACAAATAAGACAATATGGTCTCTCATATGTATTTCTGTATATAGACATGCCTGTCTCTCACTGTACACTCAAGCTCATGTGGAGACAGAGGACATCACTTTTCCCCTTATTCCTTCCTCCCATTTTTAAAAAGTTTTAAAATATGTCAGAAATACACTGCAGATTACACTTGGGTTATTCTGTACATTCAGCCAGTGAATCACTGACCATGCAACACAGGGGTGCCTACAATTTCATTTATAGATAATCTAGAAACTAAGTATGGTTCTCCATCTCTACCTTACCATGTGTGGCCATTCTGCCAGTGCCGTCTGTTTGTCTCGGCGGAGGCTATTTCTCTACTCCTCATCTGGTTACTTTTGATGGGTCACATTCCCTTTGATGTGGATCCTTTAAAAGCAGCAGGAAACCATTGTTCCCAGCACAGTAATTGTCAGAGCACATCTTTTCCTAAAGACTCTGCTTGGCAATACAGAAAGCTTGCATCCACACAGCCAAAGGAAAACTAAGAGTAGGTACACTACTTTCTGAGATTGATTAATCTCCATGACATACAAATACAGTAACTCAGACTTCCTCTTCCTTATGGATGGATCAGTTATAGTCACTCTCATAGTCACAAATGGTTAGCCAGTTAACTGATTTTTTTTTTTCCTGTGGAAATCAAACTATTTGGTTTTGAGCTAATCTTCTCATTTAAGAAAGTGTCAACTGCCTTTGAATGTATGGGATGTTCTGCTAAGGCAAATCAGGAAATTTCAAATATTCTGAGTAAAACGTAATTAGCTTCTAAGTTTTCATATCATTTAAAAGATGAAGAACATTCCCTTCTCTGTTAAATGCAGCTGAGCAGAGCTCTCTTTCACATGATGAGCAGACAACACAGCAGTGCGAAGATAGTCTTCCTCCTGATCTAAGCAAGTCCAACCCAGTACTAGCAGGCCAGAATATGAAGAAAACAACATGAAAGGAGAACAGATTATTTCTGAGACTCTTTCTTTTCCTCGGATCTCTATTATTTGCCTTGCATTTCAAATAAGCTCATAGCATAAGACTATGGTTAAAGCTTCGGGACAGACTGCTCTGGGTCTGGCAATATCAGGAGGCGGCTGGGTTTAGATGAAAAAGAAACCATCTTTTAGCCTTCCTCACAGCCAGTCTGATGTCTATACCACATGGAGGAGTTTTAGCCCTCCCACTTACCTCCCTCAGGCAACTCTTAAAAAGCAACACACAACTCATGATCATTAATGATTCATTATCTGTACCCCTCGCTTTCTTTCTTTTGTTCTAACTGTCACAGTGTAATTCTTTGTCTATTTACTGTGTATTATTGGCCAATAATACTTTGTTGAGTCTTTAAAAAGAGCTGTTTACTCAGAGTCAATAATGCATTCATGCACAAGGAGTTAATGCGCTCACATCCACTAAGGGGGACAGTTTCAGAGGGCTGCACAAATCCCACAGCATTGTTCATGGGGATTTGAGCACAAACTTCTGCTTACCCACCCTCTCTTGGAAATCTACATTTAATTCTGTTGTGTATGGTAATGAGAGTGCAGTGTGCTAACATTTCCATGGCTGGTAACCCAAACAACAGAATATACTTTTTATGTCATTGTCAGTCATTGGTCGGATAGTTGGTTGCCTTTAGTTGGTAGGACAAAGGTGAAAGTTTATCTGCAGCTGAAGAATTCCTGATCAGGAGAAGTACTGGAGGAGATATAATCCAGCTGGAACAATGGACTGCAAACGACCAAAGAACATGTGCAGCAACAGCAGCAGTCCCGTGCCTGGTAGCAAAGTGAAGCCTCCAGGACTTCTTGTACACTGCTTGTGCAATGGATTCCAGACATGCAAACTCATCACTGGGAACCTCCATCAAAAGCGACCTTGCACAACAGCAAACCTGCAAAGTTTGTAAAGACTTTTCAGAACCACAGGGAACAGCACTTTAGAAACCTGTATATCCTTCGTATGTATAGAAGACACCTTCAAAGCACTATGCAAATTTCACTCCCACTGCAAAGTCCCACTTCATCACTGCCACTGCTCACTAATGAAGCAGCAGCGTTTTGTTTGCTCCACACTTCAGGAAGATCTGGGCTAACTGAATTTACCTTCTCCCTTCAGTATCATTACCATACAATATACAAACCTACAAACTCACAAAGGACTTCACAGGATAGGAGGACAGATAAAGCTCAGGCACAGTTTATACAGTTTATCAGAACATCAAATTATTGAAATACAGAACAATACTTTCATTCAGCTCCTTCTTTTGTCAGTTTAAAATAGGATGGCTCAGTAAGTCTTTCTCCGGCTCAGTAGGTCTTCATCTGTTTTCAATTTTTTTTCCTAAGCCCTTGCCACTAGCCAGTGGTCTCTGGGTTTGAATGAATTATCAGGGTACCCAATTTAGACAGCCTAGAAAAAGAACCCCAGGATCTCGTCTCTTGTGTGTATTCACAAACTTTCTCACTGTCCCTAATGCCATCTGAGGCTATCAGTACTAACTAACCAAATGCACAGGAGGACGGCAGGTTGTTCTGCTGCTTTCCCAGACCTCTAGGTTGAACACCAAACCTGAGGCAGATCACATCACACTTGTTGAGTCAGCATGGGAGACCAACAACAATTTTCCCACCTGTGTGATCATCAGTTCCCTCTAATTCACCAGCATAGCCCTGCTTCATCACCACACACAAGGAAAGGACTGTGAGCACAGCCAGCACCACCTTTAACATTTTCCTGCTTCTCTGCTTTGCAGGTGCTTGTAAAACTTGTAGGAGCTTTCATGTGTGCCTGGGGCCAGCACATGGAGACAGGCTGTGGGGCTCACGGCACGTTTCTTCTGACCCTGTACAAACCAGCCCGTATATAACAGTAGCATTTGCAATATCCCAACTGAGCGAATAGGCATGTTCAATTTATACAGCACAGTTTGGAGGACACGAACCCTCCCCTTCTTTCCATGCGTCTACAGATTCCCTCCAGGAAGAGTCAGGTTACTGCTTCTTTGGAAGCCACTCTTGGTGCCTCATTTCCTGGGTGTTCCTCTGTGTTCCCACCTGTTTGAGAAAAAAGAAGCTACCACTTCATTTAACAATTGCTAAGTTCTTCTATGCTCTGAGAGGTGGCTCACTGAAAATCTGTTTTGCATTAAAGCTATTAGATTTTTTTTTGGTGAGTGACCTCTACCCACACATATATTAAAAGCTTTCATTCCACCTCAGGGCAAGGTGGGACAAATTCAATGTCACTTATCTATTTTCGGTGCCATAGAGAGATGTATTTAGTGAACAAATAACCTGAAAGTCAAAATGTGGTGATCTTTGAGGGAAAAAAAAAAGTTTCAACAAAATTATTTGTAGCACAGAGAAGGAAAACAATATTTCATTTCCACATAACAGCATAACTCTAAACATCTAAAAAGTATCTTAATAAGCTATCATTTCACTTGAGAAAATTACATGCCTATTTCCCATCTTCTACCTTCATCCAAGGAAGGCTAACATTAGAAATCTGGACTTCCTCACGGGCAAACTGGAGGCAGAATTTAAGAAAGGCTTTATAGGGTTTACTATAAGAGGACTTAAGGCCTTTAGACGTATTTTGCACCAGCAATTTAGGTATATCACACTGGAAAGAGTTGCTGAAAAGGAAAACCAAGGAGAATTATACCCTCAGAAAAGACAAATCTGAATGGTAAATATATATGCTATATCAAATGTATTTGATTTACAGCATCGGACACATAGATTGTCCTGAACGCTGTCCCCATTATGTGCCGCTGTTAAACTAAACACATCAAGACAAATGCTTGAAATTAATGTTCCAGGAAGGAAGAACTGCTGGAGGACCCACTGTTAAATCCCAAATATGGGACATTTATCATTAAGCGTTTGAGACCGATTGCATCAAATCCCTCTGATAAACTGAGTGGATTAAGGCTAATAAAGAACTATTGGATTTATCAATGGAAAACACCATAAAGGAACTGATAAGGGTTACTTCTAAAGAGTAACCATATTTTAGCATACCTCCAAGTCAAAGCCAGTGATCTTTCTGAAGCAAGCATGGACTCTGGGCACAGTTTGTTCAAGTAGTTACCTCACAACAAGAAATAATACAACAAAAATTGTTTCTTACCTTATTGTCATGGTTTAACCCCCACTGGCAACTAAGCCCCACACAGCCACTCATTCACTCCCCCACAGTGGGATGGGGGAGAGGATTGGAGTAGTAAAAGTGAGAAAACTCGTGGGTTGAGATAAAGACAGGTTCATAGGTAAAGAAAAAGCCATGCACACACAAGCAAAGCAAAACAAGGTTTTAATTCACCCCTTCCCATGGGCAGGCAGGTGTTCAGCCATCTCCTAAACAGCAAGGCTCCATCATGCATCACTGTGACTTGGGAAAACAAACGCCATCACTCTGGATGTCCCCCGCTTCCTCCTTCTTCCCTCAGCTTTGTATGCTGAGCATGACGTCATACGGTGTGGAATATCCCTTTGGTCAGTTGGGGTCAGCTGTCCCAGCTGTGTCCCCTCCCAACTTGTTGTGCACCCCCAGCCCACTCACTGGTGGGGTGGTGTGAGAAGCAGAACAGGGCTTGACTCTGTGTGAGCACTGCTCAGTAATAACTAAAGCATCCCTGTGTTATCAGCACTGTTTCCAGCACAAACCCAAAACAGAGCCCTGTACTAGCTACTAGCAAGAAAATTAACTCTATCCCAGCCAAACCCAGCTCACTTATCTTGTGAATTAAAGTATGTTTTCCTCAAAGAAATAAAAACAATCTCATAACAGAAAAAAAAAAAACATGAAAACAGAATTCAACTAGTGAAATTAATATTTTCTCAAAAAAGAGCTTTTTCTCTTGAATCCTATTAAGTATTACAAGTAAAAAGACTATATCACATCAATTTTTTCAAAAAATATGCTGTGCGCTGTTTTGAAACACAACATATTCTCACATTTTCAATGATCAAAAAACTACTAAATAATTGACATAAAGTTTCTTCGTTTTGAGCAACGTAAGAGGCCACACTTATGTGAACCACTTACGTTATAGATGTGGAGAGGATTAAAAATAAATAGATGGTAAAGAAAACGCCTCCATTACAAAGACATACTGATGAGATAGGGCAATTGTCACACAGACAGTACGAAATACTTTTATCTCGAAGAAGTTCTGGTGGTGTTAGTTTATTTTACCAAATTTTACATTTTATGGAATCGCCTGATAACATAGCTGTCAAAAATATTTACAAACCATAACCAGGATCAAACAGAGTTAAATATGGAAAACTTAATTTTGAAAGTCAGTGTCATTATTTTCATTTCACAGAGAAGAAACTGAGGCACATGTAACTACAGATCAGGAAGCAAGTTAAGAGAAAGGAACAGACTCAATGCCTCCCAAGTCCAAGGACACAACACTGGGTTTACTATTACTACACAAAATTAAACAAATACCAAATAACCACCACCTTAGCTGTCTCTGAGACTTCTGGGAACCCTTTTATAGCTCTAGGTTTTCATCAACTGCAGCACAAGAATAATTTGGACAACTTTACAAAGGAATTATCAGAACTGACTGCTTTGTGGTATCCGGTATCATGTTTGCAAGTATAAATACAGATTAGTGTAAAATTTATTTTCAAAGCAGATAGATGCTAAGGTTTCTCTAAAATAAAGTTTAAGAAATGTGTTTAGTTCATTCTTTTGTAACTCCAGGAGCTGTAAAGCTTTAGCCTTTGAAAATGATCTGTTCCTTCATTTATTTTAATCCTCTCTGGATTTCCATTCATTATTTAGAAGTGTAAAGTGAGTTGTTTATGCAAACAAGGAAAATGATAGTTTTCTGGTTTTATATGCAGAATCATGGCATTCCACTACAATGCATTATTAGCATGATAATGCTATGCACTTTTATAGTGGCTTCCATAGAAGGAATTTGAAGTGCTCAAAAGAAATCGCCACTTTGGCCGTTCAAATTTATATTGCCCAATCAGCTAGGAAAATATGTTTCTGCATTTTTTTTACTGTTCTCAATTAAATAAACTATATTTAGCATAATGTGAATGTTTCATAATTCCAATTGGTTCAAAAACTGTTGCTTTTGAATAAATACTATATGCAAATCAACATTTAATTGCATAGTAGTCCCCTGCAGCTCCCTGCATGTTGCAACTTTACAGATGTTTCCAATAGCTCAATGGATTGTATGAAGAAAGATCATGATTAAGGGTTGTCTTGCTAAAGGTCTAAATGCACCAGCAGGTCCTCCTAGCTTCCTATGTGCCTTCAGTGAAGCAAAGGTTTGATACACACCTGCTTCTCCTGAGCCACCAATCAAAAAAAACCCAACAGGATACTTGCTTTTTTTTCTTTTTAGAATTATGGAATACTAGGGCTTTTTATGTTGTTCCCTGGACAACTGTCCCATAGTTTGGGAACTGCTGTTTAGCTGCAGCCTGTCTGCACACAACAGACACATCCTCTGAGTAGGGGTCTGTGGCAAGGTTCACAGGAGCACTTCTGTTCCTCTGCAGCTAGCTGTCATTTGGCTGTGCGCTGTGCTTGGATGCTATTTTCTCGGCAAGTTGCTGGCCCTAGAGTTACCATTATTGTCTTTGTGAAGCACGAGATACCATTTACTTCATAAGGGAAAAATAAGGCATCGTCAGTGACGCTTACGTAGTTCTCCATCCCATATTTCAGAAGAGAAAGGAAGAAAGAACAGGAGATTTTTAAATATGGTTGAGATTAACCAGGTACCTGATTCATATCTGACTCACACTGACTTCCACTGGGAACTGAGTGCCCTCTGAGATCTCCTCCATACAAAACATGTATGACAGTTAGTTCAAAAAGGACTGTAATGTTGGCCTCATTAGGCAATCACTTTGACACTGAAAAAAAATAGAATGAACAATGGTGACCACAACTCGCCACCACAAAAAATAATGCCAGTACAAAGTACGACCAACTATCATGCCTGTGACCCGGGCCTGTATGCAATGGAATACACAGGAATACAAAGAGCACTTGATTCCTGTTGCATTCTTTCAATTCCTGTGTCTACAGGGGCAGGAGATATATACGTATATATATATATATGTATGTATATACACACACATAATTTTATTTAGTTTTCATCTGGTCTAATGAAAAAAAATATAAAAGAAACATTTAATTTCTCAGCCCTGCAAGTCTGACACAGTTTAAGCAGCAGCTTACTCTTGAGACAAAGGTGTGAAGGATGTCATGGCTCTGAGTGGCAAGATGCTGCTTTGGATGCTTCTCTTGTCTTAACATCATTGCCTACCCTGTTTCTGCTGCTTTAGAAATCACACAGCAAAAACTCTCACCACAATAACATTAAAATCCTCTGCCTTCCCTCCTGTACACCAGTCAGCCCTTCAGTCACTGGAATGTCACATGCCAACATTAATACTCTTCAGAGTCTTCTAAATTTCTTCCTGTCTCCTTGTGCTGCAGCCTTCTCTCCATACCTCCATCTGTCCCCTACTGACATCTGTGAGTCCCCTCCCTGTCCTCACCAACACACACAAAACTCAGTTACCATTTTTTCCTTTTTTTTTTTTTTTTTTTTTTTTTTTTTTTTTTTTTTTTTTTTTTGTATATGTATGTGTGTGTGTTTAAGACCAGAGTGAGGGTAACCCATACTTCAAATATTTAGTGGTCCCTATTTTTTGAATTTAAATAATAAGCTACTTGAGTTTGAAACGCAGCCTTAATTGTTTATACAAACTGGGGCGGGATGCACCTGGTTTGTACATTACCTGCATTGCACAGGTTCAGTCTCAGGATCTTTAAAATGCACCATACAAAGTCAACAGGAGAAACAAACCTCTGGTTCAGAAGTCTTCTCTTCTGAAAAGCTTCCAGGGATCAATAAACGAAGTTTGCTAGCTGGTTTCTATTCTCAGTAAAAGCCACCAGTAAAGGAGTTGCCTTGTCCCCGAGACAGACAGAACTATAACCAACCATCAGGGCAATTTAGAGATTAAGGACCTCAAATCCTGGCAGGAAGTAAGAGAGTGACAGGCACTGCACATAACCCATCCCACAGGAGAGCGAGGGAGAACAGACCCCCGCATAGGCGTTTCTGACAGCCAGATCCACACGATACAGCACTGACTTTTGTCAGCTCTCCCAGGCAGATGTTACTGTCACATTCAAGTGGATTTGGGCAGCTCCTTCAGGAAGGAGGCCAGGGAGAGGTGCAGCTGAGGGACAGCAGGCTGTTTTCCTGAAGCTGATCCTTTTCCTTCCCCTGAGGTGTCCTGGGAGCCCATTGCACAAGGAGCTGCTTCTTCCAGCCCTCAGTGAGAAGAGTTTTCAAATACATACATCAGCGGACTCTTACCAGTCCCTTAAATATATTCAGGTGGCTGCCTCTTCTGAAAGCAATGCAAGTTTTTTTGCCCCTAAGCTGGGCTGCACAGTCTTATATTTCTTTCTCTTGCATTTTAATTTGTTTTGTTTCCTTCCCCCCACTAGCCCTATATCTGCCAGAAGCAGCAGAGTAATCATTTCTCACACATGTAAATCAAGAAAATTACCAGCAGAAAATGGCTCACACCCACCACCCTGCTCACTGGTATCTTGATGTTCCCTTTGCCATCATCCAAAGAGACACAACTACCTCCGTTTAGTACACAGCAACTACCAAAAGTTAAAATAATTACCTACAAAGAGAGTACATGTTTCTTTCATCTAATTAGATAATATGCCCAGGTGTTTAACACCAAGGCATCTACTTCTTAATTGGAAAAAGTCAAGGACAGAAACTAATTAGCAGCATTAATCAAAAGCAGAGGTCTAATGATAATTAACAACACATCCCCACTACAAAGCCAATCCCTTTATTATAAGGTGTTCCAAATTGTAAAATTAAAGGAACAGAGTTTTACAGTAAGTGTTTCCAATTGCCATCTTCTGGCAAAACTATGCATTATTTCTCTAAAATAAAGAATACTAATCAGGCTAATACTAATCAGACTAAATAATATTATTTTTTCACACAACGGCTGTAAGCACTTTGTCCTGTAATTTGCAAAAAAAAAAAAAAAAAAAANAGGAAGAAAAGAAAAATCAAATTCCTAGAATTCCTAGGTAGCTCTCCACATTATTGCAGCTACTGAGGGCCCAGTGGCCAGACAGATCTGTGTTATTGCTGAGGCAAAATGCTACCTACCATACTCAAGGAAGTGCTCACACTAGCAAGGAAAAAAAAACAACCAACCAAAAAACAACACGGAACAACAACAACAAGCGGAACACACGGAGTCTTGCTAAGGTGGTAGTTTTGCTGCTCTCCGCAAGTGTGGGAGGCTACAGGTCTTAAAAGTATTGGCAAAGACCTCAAGCTTTTCTGAAATAAAGGACCAACGAGCTGCAGCAAATAAAATCAGACCCGCTGCCCTCCTGAAAAAGCCTGTGGAGAAGGCAGGGCCGGAGGGGAAATCTACCCTCTCAGCTCTCCCCTTCAGCCCTGCCATTTAGGAAACCCTGCAGTTTTCCAAAAGTGTCAGCACGTTCAGACACGTCCCAGAACACAATTCAAATTCAGGTGCTAGGGGTTGCACTGGATTTGCAAGAGGACAAACTGTTGGGTTGTCACATTAACTACACTCCTCCCTTCCCTGGGACTTTCCGGGTCGCTCCTTCCACCCTCTCTCCACGCTTCTACCCAAACTCCTACTGTAACTCCGTTCTTTTCTGGGCTTCCACTTACAGAGCTAATAGAAATGCATCTTCATGGCAAGCTAAAAATTATCATCCCGTGTAGAAACGTAGTCTGCAGTTGGTTACTGCCAGCTGAGCTGCAAATTACGTTATTATAATATTAACAATTATTTTCCTAGGCTCTGACATGCCATTAAGTGATTACTTACAAGAAAGAAAGCATCGAGGGAGGGAAAACATTAGAACAGTGAGGCGCAATGTTTGAGACCGCAGGAGTTGCACTCTCAAGAACAAGATACCCACAGAAAGAGAAATTCTGCCCACATCTGTGAATCCTACTTCCCAGGTCCACCACAGCACATTTCGCACATGGGGCCTGCAGCCCTTCACTATCTGGGTAATTTCTAACGCCATTCACTTGCTCTTTTCTCATCTACTCAAACACTCCTGCGAGGAAAAAGTGAATTCTTACCTAGTTCAAAAATGGAAAGAAGTAAGTCAAAACCCAAGGAGAACAGAAGAAACCTTTGTGCCAAACTAACATGTAGACAAGTCATTTGCAAGCAAAATGTTCAGATCCTGACAGAAGATCCTGCCTACTGAAAATTCCAGTGCTGGACAATGGAAGATTTTACACTTTCTCTACCATTTTAAGGCCCTTTACTCATATGCACTCATGTAAGGATTTAATCGTCTCATTTATTTCTCTAAGCCCATTTGTGAGAGTAAGACCAAGGATGTATGTAAATGTTTGCAGGGCTACAGTAACATCTAAGTTTCATCACCTCTCTTTAGCAACCATACTGGGGTTTGTGTGCATTTCATGTTACATATGGTGCCTGTCAAACACTGAGAAAAATTTCCCAGGGTTCTAAGCCCCCATCTCTCCAGAAGGTGAAGTTTACAAAAGGGAAAACAGAAACAAACCCCTCTGAGGTACCGTCTTCACGTATTCCTCAAATCAAAGTTTTAGGGATTTTTCATTCTTTTGCACTGAAGAGCGCTGCTACACATCATCCTCCTCCAAAGGACTAAGGCAACAGTGACTGTTACTGAACAACACCTGATACAAAATAAATCCAACTGCTCTGTCAGCCTACTGCAGCTCCAACACAATTTTTTATTATTTGGGTATTTCTCTGTTACATCTTAGTGAAGAGACAAAGCAAAACAGGAAAAGTATAAGTGTTCACTTCGTTTGGTGTGTGGACTAATTGCCATCCATATTGATTAACCCTTGGGGACACCGCTGAATTTAAAACCCATAGACAGTGAAATCCCAGATGATGTGTGTTCTGCTTTGAGTAACATTTATTACATGTTTCTATGTTTATATTTATCTGAGAGAGCTGTGAAACTAATGGTCTCACACTGGGAATAATGTGTTATCATATGCTCCAGGATTGTGCAGTTTCTGCAGCTCTCTACCCCTACCAGGTGCTAATCAATGACAGGATGATTCCAGTTCTTCCAAAGCTGATTATTCTGAAAAAAAATCAAATCCTTTCTGAGTGGTCAGAAGCCCCAGATAACATTTGATACTCTTCTAGCTCAGTAATAGTTTTTAATGAATATAAATCATCAGAGACCAGATTCTGCACCACCCAACTGAAAAGAGTTCGTACACTAACTTACTTGTACAAAAACTGTCTTCATGCAATCAGTACTAATAGTAGTAGTAAAAGTAGATTTTGATCTATTTAATACAATATACTTAGAGTAAGTTGTAAAAATATGCAGTAAAAAAACCCCTTTGTCATTACACATAGGAAAAAGTGGCAACTCGAATTTTTTTCCAGGATTAAGACTTCAGAGATCACAACCTTTAGGAAAACAGATGCATTGCTTCATAAATTTGTAAAGCTTAGCCTGGAAAGTGGCCACATCTTCCCAAGCAAAATAAGTGTCCCATCTAGAAGCATAATAATGGCTTTTGCCATTATCAGGCAAGGGCAAGCACTGCTTCAAGCCCACCCAGCTGGGAAGTATATACATGCACGGTTCTCATGCACGGCAACCCCTATAACTATCCTAGAACTGTGAAATACTATGAATGAACTATACTTCACTGTTTTATACTTTCTTTTTAAGCTCTGACTAGTTCTTCAGTCAAAATTTCAAAGCCAGTATGAGTTATCGAAGCGGGTATGAACTGTATTTTAAAGTGCTCCCTTTTTCATAACAACATTGCACTATGTGTGACAGCCAAAGAGTGGGGGTATGGGCAAGTTCCATCTAGCACTCATTGCCTATCTGTCATGTAATGTTGCACGGAAATTAAGCCAAACTTTTGTTAACATCACTTACATGGAAACTGCCGATACTCATTATCCAACCAGAAACAAAAGACTTATTCAGACCTCTTTTTTCAAACACAAATCATATCTTAGACAGCATACGGAAGTCCCTATAAAGCTGAGAAAATGTTTCCCATCTTTAGCTCTTACTTTTCTTCCAGACAAAGAGTACAGCACAGATTTTGGGGTGAAAAGTATTTACTAGACAACAGGGAGTCACCATTCCTCTTCTACATCTCCCTAGCCCAAGGAGGAAAGTACAATATCATGTTCCCAGTTGTGATTCTCTACATAATAAACCATGTAGAGACCAAATTAAATTTTGCAGATCATGGTATGCAAGGATTCAGTCGGGCACCTGCATATCCCCTGAGAAAACGATCAAGGTTACTTAAAGCAGCAATTTTCAGATAAAAGTTAGCAGGTTCTCCAGAATAAACAGTTTTGAGAGGTTGTAGTCATCATTTCCATTGCAGAAGAGTCTCAGAATCCCAGCCAAAGATCAGAAATCTGCACTATTCACCTTTTATATACACACAGCCTGACATCTGTCTTTGCCCAGAGCGAGCTCATTGCCTACCTGACTCCGCAGAACACAGGCAGGACACAGTGCAAGGCCTGTAAGACAGAAGAAGCAGAACCTGTACAGCAAGGACCTCCTCAACCCAGGTGTAGAGGTTTAGGCGAGGAAAAGATCTCACGAACAATCAGTTTTCTTCAAACATGAAACAGAGTCTTTCCCTGTGCAGCTGAAATGCCACTAGATCTATGTAACATTACATTTCACATGCCTTGGCATGGCTGCAGATTTTATTTCTTCTACATGGCAGCTGCATGCAGGAACTCAGCTGTATTCCTGGAGTCATTATGCTTATTAGGCTCACATGGAATTTGGAGCCTTCACCATACTTGAAAATCCACAAGGAACCTCTGTGAGTTCATGGGTATTGGAACAGCCCACATTCACAAAATCCTGTTATCCCTAGGCACACCTGGCTTAGATGTCCTGCGGCCTGAGTCTGTCCTCCTGATTCTGCAGCCGTAAGGACATAAACTCAGTCAGACTTTATCATACCTAAAATTCAGTTAAACCCATGTCCTGTCTCATGCAGTAACCAGCAGCATAGACCCCAGGAATAATGTAAAAATGGATTAAGCATCTAGTCATACCTTAACATTTAATTTCATCTGACACTTTAAACTATCTAGTAGCCCAGCGACAGCTGGGAAGTATTCCAAAATAATTATACCCCACATAATTTCACACTAGCAGTAAACTTTGTCTGCCTGCTTCCTTTTCCAGGTGATTTCTGAACACGGTAACACTGCAGACCCAGTGCATTCCTATGTGGAAGGCTCCATACCCACTGCCTAACCTATCCTGAAGTCCTACCTTCCCTCGTAGTCCAAAAATAACCAAGGGTTGTGCTTTGCACCTCACCAGAAGTGTATGGCACCTCAGGTGTCACCACCAAAGCCAGTAGGTTACACCTTTCTCTACCTACTCTTGTTGAGGATGAGGCACATTCTCTCCCTCATCAGGAATAATTGGCCTGCAAGGTGAGACACAGGGCTGACATAGGTGTCACCTGGAGGTGACATGCCACATCTTGGAGACATCTAAGACTGGACTGGATTTTAAGCAATCTTTCCAGAAACAAAAGATTTCTTAGTAAATGTAGGATCTCACCAGTTTGCTAAGCCTACAAAGGGGCAAGAAAGTTGGGTGAAATTTCAGAAATTTGCATGTATATGACAATTCGATTCAAAATGCAAAGGTAGTAAAAACTGCCTAAAATGAGTCATTCACAAGGTACTGAATTAATACCAGAAACCTACTCTGTCTCCCAGCTTTGCATAGTGAATATGCATAAACATCTTTTCTGGGGATTTGCACAGAAACCACACCTCTCTCCCACCAACAAATCTGAAAGCATGTCAAAGCATATGACCAACACAAGAAGACAAATTAAAGATATGCATAAATAATATTTTTTTTAATTGCTCTTATTTTTAGTGTGCTGGTCCATTGTAGGCTACAAAGTTTAATAAAGTACATTTGAGTTCTGCTAAGAGAGGTCTCAATCTTCCAAAGTGTTGATGAAATCTTATTAGCACAAAGTCCAAGAGCATAAATAGGTGTATACCTAATTTTAATGCAAGAACTTTCTACCGGACTTTCAAAGTACTCCTCTTCAATGTCTTTTCCAATACTTTTTTCCTAGAGAAACAGCATCACCTTCAGGCCAAAAAAGATCGCATTCCAATTTCTTTAGTAAGGAAAGACTTAAAAATTGCTTCTCACAATCTAGCACATCTATTATTTCTTTCAGATGCTAGATGGTGAAATGTGAGCGTAAGAAAAAATATATAGGGCTGTACACAATTTTTTAAAAAATGGGGGGAAGGGGCAGCTTTCCCTGGATTTGTATCCACTGAAGTTTCAGAACAGTCCACAGAGTTGAGCTCAGAACAAAATAAAGACAGCAACAACAGAAATAAGATCTAACAGAAACAGATGTGTTAGAAGTAAATAATCAGGGAAAGTCACATAAAGATGCCTACACCTGGAAACTGTATAACAATGTTTTCCCTGGCACAATCACTAAATCAGGTGCACTGGTATGGATGTTGACAGTAAGCATAGCAACTGGAAGACAGGCTCACAGCACTTTATACTAGTTTTAATTTATTCCCAGCGTTTATATACTCAGTGGAATTCTGCCTATATAGAGGATCAGCCCTTACTAGAGGTATCAGCAGTGAGAAAGTAGTAGGATGAAAGGAGAAGAAATGAAATAGTGCAGATCATGGAAAAATTGAGGATATCTCAACTGGATGTGTGAGACGAAATGCGTACTCCATGAATTTACAAAGAAAATAACAGCACCTCATTCCTGTCTTTCTACATCTTCATTCTCTCTTTCTTTGCAATGGGCCATTTTTACCAACAAACCTCTCAGTAGCCAACTACTGTAGCAATTCTTTTGCAGCCGGAAATCCCTAGTAGCAATAACACATTCAGAGAGGTCGACATGGTGTATGAATGGCAGAAAACAGGATGTTTCAGGGTGAGAAAGTAGAAGCAGCTATCAGCAGAAATTAGGCCAAACCAAACAAGACCTATATGGACACTAGGAGTTTCCTTCCTATCAGGGGAAAAAAATAGATGTACCAGTGCATAACTTCAGAATAAATACCAGTTTGTGGAGCTATTTTGAAATTATAATTTGAATTATTTTCATGCTGTTGCTTGTCCTGGGGTATGACATACACACATGGCCATATTTAATAGTAAAAACTATTGAGCACAATTAGGTTGAGCAGCCGCAAGAAAGGGAGTGTGACAATGGTCTGTTATTCAAAACAATTTGGGAACTACCATTCTGTGCAGCACAGCAATGAGACTGCCATATGTGCTCGGCTGCTGTGCTTACTTCTCCAGTTCTAGCACAGCACTTGCATCACAGGTGACAATTCTTTGGCTGGTCGAGATGCCACAGTAGCTCCAGAGAGGAATAGAGTGATCTTTTTGTCGTGTTCCAGGCTGGCTTGTTGTGGTATGCTTAGAATACTCCGGACCTCTGAACAACCTCCATACGCTTTTGCCTGCATAGACAGCAACAGTCTGACCTTGTGTCCGTCTGTACTGATGAGACTTTCCTTCCAGATAGCCCTGCATCCAAAAACTGAACAGCAAAGTGACAACTGGAAAGAGAGGGTGCTTACTGTACCAGTGTCAAAATCAAACTTTTAACCCAGGTGCTGTTTATTAAGATTCCTGTTCCAAATTCAGACGTTAAGTACTAAAACACAGAAGGAAATGTTTCTGTCATTGTAACAAAAGAGCAACCTCCTCTCTCTGCCAAGAAGTGAACAGGTGGATGACAGTGACTTCTGTGTTAACCTTTTATAAATTTTGTCTTTCTTATATTAGTTTTGGATCTAGTTTTAAAACTTCCTGCTCTTTTAACAATCATGTATTTCATGGGTTAGCAGTGGCACATTTAATCCTGAGGAATAATTTTACTGTAAATTAAATTGGATTCATTCTAACAGATAAACTGCAGTGAACTCTCCAGATTATTTTATATAACCTTATATTGCAACAAGAGAAACTGAGAAATAGAGGACAGATGCCTTCTTTGAGTAAGAAATTTAGCATCTCACTTCCTTCAAAACGCCTTCCTTCCTCCTCAGCATCAGCTTTACACAGCATTTTTCATATGTATTATAACAAGCTGCTCTTCATCCAGCCTTGACCTTGTGCAAGTTAATGCATCAGATGATCTCTGAGTGTACGTACATGCACACAAATACATATTTATGTGTAAACATACACATGTGTACATACATACATACACATTAACAGAACTAACAAAGTAATTGTCTGTAATAGTAGCATATTTAGTCTGTGCAATTTCTTCCCGACATTCTTTGAAGAATAGTGTCAGTCTTTAGTACGCAGAACCCAAGGTCAGGCTTCCCATTCCACTTACAATGTCTAGAGGCAATGTTTCACATGAAGTGCAATACTAAAAACCAATTTTTAAAAAGAGGTGGGGAGGAGGCGGTGGAAACGAGAACAAAACACACAGTCTGGAGTTTTCATTACAGAATTTTATTCCTGGTATAGGTAAGCATCCCTGTGGCTTTGGCACAGTTTTTAATTTGTGGGAAATGCAAGCTGAGCTGCCAAAATCAAGAGGTTTTATACTTTGCACTAGCCAAATCTTCACTATTCCTTGCTTGTAATCAGACAGACTGGGAGGTTTAGTCAGTGAGGCCACACGTGCAGTGGGACATGGCCACAAACCAGACTTGGTTTCTCACTCCTTGTTCACCTCAGGCAGGTAACAAGATCTTCTCATGAAGAACCCTTACATGACATGATACAGGCTATATTTAATACCATATTACTGCTGTTTCCACTATCATAAAATACTTGGAGAGAGGACATCTGTGCTGGTTTTGGCTCGAATAGAGTTAATTGTCTTGCTAGTAGCTAGTATGGGGCTATGCTTTGGATTTGTGATTAAAACAATGTTGATAATACAGGGACGTTTTAGTTACAGCTGAGCAGTGCTCACACAGAGTCAAAGTCTCTTCTGCTTCTCACACCACCCCACCAGCGAGTGGGCTGGGGGTGCACAAGAAGCTGGGAGGGGACACAGCTGGGACAGCTGACCCCAACTGACCAAAGGGATATTCCACACCGTATGACGTCATGCTCAGTGTGTAAAGCTGAGGGAAGAAGAAGGGAGTGGGGGACATTCAGAGTGATCGCATTTGTCTTCCCAAGTAACCATCCTGTGTGATGGAGCCCTGCTGTCCTGGGGATGGCTGAACACCTGCCTGCCAACGGTTAGTGGCGAATGAATTCCTTGTTTTGTTTTGCTTGTATGTGCATGGCTTTTTCTTTACCTATTAAACTGTCTTTATCTCAACCCATGGGTTTTCTCACTTTTAGTCTTTTACTCTTCCAATTCTCTCCCTGATCCCACTAGTCAGAAGTGAGTGAGTGGCTGTGTGGTGACCTAGTTGCCGATGGGGGTTAACCATGGGAGTCCTTTTTGGAGCCCAACCTGGGGCTTGAAGGGTTCAAGATAACAACAGATTAGATTGGAATGTGTGAGATCTAATTTATAGATGCTATAGCTGTTCAGCTATTAATTGACTGGCTTCTGTGCTTGCCACGGGGCTTGCCTGCCTCACTGTATATTGTAGTCTAAGGCTCATTAGTGTCTATTTTTTGCTTTCGCTGTTTGCTGTACTGCTTGCCATCTGGCTCTGCTGTGCCTGGGAACATTCTGATAGCAGTAATGGTGGTGCACCTGGGCAGGCAGATAGCCAGGCCATCACTGCTGTTTCTGCGCTGCTCTACTGGGCAGGCTGGAACTCCAGTGTGAACTTGAGTTGAAGGAACTGTGACCTCTGGAAGAGTCCACATGGGAGCAGGACACCCCAAACATCTGTGGCTGTGGATAAACCCATGCCAGAGCAGGTACATGGGAAATGTTTGCGGCCATGGTTACGTCTGTGCTGCAGCAGCTGTACTTCTGAAGGGATTGTGGCCCAAACATAAGTCCACCCTGGAGAAGGTGCACCCTGAAGCATCTGTGGCTGTGTGTAAGTCTGTGCTGCAGCAGGTACATCTTGAAGCACCAGTGGCTGTGCGTGAGGTCATGCTGGAGCACATCAAAGCGTGTGGCCATGAATAAGCCCACAACAGAGCAGGTACAACTCTGGAGGGACTGCAGCCGTGGGTAAGGCCAAGTTGGAGCAGGTTTACTTCTGAAGGGACTGTGGCCCATGGAGAAAGCCATGCGGGAACAGGTGTACCTCAAAGGGACTATGGCTGTGGATAAGTCTATGCCACAGCAGGTAAACCCCTGGAGAGACTGTGGCTCATAGATAAGGCTCCACCTGGAGCAGGTGCACCCCTAAGGGACTGCAGTGCATGCGTAAGTCCACACCAGAGCAGGGGCAAGGGGAGGAGCTCATTGTGATGTCAAACCCCATGGTCTCATCCAAAGGCACCAGGGTGGAGACTGTAATGTAAATACCTTTACATTGTAACCCATTATTTGAGTTGCATGTTATAGGAATTGCTACAGCAGGAACCGCCTGAACCAATGGAGGACAAGCCTTACAAGAAACAGTGCAAGTGCAGCAATAACCTGACCTGAGCCAGCTTTAGTGCCCAGTAACTCCACACAACACATCACCTCTCCTGTCCTGAATGACCACCATAACAGATGGAGACCAAAGTCATGGACTAAATGAACTCAATGGACATTTTGCGGATATTTGTGGGTGTTTTACAGACATTTTACAGGGGTGGTCCACAGACTAAAGAATGGTATCTGTGTATCGTATCAAAGGAACAGAAGCAGGATGGTAGTTAAAGAGAACGTATTGGATAGTGTGGGACCTGAGCATGATGTAAACAGTATGGAATAAAGGGTGGAGAATGTGCTGGTTTGGGCTGGGATAGAGTTAATTTTCTTGCTAGTAGCTAGTATGGGGCTCTGTTTTGGGTTTGAGCTGGAAACAGTGTTGATAACACAGGGATATTTAGTTACTGATGAGCAGTGCTCACACAGAGTCAGGGTGTTTTCTGCTTCTCACACCACCCCACCAGCGAGTGGGCTGGGGGTGCACAAGAAGCTGGGAGGGGACACAGCTGGGACAGCTGACCCCAACTGACCAAAGGGATATTCCATGTCATATGATGTCATGCTCAGCATATAAAGTTGGGGGAAGAAGGAGGAACATTCAGAGTAATGACATTTGTCTTCCCAAGTCACTGTTACATTTGATGGAACCCTGCACTCCTGGAGATGGCTAAACACCTGCCTGCCCATGTGAATGAATTCCTTGTTTTGCTTGCATGTGCGTGGCTTTTTCTTTACCTATTAAACTGTTTTCATCTCGATCAACGTGTTTTCTCACTTTTACTCTTCCGATTCTCTCTGCCATCCCACTGGGGGAGTGAGTGAGCAGCTGTGTAGCAGCCTAGTTGCCAGCTGGGGTTAAACCACGACGCCACCTCATCCATTTGGGTGCCCACTAAGGCAAATATTTTTATGAAACACGTGGAGCAGCACCACACTCCACGAAGGAGGCAGGGGATCAGCAAGCACTTTTGCAGCTTTCTGCCGAGATTTCCCTCCATAACAAGCATCATTGGGCTGGACTAGATGATCTCCAGAGGTCTCTTCCGACCCAAACCATTCTGTGACTCTGATCAAAGACTTAAGAGGGGGCGTGGCGGGGGCGTGGCGAGGCGGTTCACAGAAAGTGAAAGAGGGGCGGAAAGCGCGTCCCACCAGTGCAGGGGGGGAGGAGAAGAAAGCTGTGCTTCGGCAGGGCAGCCTCCGGCCCCGGGCGGGGCGCAGACCCTGCTCCGGGTGAAGCGATGCCCTGACGCCGGGACCCAGCGGACACCGCCCCTCGACGGACGGCAGCTCCGCCTTCCCCGGACGGACGGCAGCTCCGCCTTCCCCGGACGGACGGCGGGGGCGGGGCGAGCCGCTTCCTCCACCCCCCCTCTTCCTCCGCCATTTCTCGGTCGGCGCCCGCACCCGGGCTCTCTCCATCCGCTTGACCTGGGAGCCATGGGCAGCCGGCGCCGAGCGGAGCTGCAAGGATGGCGTCTGCTGCGAGGTACGGCTGCGATGGCGGCGGCGTCCCCCCGCTTTCCCTTAGTGGGTTGTCGCCCGTGTGGCGGGGGTTGCCCGTCTGTGGTGCGGGCGTCGGGGCTGCTCCGTGATTGCAGCCGGAGCGAGGGCTGGGGCGGCCCCCGACCGCCGCGGGGCCCGGGCGGGCCGCGCTGTGCTCCCCGCTGTGCTGCCTCGGCGAGGGGAGGCGTCTGCGGGCGGCAGGCCTGGCTTCCCGGGCCGCGCTCGGCGGCGCCGGGGTTTCCTGGAGAGGCGGCGGGTCTGTGTCAGCGCTTTGGTGGGCGAGTTGTGGGGGCCGCTCTTGGCTGAAACCCGTGTCCCCGCGGCGCGTTTTGGCGTTAATGCCTGCTGAACCGCGCGTAAAAACAGCCGGTTATTCGAGTGGTTTCTTGGGCACTGTTACTGAATGCAAAATTATCCCTAGCGGTACTCTGCGAGCCGCAGTGTAGCTGGTTTGGACACAAGTAATCTTGTAGCTCAAGACCAGAAATTTGCAAGGAAAAAATACACAACCGTAGGCTCTGACAGAGCTGCTTGTCCCGAATCCTGTGCCGTTGTCCCCCGCGCCGTGCTGGGGGTCACAGGGCAGCCGAGGAGCCCGTAGGTTTGTTTCAGTGTTGTGTGTCCTGCAGTAGTTCCTTCAGGGACATGTGCAGCTCACCAGGGGCACTCTTGGTTAATGGATTTTTAAGGTTAAGTGATTTTCGATATCCTTAGAAGTGACTCGTTCAAACTCCCTCAGCAAAGCCAGGAATAGAGTGCGGGCATAACATTACAACGCACAGCGTGATTCCCTAACACACGTGGATTCTGTACGAACTTCGATCCATACATTGTATTACCTGTGTAGGTCTAGAACGTACTTGTGGTGGTAGCTCTGCCTGAAACATCTCCTGTGGTGTCTCTCTCTCAATATTCAGTTAAGCAGATTTCTATAAATAATTATGCCACCTGTTTGTTTCAAAGAATAGTGTGTCTTCTGTACTGATTTGGCACTTTTGTGAAATGCAAGCCAGGGACTTTCAAAACTTTGAAGCCCGCTTTTTTTCCGGATTGGAAGCAAATGCAAAACGGCTCAGCCTGAACTTTGGTTAAAAATGAGCTGCCAGTGAAGATGACATGGAAGTGTGACGCTAGGTTTTTTAAGTGCTGGGTGCTTTGTGCAGGTCCCAGGGAAGCTGTGAGCCGAGGCTCATGAGGTGGGGGGGGCTGGTCTCACTGGTATTTCCATGGCTTCTCTCCAGGGGTTGCTGAGGCTCTGAAGAGGAAGAGTACCTAAAGCTAATCAGAGTTTTGACGGAAATGCTTTTCCCCTGGAATTTCACTGGCATTCGTAGACCTCCAGAGGACATCCAGATTTACACAGCTGTGCAAAGTCGGAGATAAGCCTGTTCCATCACATTTTTCTTACATATTCTAAGGTGCTAAACACATAACTTGGCTTTGAACATGCATCACATAAGATACGTGTATTGCTCAGTACACTGAGCGATACATGAGTCACTTCAGATTCGAAGAATGGGATAGTTGTTATTCATGACAGCATGTACAGCAAGCATTGAAGGTACGCAAATACATCTATTGCATAATACTATGTATGGTGTGCTTTGAACATGTCTTGTGATCAATTGCCAGGATTAAGGCATAAAGGAAATATTTTGCTAAGCGAATTCAGGATCCTCAAAGTTTTCCCCTTAAGGCAAGATTTTGAACAGCCTGAAAAATCAGATGCTGCAGGTGTAATGTGTGAAAGTAGCATTGTTTGGCTTTAGGTATCTGTGTGACTTCTGAACAAAGCTGGTAACATTGTTGAAGTACAAAGATTTATTTTTTTTCCTACTTGTGTAATCTGAGAAAGTCAAAGTATCTTCTGTCATATTCACTAGTGCAAAAACTAGATTGACTTTATAGACATGTGTGACTTAATCACTTTCCAGTTTGCTGATATCAATGACAAAAATTTTGTAACTAGTAAATCCTGTCTTCGTATCTGTAATCTATAATTTTGGTTGAAAAGACGAAACCTGTTGTTTTGTGTCTCTTAAATATTCCTCAAGCTTGGATGAATTAATAAAATGAACCAAACAGAAATGAAAAGAATATTTTCTTTGCCTGTGGAATTATGATTATCAGTTGCACAGGTTCTCAACATTTATCCAGTGACTCCCTATAGCCATTCTAAAACTTTGAGCAGAGGAAGGTTGACATCTCAGTTAAGGTTTTTTTTAAAATTCATCTGATTTTAACATATTGCGTTGTTTGACCATCATATACTTTGTAATGATTTTCAATTTTAAGCTGTTTTGTTTTGCAGAGAAAGCAATTTAAGTTGTATTTTAAAATAATTTAAAACCCAATTTATTTGTATTAAACCCAAGGAGAAGTTTGGAAAACAGTTGTTGTTTGGAATTGTTTGGAAACAGCTATACCCTTGCCCAGCCATCTGTATATTTACAGTTGTTCTTTTGTTCTTTGCCTGTAGTTTAAAACCAGAACCTGTGAATATTAATGCTGTGTGGAAAATAGAGTAAAATAATAACTTCAAGGAGAGAGAATATTTTCATAGATTTTATGTATTAAAAAAATGTAACATAAACTTCGTAACTTCTTTATAATTAATTGTTTTTTTTGAGCTTCCTCTTGATCTACCTGCTTTCTGGAAACATTTTTTACGAAAGTGATGAGTTCTTGCAGTATTTCATGTAAAGCCAAACAATGTTTATTTTCATTGTATTTAATAAGTTGGAGTGAGTGGCATAGAATTTTCAGATGGTGTCTTCATGCAAAATTAATACAATTAATTATACAATGCTTCCTTTATTTATTTGAAATGGTAAGAGCCCTTTCCATGTGAAAAAAAGGTGCTATAGTCGTAAAATTGCCTGTCTAATCTGAGGATCCTTGCCTCTCCTCACCCCTGGCAGTAACTGTTTCAGTACCACTGCCTCCCCCAAAACACTGAAGAGATTAAAATAACGCTTTGTACATAGACCTCATTTTACTTGCAAGTAATTTACAAAGGTGATTTGCTGAATGGGATTGTTTTTAATGTATTTGCAGGTACAGAAGCAAAATGTTTGTTTTGCAGTCAACAGGTTGTATTTCTTAGTCACTATGGAACCACTGATGGATGGACCAATGCATTTTTATCAAATTGGTGAGTTTCCTGTACCTTTATATTGTAAGAAGAGTAGCACTGTTAATTTTCAATAATACTACTTCTGAGTTACTGAAGTAAGATACTGCCATCTTATTAGAGAGCTCTCCTTGGAATAATTAGTAGAATCAATAATCTAATTGATTGTGTTCTACGTATTCCCTTCTATACATAAACCATGATTTTCCTGTAGGAAATAAATGCTTTGAAAGAGTGTACTGCATTGTCCCTCTCAAAATGTCCAGTTAACTCTTACTTGGATGTGTTGTTTTTCATTTCTTGTTCCACTTTTTTTCAGGACTCCTTAGTTTCTGGATTAGCAGGCACAACAAACATGGTTTGTTGGCTGAGCTGTAGTTGTAGTGAGAAGCTGGTTTGATACAATCATTTCATTCTGTAAAAAGGATAAGATGATAAAGAAGATTCCCTGTTCAGTTTACACACCATCTTTATTTCACCAGTCTTAAGTTTCCCAGTTATTTGTTCTAAGATTTTTTTTTTCTTGTCTGTGTCTCTTACATAAAAGTGTAACCTATGAAGTTTTGCAACTCTCCCCATTATCTTTGCTAAACATGTTTGTTGAAACAAAGTTCTGAGGCAGATGAACAGACTTTGATTTTGATAGGGGGGAGGCATTTAAAAATCACAAATATGGACAGAGTAGAGAAACAGTTATGTCAACAGGAAATACATCAGTAAGACAGCTGGCACACGTGAAGTGGCTGGCATAAGAGAGAATGGCAAAAGACTGTTTGCATCTCTGAATCCAAAGGGCTTTCTCCAAGGAAAGTGTGTCATTACTGTAGTCTGTGCACTGACACTATCTATTTCTATAATGGGAATATCTTAACATGCTAAAGGCTGTGTGCCTGTTGGGAGAAGGGAAAATTCCTGCCACAATTGATTACAAATCTGAGCTTGTGTTCAGATAAGGAATAATAACTGCTAAAGTATTGCTTTGTTATTTGTGCCACTGGATGTTTTTTTCCAGGTAGGTGGTCTGTTACTATATGGCAGGAAATCAGTTTTTCTACTTTAACTGCACTTCTCTAAGGGGACATTTATTATTTAGTAGTTACACAGAAAAACAACTGCAAAAGGAAGACATGCAAGAGAGAGGATGTCTGTGGTTTGAATTGCAAAATGAAGCTTGAGAAAGATGAGGTTTTTTGTCTTGTGGAAATATAAGTTTGCTGCATGTGCAACTCAAGTGAGCCACTTAATCTCTTTGCATCTAATTTCAAAAGGGATGCTAGGTGCATAGTTTAACGTTTGTAAGACAGATGTCCAAAGAGACAGATCTGTGGTGAAGTATCCATCCCAAATTATTTCAACAAACTTAAGTGCCTAAGTGTATTTGTGTGTGTTGCTCTGTGTGCCCACTGCTAATGAAAGGGCGACTTTTTAAGGCACTTCTCTCCAGCCATAAAGATTCTGTGCAGATATTTCTTTATTTAATTAATTAGAGTAGGAAATTTTCTCCTTTCCTCTTCCGGTACTCTCTGCAACAGTAGACAAGCATCATAACTGCATTAGGAAATTCTCCCACTGTCTCTGGGACATGGAAGTTCCCACTGACCCACTACTGTTGTGAATCCCCTCTAATTTACCAGGAACATGTATTCTGTTACCATGTTTCACATAGTTGGGAGTTAGACCAGTTGACCTCCAGACGTCCCTTCCATCCTCAGCCACTCTCTGATAGTCCTTCCTATCCATTATTTGTAGATCTCCATAAATATTGTTTTAATTTTTTATCAGGTGTGTCCCAGATTTCTTTTTCCACAGTCATTCTGCTGTGGTACATCTTGTTGACACATCAAGTAGTTCTGCAATATTATCTTTCATAGTATGTCACTTGAGAACCTCAGTTGTGGACCAGAGTGCTGCTGTGTTAGTTGCTGTTCAAATGTAAACTCAAAGATATTCCTCATGCTACAGAAGTTACCATTCTAAGTGAGATGAAAAGAATAAAATAACATGTTAAGGAAGTATTAACAGTTCAACAGAGGTATCAGACCAGTGGTGGTTTGGGTATTGACATATTTTTGGGTAGAAAGTTTAGGTGTCAAGGCAAAAGAGAGTTCACGGAGAAGAGTTTTGGGGAAAATAATGAAGTAATTTGCAAATATTTCCAGGGACTTCATCTAAAACATGAGTAAAAGCGTGCATGTTTGAACTTACACTAATAACTTCTTTGGCCAGCTGAATATGGAAGTTGGCATCTCATCAATAAGAGGATGTGTCGCAAAATGCCTTTAAAATGACAACAGGAAGTTTGTATTTGTTGCACTCAGAAAGCGAAGGGGAGCTAAAGGATCATGAGAAAAAAAAAATAGAAGGGTCAGAACAGTAATTCCAAGGGTGTTTTGGAGTACTGTGCTAGAAAGATACGAATGATGCAGGACTGGGTTGGTCAAGGAAAATAATTCTGGATACAGTGAGAATCTGGATGAATGAACAGTCTCTTACAGAAGTTATACAAGAAGATGTGGGGACCTTTAGAACGTCAGGATCTACAAGAAGGCTGGATTCAAGAGGTTACTTGGACAGTAGGCCTGACTGATGGGCTGGATGTGGCCTTAACCATGCCCTGTGATAGGAGAAGTATTGCAGCATCTGTTGGTGTCCTTTTTTTTTTTTTTTCCTTTTGCAGGCAGGGAATAGACTGCTGTAAACATCACAGGGAAATGTTACAGAAACGGGACACAAAATAGAGAGGGAATTCTGAAATAGAGCCTGAAATAGGGAGTTACAGAAGTTAGCTGTCTGAAGACCGTGAGTTACATACCAAAGTTGTTAAACTACAGCCTTGAGGGCTCCCAACATTTAGCAAAGAAGGACATCTGTGAAGAACAGTCAGTAACTGTTTTTTCCCAGGCCAGTTGTAAGATTCCTGTTGTGACTTAAAATGCTGTTTAATAGACAGAGTGAGCTACTCGAAATATAGTCAGAACCCTCTAAGACAATACTCTATAAGAACATCTTAAGTACATTTATTCATGCTGAGTCTTGAACCTTGTCTAGCGGGGATCAGCGTAAGCCTGAACCACAGTATAGTTATTAAAGAACTAGCTCCTAGGAGCTTTGAATAAATGACAGATGTTGGGAGGAATATACTCTGGGGAAGGAATATACTTTGGGGAATGAGGGGACAGCAGAGGAAAGAAGTAGGAAGGAGGTGTGAAGGAAAGAAACAGTTCCACTGAGGGAATGCTGTGTATTGTCTCTAATTGTTACAAATCAATATTGCCAATAGTAAGCTAATAATCAGCAATTGTAGACATACAAATGCATTAATGCATGGTTTCATTTTCTAGTGTATGTCATCATTCTGTCTACGGCTTGTTGGAGCTTGCCTGGTAAGAGTTTTTGTTTTTCAAATGCTTTTCCTAACATAGTTCCAAAAAAAATTGCATATTCTCACCAAGCATCAATTTAAAACTTTATGCTTTTCAGAGAAATAACTTAATATAAGTATAATACAGGAGGACAGCCCTTTACATTGTTGTTTCTATTGTGCTGAACTCTGTTCTGTGGTTGCTTTGTTTTGGGGCAAATATTGGGCTGCTCTAATGGGGCTTATTGGTCAGAATTGTTGCAATCTCATATTTTTTTGCCATTCATATTGGTGGGTTGTGTCTGTTCGTTTTCTTTGCCTTTCTAGAAAGTGGTCCACCTCACAACCCACAAATGGAATCTCGCAATTTTCAGCACATTTTGTCCTGGCAGGCAAAAAGCGATCCAACTGTGCCAACGTACTATCGTGTGCTGTATGCTGACCGCAGGCAAGTCTTAATTTATAAGACACAAATTTTGCTTTTAGCATCTATCAACTCAAAATACTAAGACTGGAGTTTTCTTGTTTATTTACCTGTTTTTCTGCTCAAAAATGCCCTCTCCAATACTTTCTTGTATCAGAGAATCCAGACAGATTATTTTGACCTTTCTTTAACTTGTTTTGATTTACAGGAGCTGGAAGACTGCTACACAATGTTCAAATATTACACAACTCTCCTGTGATCTGACAGAAGATTTTGAAGACATTCGCACTGAGTATTCTGCATTTGTTCAGAGCTTCATAGGAACTGAAGTATTCAATTCTTCTGTTCTTCGTTTTATGCCTCTTACTGACAGTAAGTTCTGTATCTGCATTTGTTCATTTTCGTAGTTTTTATTCATAGCTGATGTATAAATTATATTCTGCTAACTTTACAGTAAGACACTTCAGACTAACCTGGTTGGTAGCTTATTCCTTTATCTAAGACAATACAAATTTGTATATAATCTATCAGATAGCAGTTACAAGACACACAATATATAGAGAGGTTTTTAAAATTAGTGGCTACAGTAGTTCTGCTAAATGGACAAGACTCTGGTTTTGAAATGCCATATATATATGATATGATATATTTTTGTGTGTGTGTGTATATATATATACACAAATATAGATGAAATAGCATGTCAAGCATTGACAAGCACAAAGTAAAAGTCTGTAAGTGCATAGGATATGTAACTTTAAAAAAGCAACATTGTTTTAGTCTGCAAGTAGCCAGTGTTAAGAGTTTAATAAATACTGTGTCTGTGCTAGGTGTAGAGGAAGAGATTTATATGTTTGTTCATCAGCCTGCTATTTTCCCTTGCTAAAAGAAGATGCTTACTAGCTGTGACATATTGTAACACCAGAGGTGGCTTCACCCTTAGTTGTGCTTAGTATTCAGTTTTGAAGTAACAGACGGAGGAACAATTGGAGGACCATAATGGAAAAAATAGGTCATGTTACCCCTGAATTGAGCACAGAGGTAGCTGCTGCTGTGTCCACTTAGAGGCTCATAAATGATGAAGAATTGGGGGGATGGAGAGAATAGCCACAAAGATTTGAGAACATCCTCTGTGGTGGAGGCCTGCAGTCTTTCAGCAGTTAGTTTAATAAAGAGAAGGAACAGAATGTGCATTGACTGTGTTGTGATTTAACCCCAGCTATCAACTAAGCCAAACACAGCTGCTCGCTCACTGCTCCCTAGTGGGATGGGGGAGAAAATTGGAAAAGTAAAAGTCAAAAAACTCATGGGTTGAGATAAAGACTGTTTAATAGGTAAAGAAAAAGCTGCACACACAAGCAAAGCAAAACAAGGGATTCATTCACCACTACCCATCAGCAGGCAGGTGTTCAGCCATCCCCAGGACAGCAAGGCTCCATCGCACATAATGGTGACTTAGAAAGGCAAACACCATCACTCTGAATGTCCCCCCTTCCTTCTTCTTCCTCAACTTTATACAGTGAGCATGACATCATATGACATGGAATATCCCTTTGGTCAGTTGGGGTCAGCTGTCCCAGCTGTGTCCCCTCCCAACTTGTTGTGCACCCCCAGCCCACTCGCTGGTGGGGTGGTGTGAGAAGCAGAAAAGGCCTTGACTCTGTGTGAGCACTGCTCAGTGATAGCTGAAACATCCCTGTTACCAACACTGTTTCCAACCCAAACCCAAAACCAAGCCCCATACTAGTTACTTGTATCAGAACTGTTGTGTCCAGCAGGACTAGTGAAGTGGTCGTCACCCTGTACTTGTCACTGGTGAGGCTGCATCTTGAATCCTGTGTTCAGTTTTGGGCCCCTCACTACAGGAAACACACTGAGGTGCTGGAGCGAGTGCAGAGAAGGGCAAGGAAGCTGGTGAAGGGTCTAGAGAATAGGTCTGATGGGGACCAGCTGAGGGAACTGGGGCTATACCTGGAGACCTTATCACACACAATTTTCCAACATTCCTACTTCTTTCCTGTGTTGGAGGAAGGAAGATCTTAGGCTTGGTTCACTAGTGAATTTCCTCTGATTTTGATGGATGTGCAGTTTTGGAGAGAGGACACATTTAGTGTGCATGGCTCTTCAAAGACATCAGTGTGCCAAGGACCTGAACTTGAGAGATTACTTTGTACTCAGTGGAGGTCTCACAGAATTGTAACTATGTTTCTCTAGGTCCTCTGTCTACTGTCAGTACAGTTTTTTGGTCTTGGGAGCTCAGCTGTCAAGTTTAGACCTACAGCTTTCCTTGCAAACATGCATGTGTGCAGGGCTACAAACCACAGTCTTCACAATCTTCTACAAAGATTCCTTCCAGAGTGTGAATAGAAGATAATAATAAGCAAGAAAGCAATCAGCTTTTCCTGTTCATTAACCTCAGCTTCCCTCTCGAATAGATAAAAAGCTTGCATCTCCATGGAGCTGAAACAAAGACTCTGTCACCTTTCTGCTTCTTCCCTGTCTTCCACTGCTTTCTGTTTTTAAAATCTAGTCCTGTAGGAAAAGATGGTTTGACTGTGGAACTTAAATGTTGCAAGGCCTTGTGGATTTACGAGTGTGGCATACTCTGGAATCTGATTAGTCAGCTATATATCCATCACTGAAATAGAACTGGTACTGAATAGTAATATGTAGTGTACATTTTTTCCATAATTTTCTTTTTTACCTTTCTTTTTTTTCAATAGCACGCCTAGGACCACCAGAAGTTAATATCAGTTCCTGTCTAAACTGTATAAATGTCACCATAAAGCTGCCAACCTCTCACTTCAGAAAAAATGGAAAGCTGCTGTCTTTAATTCATATATATACAGTGCTTTATTATAATATAACACTGAAAACTCTTGATGGAGAGCATAAGGTAGAGAACTTTTTGTTTTATTTGTGCTTTAGGGAAGAAATTCAGAAAGCATAAAATGGCTTGGGTTAGCAGATTCATGGAAGCAAATATGTGAATAGAAGATACTTCAAAGAAAAGAAAGAGAATGGCCAGCATAATCTTAGCTTCCTCTTACTGCAGAGTAGCAGACCTAGAAGAGGAATACTAAAGCGCAGGGCACTGGCTTGAGTGATTATTCTCTGGGAAAACAAGAGAATGACAGTTCAGCAAAAACTACTGGCAGGTGTGTGCACAGCTAATAGGAAAGTACGTTCAGAAAGCAGTTCAGTGGTTTTCTGTCAAACTGAAAAAATGTATCCAGTTAGTTTTTGAGACAACGTGTGCTGGGTCTGGTGCTGTTTAAATGAATTTTTTTGTATGCTGAAATAGGTAGATAAGAGTGAATAAAACTTAAAATGATCATCGCAAAATTGAGAAATAATCTTAAAATAATAGGAGATAAATCAGTAAGGACTGATGCAAGACATAACACTTAAGAATAATTGTCTGTGTAGTGAGTAGTGGTAACAGCTACATAGGCAGCAGTTTTGTCAGGAAGGACGAAACTGTTCTGTAGTATTATAGGCTAAACGTGACTTACATGTTGCTGAGAGATTAAAAAGAATCATGTATTTGCATACTTATTACTTGTAAAGCCTACCTACCCCACACCAGTCTGGAGTTCAGAAAAGGCACGGGCCAGCTGAGCAGGATTCAAAAAAGAGCAGTGAGGACAGTGGGGGATCCTGACATGTGACTTGTGAGGAAATGCTGGAATAATAGGAGACCGCTTAATGTAAGCAAGCAAAGCACAGTTAGATGCCAGGGGCTCTGAGTATGTAAACATTTACTATAGAAAAGGAGGAAATAAGCCATTCGCTGTGACTAAAAACAGTGAAGTGAAAACAGCACTTGTGCAGACTTTAGGTTAAATATTGAGAGACACATTGATACGTGTGCTGGCAAAGCACTGGAATAAGTTGCCTAACTAGAGCATGGGTTGCCTGTAATGGAAGTTTTGAACAGCAGGTCAGAGAGGTACCTATTGGGAATTTAATCTAACTCATTCTGTCATGAGTCACAGAAAAAGGACCACAACTTGCCTGCCATGGATATTTTCCCCCTGATTCCTGAATCAGAATGTTATTTGCAGTTTCAAATGTGTAGAATCTATGTAAAGCTACTTCAAGGGGACATATAGTGACCAACAGTTGGAGACAGAGAGCAATTTCTCTTTGATAATATTTCACAAACAGGCATAAGGTAGGCATCTTGACATCAGCCAGAACTAGAGATGAAGCAGTTGTCTAGCTAAACCACTGAATTACTGTGTCCATTTTTGCAGTTTCACATGCTACTGCGTTTTTCCCAAATAGCCATAATGTTTTATCAGTTGCTGGGGATCTCTTTTTAGGCCAATAGCTAATTTTCAAATATTGTCTTTCGTGACAGAGGCCACGTGAGAATACCACTAAAGAAATTTTTAATACTGTCATCGGAGAGTTGTATCCAAGTAGAAATTACTGTGTGTCTGTTACGGTCACTGCATCTCTAAACAAACATTTCATCACATCAGACTGGAAATGTATAACTGCAGACTCTGTAGCTCAACAAGGTAACTGTGCTTTGATGCAGGAATGGATTGTCTGGCTTGATTATGTGCAAGTGTTTTCTTTTCATGTAGGAAGATTAACAAATAAATTAATCCTAAGAATAATAAGAGAGAAAGTACCTTCTGAGTGATAAGAACTGTGGGGAGTTACAAGTGAAATATAAAAACCAATCCACTTTGTGGCTACAACTCTATTGTTAATCCTGTGAGCCATGCAAAAAATAGTTACCAAAGATAGTGTAATTTCTTTTATAGTTCCTGAATCTAATTTGAGATTTGGTCTTGTTTTGACTGTGACCAGATGAAGTCCAGAGAGGTATAACCAAAATTATTCTGTGATTGTAAATAGCTGTTCTGAATGTGAAATAAGAAACGTGGTCATTGGAAACTTCATTCATATGTTTTATTTGTTTTTTTCACTTTCAGGTTATAATATACTTACAATTGCAGGTGCTATATGTTTTTCACTGCTGTTAGCTGCTGCCCTGAAGCACATGCATGCAGGAGGTTATATTCTTCTAAAAACATCACTTCCACGTACCTTGGTATGTAATAATTCTCATATTTAACTTTCCTGGTTGGGAGGAGGTAGTTTGTCATCTGAAATTTCTAATTGTGTGCATTAGGTACAAGTTGTGTAAGAACACATAATATTTTAATTTGCAGTTAACCTGTGTCAAAGACAGTCTACAGGCTGCTAAATCTTGTCCATTCTGCGGAACAAGTATTCCGTCTTTTTCAAAACCATTTCTTGCTACTTCTGTGGCAAATTACTAACGGAGATAGAAATGTGATCATTCCACCCTACTTAGCACTTATCAGGCCACATCTGGAGTATTGTGCCCAGTTCTGGTCCCCACAGTGCAAGAAAGATATGGAGAGACTAGAGAGGATCCAGAGGAAGGCCATGGAGATGAGCAAAGGGCTGGAGAACCTGCCCTGTGAGAAAAGACTGAAGAAGTTAGGTCGTTTCTCCCAGAGAATAGAAGGCTCAGCACATACCTCGTTACAGTATTCTAGTACTTCAAGAGCATCTACAAACAGGACAGAGGTTCTCAAGACAAAGGGCAATGGATAGAAGTTGTGCCATGAGAGGTTTCGTCTTGATATAAGAAAGATATATATATATTTTTTTTTTTAATAGTGAGAACAATTAATACAATTAATCACTGGAACAACCTCCTCAAGTATGTAGTAGAGTCTCTATCACTGGAGGTTTCCAAGATGTGATTGAACAGGGTGCTAGATAAATCTTATCTAGGCTCCCTCTCCCATGAAATGTTGGACCAGATGCTCTTTTGAGGTCCCTTCCAGCCTGGGCTGTTCTGTGATTGTATGAAGTTAGAAGGGGCAAGCAGTAGTGAAGGGGATAGCCCCACCCACCCCACCCCCCAAAAAAAAAAAAAAAGCAAACCAAACTTTAAATGAAGTCTTTATGGTATACAGAAGCAGCCTAGGTCTTGCAGACCACCCAGCACAGGAAAATTAACCCCTTGCCCTTTGAAAATTATATGTGAATTCTTCCTGCAGCAGATTAATTTCTTCTGCTATCTGAGCCAGGGCAGTAACTCCAACACAAAAAACCTGCTGCAGTTCTTAAGTGAAGTGCATAGGGAGAAGACCTGTTTTCCACTAAGGATACTCTGAAAACATTTGGGAGCAATGTGTACTTACAGCTCCTAAAAAAGCAGTTTCTGGCACAATTTGTCTCCATTATTTCACGCTGCAGCATTGTGCTCTTCTCTAAAAACAAAACAGATTACCCCTGTAATATCTTTCCATTTATTACCCCAAAAATCAGTGTTCCTTGAAGAACTGAGGATACTTTAGCTAGGTCCCTGGTTGCTGGAGTTTGAAGGCATTTTGAGAGATTCTAAAACTGGAAGCAAATATTTTAAACTTCAAAGTCTTTATCATGTTTCTTTAAGAAAGCAAGGTTAAAAGACAAAAGGTAGATTTAAGACCCAGTTTGGTATGGGCATATTGTTGGTGTAGTGATGCATAAAAATGGCCTAGTATTGGGAGTTTTGGTCTCATTATTCCCCCAAAGATGGCCCAGTTTTTTTGTCACATCTGGAGAAAAACAAAGCCACTGTTAATTCTCGAAGACTCTCTTTTTTTCCTAAAGCTATGCTTTATCATTGCTGTCCAGAAAAGGAGTTAAGGACAGCATGTGAGAAGTGCTAAAAGTAAAAGTTCAGCATCCTAATAAAGCAAGATCTGGATGGTTGTTGGAAATGATCTCACACACTAAAAATAAGAACTTACTCTCCATTCTCCTCAACAAGGAGACAAAGGACAGACCATCAAAGACCTTTGTAGAGACGAGACGCTGCTTTGAGGAAGCAGTCTTTAAAGCACGTCTGCTTTGTAACATCAACAGTACCTTCTCAGTCAAAGGAAAAAATCCTCTTATTTTACAAGTACATCTTATCTGATTTTAATAAGCTTTTAGTCTTAGAAAGATATCTCAAAAATTAGAATTAAAATGTTTCATGCTTGAGACACTGCTTGACACTAGTGTCATCTCTTTGAGGCTGTCCAATGCTGTGTGCCTTGATTTGCAGTGAAGGCTGTCATATTTACAGGAATGGAGAAGAAGGAATGATCCTAGACAGTCTGAACTCTGCAGAGAAAGCCAAAAATGTGCACAGAATGAATCATTTGTTTAACAACCTCATGACTGGGATATTTTTAAAATTTATTTTTCTGTGCATCTGTGCAAATTTGGCTGATTTTTTTGTTGTTGTTGTTGGTTTTTTGTTTGTTTTTTAATTCATTTTGCTCTTGTAGGTATTCATCAGGACGTTAGCCTATTCACCTTGGACACCCAAACCTGAAGAAACAGCCTCTGTAGAGATCATTTACAGAGCGGTTAAAAAAAAGGCAACTGAATCCAGTGGTGGTGGTGTTAGTGATGAAGATGACAGTGACGACAGTGACAGTGATACCATAAGTAATCATGACTATGCAAGGCGTGATATCTTAAGCAGAGTACCTCATTCCTCTGGCGTGCCAAATGTATTCGTGCAGTCCTCCACAAACAGTACATCTGATGACAGCAGCAGCCAGGCAAGTGAAAATCCAGATGCTGAGCCAGAAGATTTTGAAGAGCATGAGATGGATGTTGAAGAAGACAAAGACACGAGTAGGGAGTTACTTAATCCTTTCTCTGAGGTAAATTGTGACTATTCTTCCAGGCAAAGGAACAGCGCTTGCTTTACCATTAACTTAAAAACTGTGCTGTTGGGAGCCTCTGAAGAGAATGGGGATAGTTCTGCAGCTCTTCTTGCTGCCCAAGAAGATGCAACTGACTGGCAATGTACTCAAGCTTTGGAAGCAAAACTCCTGGATGACACAGAAAGTGTACAGAAACCGCGCTGTCATAACAGCTCTCATGAATGGCAAAGTTCCTCTCATTCTTCTGATGAAAGTGACTCATCAGATTCAGATATGGGCCAAAAGACTGAATATTTAAGAAGATGAATAAGTGAGAAACACTCTTATAACATATGAATTTATATTGTCCAGCGTTATTTCTGGATTCAACATACAGATCTTGTCTTTTTTAACATTCTCCAAATGTATATATATGAACACTGAAAATATGCAACATTCATTTTTAACAAATATTTCTGTGATCGTTCCAGGTATGGTTCAGGTTGGATTATCCACAGAGAAACAGAAATGACTGTTCAAATGCAGCAGAAAGAGTAGTTATTTCGCAGTTTCATAGAATTAATACCTTCCAGTTGCTCGAAAGTACGTATTTTTTGTAACTCAAGTGAGAAGTTAGTTTGTAGGATGGGGAGTTGTGAGTGGCTGGTCTCTCAACCGGACTACTTTTTTAATTTGAAAGGACGCTTCTATTATTCTTCAGCTCTGGTGATGGCTTACTCTGAAACCTGTTTTGCTGGATGATTGCTGTATTCATCCGAGAATTCATTCTACATTTGTGCAGAGAAAGCTGATCAAGTGAAATAATGGCGGCAAAGATAAGAATATTCAACTCGTGAAGGAGTTCTCCTTACAATGAAGGCATTAAATATACCTTTTAATATTTTTTTACATAATTTTGTACCATTACTGAATACTACACTTTTTTAAAAAATATTTTTGACATTTAAATGTTACCGCAGTGTACAGTTTAACTTTTGTGCTTTGTGAAAAGAAAGATTTTCATATCCCTGTCTGAATTTTTACTGTGGCTCCTACATGCCTTGGAAAAGCTATGTGAGTTAGCCTGCTAAGGTCTTACTCCTTAGGGGAAGGCTTTTGGGTATCACATAGCTGGAAAAAATATTTTTCACCTTGCGTTCATCTATTTAGGTATTACTTTTGTGCCCACAAGCAGTTTCTGGCTGCCATGGCTGCCAGACCTTCTTTTGGTCAGGATAGCAGAGAGTAATTTCTAAGGTGCTGGAATATATATTGCTGCTGCACCACTGTTAGGAACTAAGTAGGTGTAAGTACCTGACAGCTTGGATCTTGACAAGTTAGTTGTTGTCAGATCTATGTGTCCGTAGAGTTAGTGATGGAACTTCTGCAGATGCTGACCTGGTACCACTCTGCTGTTTGTACAGCGTAGTTGCAGTGCGCCTCTCCACCATGGCAGAAGCCAGGGGAATTGGTCACATGTAAGTGAAGGCTGTGGGTCTTTACTTACGAGGGAAGGCCAAACCTGCCTTGTAGCCTCATTTAATAACATGATGTGATGCAAACAAAGGTAGTGAACTCCCAGAAAGTGTGGCAAAAGTAATAGGTTGAGAGAGAACCCTTTTACTCTGTGAATAATGAAACTGGTTCCCCTTCCTCCCTCTTTTTTTCCCCTTAAAGTTTATACTGATTTTGATCAGGGATGCTCAATCTTCTCATAGTGGCATTGGCATCTTGGGTGCAGCGCAGATCCTGAAGTCAGAAGATAAACTTTTCCTCAGGTAACATGGTCTGCAGTGGGAGTTGCATCCAAGATCGGGTTTGACACTATGCATTATCTGATGTTTACGCATTATTTATTTATGCTCTTTATGCTGACCTCCCATCTACTGTCACCCCAGCTGGCAGGCTGTATGCTGAAACCACACTTTAGCAGCCAGGCATCACTAAGATATTTCAAAACACAGCACCGATGACCAGCTTTCCAAACCTGTGGGAGGGTTTGGGTGCTGGCCACCCTCTTTCTGGAAAGGGGAGCGCAGCCGTGGGGGTCGGGGGATGCTGTGGAGGAGCTGGGGTAAGCCGGCCGCAGCGCGGATGGTGTCCCCGCCTGCACCAGCCGCCTGCGCCGAGCGTGAAGTCCCGCGGGCGGGGGCAGCCACCGTGCCCACGCGCCGCCGCGTCCCGCCCCGCTCCGCCCCGCCGCCTGCGAGGGCAGCGCCCGGTGCCATGGCGCGGCGGCGCCGGCACCTGCGCTGCTGAGGGAGGCCCGCACCGAGCCGCCATGGCCGCGGCCCTGCGCTGCGCCCTCTGTAGCTGCCTCCTGCTGTGCGGTGAGTCCGCCCCGGGGCTGGCGGGGGACCCCGGCCCGTCTGGGCGAGGGATCGTCCTCCCGATCCCCGCCTCGCCGCGGGTGGGGGGCTGGGCGTTGGGAGCAAGGGTCGCTAGAGCCGGCCGGCTTCGTTCTCCAGGGCCGCGCTGCCCCAGGGGCCGCCGCTGGCGGGGTGGCAAGCAGCTGGGGGGCGGCGGCGGCTCCGCGGGGGGCGGCGCTGCCGTGACGAGCCGGGCGGCACCGGGAGCCAGCGAGCAGCCGGCCGGGTGTCATCCGCCGCGCCCCGAGGGGAGCGGGCGAAGGTCGGCGGCCGCCCGCCCGTCGCAGGGGAACTTGGCTGGGGGCGCGGAGGGGTGCCCGGCCGCCGGCGGGATGCTCCGCTGGCGGGGGCCCAGCTCCCGCTGCCCGCGGGCTTTTCTTTCCCCTAAGGCTGCATCTGTGCTGAGAAGCTGGGCCTTTCCTTTTCGGTTTTGGACACTTGTGTAAGTCCGGCTGTTGATTCGCGCGAGTGGGAGCAAAACCACGCTCTTCCAGGCATCGTGACTGTGAGCTGTGGGAGTGGGGGTGTAGCTGTGCCCGCAAAGCCCGGCGCTGACTGCCCTCCTCTGGCAGAGCTCCTGCTGCTCCAGGCACGGCGGGGACGCTGGGACAGCGGCCACCACGGCTGCCTAAACTGGCCCGGGCCGTCCCTTTCCCAAAACAGGCTGTGTCCAGGACAGCGATGCGAACTACGTACAAGCCTTTCATTGACACAGTACAAAACCACGGAAGTATTTTCTCATCTCTTTAGGTCCACGGTGCTGAATAAAAAACCTTACATGGAGGATTTTATCAAGTAGAAAACGCTGTAAGGGAAGCGAGCCTTCAAAGGCATCGTGCTTTTTACTGGGAGTTCACAAGCCTACCTCAAACCCTTGGAGGGAGTTTCCGCAAAGCACAGGGAGCGCCCTAGAGAGGGTCCTTTGTAGTGAGGACCATGTTGTGCGGGAGAGGAGAAATCAGATGCCTTGTACTAGCCAGATTTGTTTTCAGCTGTATCATTCAGGTTGAGTCTTTGAAGTCTGTTACCTGCACCCATCTTTCTTAGCATTCTGCATACCTGGGATTTTGCAGGTAGGAGAAGGTGTGGGAGCAGCAGGCCAGAGGTGCTTCCAAAGGGGCACAGCATGTGCACAGGCAGAGGTCTCAGAAGGCGAGTGCCCGAGGTGGGTACCAGCGAGGACACAAATGTGCAGGGACAGCGTCCCTCAAGGAGGCCTGGGTGCCAGGGACCAACCAACTTCTGCTTTCATGAAGTGCGTTTGAGTTGATTCATTGGGTGTGAGGGCAACGTTGTAGGAATTGAGTCAGTGAAATAGTTTTTATTTAAGCAGGGTTTAGATTTTAAACTCTTTTCTGCTAAAGGTGGATAACTGACACATTCATTTAATGTATTTATGCATCAATTATGGACATATAAAATAGGTTGTTTATCTTAGAATTTATTAATTAGTTTTTATCCTGTGACATTTAAGCACTAATCTGATCTGACAGGTTTTGTTTGTGTTGATCATTTGTGTTGCAATAATGGGCCAAAATCTTTTATATTTTACTTTCAATACCAACAATTGTTTTAAAATAATCAAATAATAATAGTAATGGTCTGTTCATCAGTACTACTTTAGGGTTTCCTTTATTTAGTTTCAATAAAGCAAAAGGCTTGTGGTTTTGTCACTTGTGAAGAGTGCCAGTTAATGATGTGTTTATGGTATATTTAATAACTCTCTTGCCTTTGAAGGTATCTCTGTTTTTCAGATGGTGGCTTAATAACATAATGCATAAAGCATTTTAAATGGCAATGCTAATCCGTGCAGTGATGATATAATCATGCTTATAGTGGATTTTTAAAAAATTATTTCAGTCTTATACTGAGGTCTATGCAGAAAGACTATTCATGTTCCTCTTCAGAAAAACAAAACAAAACAAAACAAAACAAACCCACACCCCACAAATTAATCCACACAGCCATGTTATTTCCATACTGCTACTGGAGCACTACTTCAAAAAAAATGGACTTTGACCATCTCAGTGAAAGTTCGTGCATGTAGCTTGGTGGGCCTGAAGTCTTAGGCAGTAACAAGTCAGTCATGCATAATGAATGATGTTATTGTAAAGACTGCACTTACTGGAAATTATTGATGCTGGCTAATTTGTTTTTGTTGCATAAGCTCAGGAGGAATGATAGACATCAGGATTTAAATTAATTACATTGAAGTCTGTTTTTTTTTTTTAAAGTGCCCAAGGCAAGGAAGAGAAAGAAGGCTGTATTTAAGTTTTGGATGACTGAGAAGTTGCTGGAGGAACATATACTAAAATGTTTGGTTTTGATTGCTTCCACAGTATCTGGAATAGTGCCAAAACCCCAAAACGCAAGAATTATTTCAGTTAATCTTCATAGCATTTTACAGTGGGATGCACCTAAGTTTCACAAAGGGAATATAAGTTACACTGTCCGATCTAAGAGGTAAGTCTGGGGGAGTTGTGCTTGCTTTATGTTTTACAGCGTGTTTGTGGTTTGTTTCCTTTTTTATAGGAAGATCAGTAGCTGTCCCTTTCTTTTAGTTTGTGAGAGGCTTATCTTTTGAGCTCAATAACAGGGCAGAGGCATTTTCTACACATTTCACACCCAAGGCAGCTTTGTACGTACTTATTTTGGAACCAGAAACACATTTTGATGTTGGCTGTTATTAGCTGTATGTGTGGTTTTTCTCTGTCGTGTAGCTGCTACCTATGATTCAAGAGGCTTAGTCCTGCTGAGAATTAGGACCTTATCTTTCAAACTCCAGCAGCATTCTGTGCTCTGCCACCGACGCAGCCAGCTGGCCTGCACCCTTAGTGGAAATGCCCCATGAGTGGCAGGCTGGTGGCTTGTCCGTTCAGTGCCTTAAACTTAGGACACATTTTCTGAGGTCTCCTGTGGTCATTTTTGGTGTGTTGATTCAGCTCTCGTTTGGTTTTGTCACTGTGTCTTTCCAAGTTGGTCTTTCCCATCTGGAAAACGGTCTGTGTGGCTGTATGGACGAATGCGGCCACGTCCCCAGCCCAGTGGTTGGTTCCTTGCCCGCTCCTCCGTGCTGGGCGACGAAACCACGTGTTGGGCCACAGGTCTTGTGCTCCTGCTGAAGGATGAATTCTTTGTGCAAGGCAGGGCAGGATGTGAAGCAGAGATGATAGCACCCACAGGCAGGTGCCTGCTGAAGAGAAATCCCTAAGCTGAGGGTACAGGCCATCTATGAAATTATTTTTCTGGATTCTGGTAGCAATTAGCTGTTGATCACAGTGTTCCTAGGTGGGCTTCTGGTGCAAAACAGGAGGAATATAATTTATTATACAGTTCCCAGTCAGTTCTCAGGCTTGATTTTCTCTCAGTATATCCATATATCCATATATGCATATATGCATATCTTAAAGACAGTTCTGAACGAAGTCCAAGTTAGACAGCAAAGCCGTGCATAGTGATATTGTCTTAATATTTGCGGACTTGTTTGATAGCTACTGACTGTTGAATCAAGTTTTGTAACTGCTGTCAAGAAAAGGGCATCTACTTAGTGAATCGTAATTTTAATCTCTAACTTTATCACAGATTTATGGATGCATATAAAATGCTTAATGTGTGTGTACATACTTGTAATGAAGTATCTTATACACTGGATTTAATTTTTTTTGTTCGTGAGTCATAATTGGTTGTATTAATAAAGAGATGTGCCACTTTTCCAGTTAACTGAGAGGCGAGGCATTTAGTCAGTTATAATTTACCTATCATATACGTTTTGTTTATCTTCCATACAGCATCAATTTCCCTGGAAACACATATGAAAATGTAAGCACAAACTTGAGACTTACAGAGTGTGATATCTCTTCTCTGTCTGCATATGGAGACTACATTTTACAGGTCAGAGCAGAGTCAGAAAATAAATATTCAGACTGGGTGACCATCCGATTTAAGCCAATGGATGACAGTAAGCCTTTTTCTACTCTTCCACAAAAATCTTGTCTGTTATTCATTCACCTTTACAATTTGGCTCCATAAAAAGAGCTATAGCATGCAGATAATTTTAAAATTTAATTACATTGAACTGTAAAATCTTAGTTGTAACATTTTCATTTTTCAAATGTAGAAGTTGCTGTCAGAAAGCATAGTAGGTTCACTATTATACTAAATGTTAGTATTGGTACTTGAAACATCTTTTGAGGAGGTTTTAAAAAAAGGTATATTTTTCCTTTAAAAAGAAGGCTTCAATTATATTTTTTGGCTAGGGAAAGCTTTTCTTCAAGGCTTCAGACTTCCTGTATATCTGTAAAAGTTAAATTACTTTCCTGTTCATTGCTATGTCAGGCAAAAAGCTTTCTTTTTTGTTCGTTTGTTTGAGGTTTTTTAATTAAAAAATCACAGTGAAGGATTAATTTTTAGTCAAGAAATCTTCATTGGACAATATTTCCATTTTCTTAGTGAAGCTCTATAGTCTTTTGTGAGAGACAATTTAGACATTGCCTTGCATTATAATGCACAACAGAGATGTTAATCACGTTGTTGTCATCTTGAGCTTGGGAATGAGAGTGTGGGTTTTGCCAATGAGCATCCTTTATTTTGTACATTCCTTTGCCTCTCATAAGCAAAAATGAAATTATTTTAGATTATGTAGTTAATGTTACCTAAGGCTTTTTTTCTCCTCACAGCCTTGTTCTTCAAAATGCTTTTATTGATTCTCTCCCCAAAAGCATAACATTGATAATAATTTAATCCACCTAGAACAGAAGTGCTGAAACATAGCACAGAAAAAAAACAAAACCAAAAACATTGCAGGTATGAATTACAGCCTAAAGGATGTGTAATACAAAAAGTATGGGTGGATTTTCAGAGCAGAGGGCAAATGTGTAAATCATTAACACAGCTGTAGTTTGACATGTACCTGAAAGAACGTGTGGCCTTCAGAGCAGGCTTGGCCTTGAAAAGGCAGCTTATTCCTGAACCAGGAAAATCTGGATATAAAACTACCTGGAAAGAAAGACCTGGGAAAACTGGCCAAATCTCTGAGGAGGACATGAGGACTTTTAATGTCATAGCTGATCTGAGCAGGGCATCATAATAAGAATATCTAATATTCCTTTCTGTGTTGTTATTTCTGCTAGTGCTTTTGTAAGAAATTCCACACTGTATTGTAGGAATAGCCTAAGGAATCTGAGTAACCAAGACCTTCCTAAAGAAAAAATACTTACCTAAAGAAACATTAATTTTTCACAAGTTCAACAACATATTCATAGCATTACATGAATGAATGGTCCAGCAAGGGGTTTTTGATTTTTTGATTCTTTGTTGGTTTTGTTGTTTTGGTTTTGTTTTTTTTTTTTTTTAATTAAAGAAATGCCCATTTCTAGAGGAATGCCAAATTTTCTGTATATTGAGCTCCTCCTTTCTAGATACTTGATAGTGTGGCTGTAGCCAGGCAGAACTTTAGTAGAGGCAGCCAAAGCGGAGTTGTTTGTTGGAATTACAGGAGACTTTAATGGAGAGCTCATTGCAGACACAACGTATTATAGTTAATAACTGAGCTACTTTTGAATTAATGTAGGTGGTGGCAGAAAAACATAAAAAGGACCAGCCTTTTTCAAAATGTAAGAATATAATATTTCAAAATATTACATTTCAAAATATAAGAATATAATATTCAGCCTAAGGAGCTCAATGTTTAAGACATGTAGAAATAATTGGAACGGTTCCATTTTTCAAAACGATCACAATGAAAGAAACATGAAACCCCTTCACTAGAGAGTTTCCTCAGAAAATACAGATGTTGTAACGGCTTGACCCAGAAAGAGAAGTGAGTAATAAGCTATAGAAATAGTCCTTCTTCTCCCAGGAGTCACCACAGCTGGCAAAAGAGGACTGAGTTAATTAAGTGTATGGGAAGTGTCATCTACAAAAATACCTGTTATGTAACTGCAAAAATAAATCCTTTTCAAGACCAGGTCGTCTATAAGGAAAGGATTTATTTATGCCTGACCCATGAAAGGATATTACTTTCTTCTAACAGATACAATTATTTAAAGCATGAATTGTCATAGGTTGTGGAAAAATGTCAAATTGAAAACAATGTGAAACTGAATTTGATTCTTTCTTCTTTTCCACCATTCCAATATGTAGCAGTGATTGGGCCACCTGATGTAAAAGTGAAGTCTGAGTCTGGGTCCCTGCATGTGGATTTCATAGGCCCTTTTGCTGAATATGAACATGACAAGTGGCCTCTAAAGCAATATTACGGCTCATGGAATTACAGAATACTATACTGGAAGAAAGGCAGCAATACAGAGGTAACTTCTACTTCCTCTACTTCTTGTATGTTGTGACTCCATGATTTTGATATATGCTTTTCTTTGTAAATTACCAGACTGATTTCTGAAAGCTAACAGTACTGAAGTAAAAATGTTTCTCTACTAATTACAGTGTAGTAAAGTCTAGTCACTACAGCTGGTATTCAGAGCAAATGGCAGAGATCTGTGTAGTTAAACAGTAGCATGGATATAGTTTACTCTTTCCATAATTAGAAATAACTGCTACATTATGAGAGTTTGTGCCCTCAGTTTAGTGGAGATTCATTTGCGATGCAGTCTGCCCCACCACGTCTCTGTATTTCATACATAGAAGCAAGGGTAAACTTAGAAGCTGTAACATCAGCAGTATCTGTGATCATGGCAATAAGTTGACTTAGATTCAAATCTCATGTCATTCAAGTATTTGTGCTCTTCATGGGACTCTGGGCTTTGAATAGCATCATGGCTGGGGCCTTATATTAGCTGTGGTCACCTTCATCTCTTCAATTTCTATCAGTTGTAATTAGCTTTCTTCTTCTTATGGACAGCCTCTTCCACAAACAGATCTGTTACTCGGCTCAAAAGACTTCTCCATACAAAATGCATGAAGAAAGATTGTAAATAATATATTAATTATAGGGTCATGAGTTCTATTACAGGAAAAAAAGGAAGCCCTTTACTGGAAGATATTAGTCACAGTAATTAGTGCTTTGTACATCACTACAATTTTCATATAATAGGACTGCACTACATATAATTCTGATTTGTATTTGTTACCCTGCAAAATTCTTTGAAATTCAATTCAAAAAAATTAAGGATCATCATTTCCCAAAAAACAGACTGGCTTCCAGTTCCCAAACTACAAGAAATGAAGGTATTTGTATCAGCACTAGTGTGGCCAGCAGGACTAGGACAGTGACCACCCCCCTGTACTCAGCGCTGGTGGGGGCCCCACCTCGAACATTGTGTTCAGTTTTTGGCCACTCATTACAGGAAAGACATTGAGGTGCTGGAGAGAGTTCAGAGGAGGGCAACGAAACTGGTGAGGGGCCTGGAGCACAAGTGCGATGAGGAGCGGCTGAGGGAGCTGGGGCTGTTCAGCCTGGAGAGGAGGAGGCTGAGAGGAGACCTGATCACTGTCTACAGCTACCTGAAAGGAGGTTGTAGCATGGAGGGGGGTGGTCTCTTCTCCCAAGTGACCAGTGATGAGATGAAAGGAAATGGCCTCAAGTTGCACCAGGGAAGGTTCAGATTGGATATTAGGAAAAATTTCTTCATGGAAACAGTTGTCAGGCACTGGAACAGGCTGCCCAGGGAAGTGGTGGAGTCACCATCCTTGGAGGTGTTTAAAAGATGTGTAGATGAGGGTCTTAGGGACATGGCTTAGTGGTGGACTTGGCAGTGTTAGGTTAAAGGCTGGACTTGATGATCTTAAAGGTCTTTTCCAACAAAAACAATTCTATGATTCTGTAACTTTCCATAGGGATCAAAGAAGCAAAAGGCATAGACTGTGTAACTTCATGGGTCGTTTTTTTGAAGTGAATGCTTGCTCAAAATGTTGAAACCTACCTACAGGAGGAATCTGTCACTACATAATGGGGCACGTTGTAGGGATTCCTGTACTCTGCAGAGACCGTATAGTTACAGGAACATAACCAATATATGCCTCTAAACAGCAAGTTGCATCTGCTGTCAGTCACCTAATAGCTTCCAACAGCCTTTTTCTTTCTGTCTTTTTCTTTCTTTTGTCTAGATCATCCACTCTACTTGCTCCATCTCAAATTAAATTATGTTTGTTTGTGACAGCACTCTTAGTTGATCTCATTTGGTTAGGCAATCATTTCTCCCTGCAAGCAGATCTCATTTATCACATCTCTGTAGGCCTCTTGAGCCTAAAACTTCATTAATGCTGCTAGAAGCATCCAGAAAGTCAGTAATGTGAGTGGTGTCACACTAACCACAGGTGAAATCGATGTAGAGTTATCAGTTATGTGGCGTAGGCATGGCATTTCATTCTGACTTTAAAAGCCTAATTCACATTGCAGCTACAACTGCTCCGATTTGTCCTACTAAATGTAATTTTACTTTGCTACTCCAGTCACTGGACTTGTGCTTTTCAAATTTTGTATATTCTTTTCTGTTATTAGGTAGCTCACGTAGATACTAAGCATAATTCTGAGATATTATCTCAATTGGAGCCGTGGACGATATATTGTATTCAAGTGCAAGCAGTTATCCCCGAGTGGAACAAAACAGGAGAACTGAGCAGAGAGCTTTGTGAGCAGACAACACACAATGGTAATACTTGGTGCATCACAATGGGACACTTGCTGTAGGGAAGCAGGAAATGTGCAAAGCCTTTCAAAATGAACATCGCTGTAATGTGTAAACCTTCCAAAAATGGATGTGTTCGTTACTTTAGTATTGTTTGGTGGTTAATAGGTGTGTACCTTTGGAGCAGAGGAGTTGGACATTAAGTGAAAACTACAAGCAGTGTATCACCAATGGCATGATGCTTTACTTTGCTGTAGAGGCCTGAAAATTTAAGTCAAATGGAGCATAGGCTCTTCAGTGATCACACTGTGTGCCTGAATTTCTTTTATCGTTAACTGTATTCAGTATCCTGTGAAAGCCTTTGTTCTGTATATCTCAGAGAGAGGAACTGGAGCCTGTGTTGTGGTCTGCTTCATCTGTGGTGATATTGCCAGGGTCTGTCATGAAGCAAGGCCATAATGCTTTTTCTCTGTGATACACAGCAGTTATTAATCAATAACAGAAACAATTGTTTTGTCTCAGTGCTTTCCTTTTCATTTTGAAGGCAGTTAAGTACCAAAAGCACTTTCCTTTCCAGCCATGCCACCCTAGCTGCTGTCTGTGGCATCCAGCAATAACCACCACATCACCTGACCCTGTCATCTTATCAGGGAGCTTTATGTCCCCAGTTAAAAGAAAGGATGGAGTCCTAGATACTATCTGTTTCACAGACATAAGATCTATTTTGAGACACTTACACTCTCGGATATCTTGTGGAAAACCAGAGACACAAGTTGATGAGGAAGCTATTATATCTGGAGGAAGCCTGAGGAAGCTGGTGGGCTAACCTCTTTTTAAAAAATATTTCCTCATGTTTCCCACATATATTATCTGCATGCACTGCAGTTGAATTGCGGGTGGGTTTTGGGGGCAGTGTTGCTCGTTAGTTCATGGCTCGAATAGTGCTTAGCAAGTTTAGGTTGGTTTAAAACATTTATACAGTGATGTATGGATACATCTTCATTCCCATTGCCTGTTGTGAAATCCCTGTGCATGACATAATTTTTTAAAGGCTGAGTAGTTTAGAATTTTAGAATTTAGACATTTACTTTTTTACCCTACTGTTTTTATTTTGCTGCCATTTTTATGGATTTCGTTAAGAAAAAAATGGAAGCCTACACTCTGGTAATGTTAAGCGTCAACTGCTACACTCCTGAAACACCAAAGAGTGTACAATAGCTTTTTACATTATATCACCTTGTGGATAGTTCAGTTTGTCTTTTTTCCTTTAATCATTTGCCTGGTATTGCATGTAGAATCACCAGTATGTGTAACTGTCAATGTCTAAATGTGATGGTTTGTAAGCTTACTGTATTGAGAACTTCCTCAGCTTATTCAGACTAAAAATTTAAGAGGTAAGAGGTATTTTGCATCTGGAAACAAATACTTATGTTTGCAGTTAAAATAGTTGGTTGGATTTCTTAATTCCATAGAGAAAGTGAGAATTTGAGAATAAGATTTTCAGAAATCAATAATAACAGTTTTAATTTATTCTTTTTCTTGTCTCTTGCAGGTGTAACTCCTGTGTGGATAATTGTGACTGTTCTTATAGGATCAATATTGGTCATTGCAATATCTGTTCCTGTTTGTTTCTTTTCCTTTTTGTATCTATATCAACTCACCAAACATGTTTTCTGCCCTTCATATATCTTCCCTCAACACTTGAAAGAGGTTTGTTTTCTACCTAGCACTATTAAAATCAGGCTTTTCAGCAGAACTGCCTGCCTTTCGAAGCCTCTCTGTGCCAAAACCTTTAGAGCTTCTTTTATTTTGCCTTATTTCATTAGCATCTGACTGTTAGCTATCTGTAAAGTACAGACTATTCTGAGGGGGTTTTAGACTACAAGGAGCAATGCTGATTATCTGTTGTTATATAGTTGTTGTATATGGTAAAACTTGCTCTTCTGCCAGACATAAAAAGCCATTCAAATAAGCGTAAATGGTGAAGTCGTGAACTTTGGAAAAAGCTGACAAAAGAAGGTACTTTTCAGCGTGAGAAAGGTAGAGGAAGTTAGTTAATTTACTGTTTAATTTCTGGCATCATAAAGTCATACATTTTGCATGAATGTTACCTCAGTTTCCTATCAAATTCTGTGGTGCTGCATAGACATAAGTAAGAAGCAGTGAAATTAGACTTCCTTTTGTAGAATACTAAGGTATAATTAACTCTAAAATACTGTCATTTTGAACTGTTCTGCACAGAATGGTCCAAAATATTTAAAAGCTGAAAAATTTAAAAACTTGGCACAGACTTCTATTGCTAAAGCAACTGCATAATTTGTAATATGAAGCTTTGTATGGCTTGGAAACAGGATGTTTTCTTTCATTTTAAAGTGAGAGAATAACAGGTGTTAACCTTCAGTTCCTCTTTTTAGATAGCGAACAACTGAGATATGTCTCCCCATCTCATTTTTGACTTAAAATTGCACATTTGTTCTCCTGAAACAAAGTTCTTTTGCAAATATAATAATGAGTCTTAACTTAAGGTAAGAACGTAGTGAAGTCTGAAAATTCAAGATAAAATGAAAGCAATGAACGTTAGCCATTCCTGTTGGGGAATACCACTGACCCGGTTACCCATACAGCAATATATAAAGGCTGTATCAAAATCTCCTCCAAGAAAAAGGCTATGCAGAGCATTACGTACACTGAAGTTAGCAGCTTGTACTCTTCTGAGTTTCCTGCAGTTTCTCTGTGTCTTTCATTTTGACTCATTTAGAGTCCAGCAGACTTTGGAGCTGACCTAGTCATAGTCTCGTGCTTAAGTTTTGCACATGCTCAGCACACAGTAGTTTGCTGAACCTGGAGCTGAGCTCTTAGGAAGGTGACATTGCTCTGATCAATACAGGATATGGTCAAATTTCATTTTGTCCACAGGTTTCTCACAAGAATAGGGGAGAATTTTCATTTTGTGCTAATAGCTTATAGTGGTTAATCACAGGAATCAAAGGTCAGTCGTGCTTCCCTAAAATGGCATTTATAAAAGGCAGTGGTTTCACTACATGAACATTTGAGATTGCACATTACTGACACTTTGCTAGAAAAAAAAAGTCTAATAGTAATAATATTCATTTTTATTTTTATAATTACAGCGAACAGGACTCCTGATAGAGCAGCTTGTTCTTATGTAAAATACACTAAAGTCATAGACAGGGATCAAGTCACAAGAACAAAATGTAATTGTATTCCTCCAGCCACTACCAGTAAAATGAACTGCCACTTTAGCTGCCAAAATAAGTGGTTGACATGTTATTACTGTGTTGAGTAGGTGTGCTGTTCTTGTGTTGACATTCAAAACACAGTCATGACATCCTGCAAAGTCTGTGTTGATTCTTGAGGCTGGTTCCGTCTTATCAATAAAAGAGGGAGTGGGAGGAAGTTGTGATACTTCAGCACTAAAATTAAGTCATCTTTTTAACTCAACTGCATAGCCTCACAAATGTCCCTCCCTCTCCTTCGCTTGACTAAATGGTTATGGTTTATGTTGACATTTAAAGCATTGCTATCTGATGTCTGAGCAGACAGCTCTCTGAGATGGCAGGAGCAATTCACATCTTTTGCAGCTATTTCACAAATCTCTCTGCGAGCTCCTTTACCTACAGTCAAGTCACCATTTCAGTTTTTCCTTCCAAACAAAACCTAGGTGTTTTATTTTTTTAAAGAAAGTATATATTCTAAACAAGTCACTAACCCCTGGGGTATCTTCTTGCAAATAAGGGCACCTCTGATTTGCTTCCAAGCCTTGCACAGGATGTTAAAGTGAGCAGAAAGGTTGTTACATTGTCAGCACTCTGTGACTTCTAAGCATTAAGCAAGCTAATTGATGTGTGGAACACGGTATAAAACATATTTCTAAGCAAACAGGATGGTATGGCCGGTGCAGCCTAATTCTCATTTCCTCTTTCCTTCACAGTTTTTGAGCAAGCCTCCCAGTGGCTCGCAGTTTTTTCCTCCACTCCCACAAGAAGAGCATCTTTCTTATGACAAGCTAACTGTCATTTCAGAAGAATCCAAAAATCAAAGCGATGAGACAGGGGATGAGGCCAGCAAGACAACAGAGCACCTCCAGGACTCTGAACAAGAAGACTGTGATTCAAGAATAGTACCAGCTTCATAAAAAGCCTAAATGCACTCCTCATACTTCACTTGGAGCAAAAGAAAAGCAAATGGGCTCTTGAGTTTATCTTCTTATGGCTACATTCTTAAGACGGTAAAAATTCATATCGAAGATGTGTACACAGACTTTTGACAGAATCATATTATTTTTTAAAGTACAAGAAATTTGACTATAAAGGAGGAATTAAATTATGTGTAATTTTTGCCACTTCTTTTAGTGGCTCACTGTTGTAGCAATACCTAGGACTGTATTATGACATTAATTTAAAAAGCAAATATCATATATATAATACTAGTTAATTTAACTTTGGTGAACTATTTATTGCAAAATCTAATAAAAATGGCATATTCTATAAGGTTTGTAAAAGAAAATTGTATTTTGTAAAAAAAGACACGACNGATACAAAATTGCAAAGTTATTATGATGGGTTGAATTTGGGATGAATAAACCAAACACAAATATCCAGTGTGTTTTGCATTGCACAGTGGTACTCATACTTCATTGCTAAGGATAATGAGGACATATCGGTGCACTGCCAGATGGCCCTCTACATTCAGGTATTGCTCAGTCCTCTCAGCCTCTGCCCTGCAGTTTTTATCACTAGTTAGATTTTGTCTACCTCATCCAGAGGCCGCTGAAGTCTGTGGAAAACTTCACAGCTCAGGTGGGAGTTAAAAGGGAGGTTCATTTTATCTACTGATACATGTTCTTAATTCAAAAAAAGTAAATCCAAGTTGATGTGACTCCCATGCTACATAATACAATCTCACCAACTTAGCCCTCTTCTCGTATATGAAGGTTACGTCCACACCAACATTGGGCATGAAGTGTGATCTTTGCACTGTGTGCTAATTTTGTGAGTGACGCAGTTTTTTGTGTGTGTATTATTACAGCAAAATGAGAATGAAAAATTAAACTCTGCCAGAAAAAGTAACTTGCCATGAGAAAAGCTGTGTGTAAATTATATGTTGATGTGGGAATTGCAAAATTTTTGGCTGTGGTTTTGATGTTTGTTAATTAACATGTAAATCTTCACTTCTTGGGAACTGTTAAAGGCAGAAAATGTAAGGAGAACAGGCATTGATTCTTTATACCACCCAGCTATGTTAATCTGCACACATTTTTTCTGCACTTTTTAATTTTCATCATGTTTTCTTTGCTATTCAGATTTATTGTGGTTCATATGGCCTAAAATGAAATAAACCCAAGTGTAGTCTATTGCAAAGTCAGGAATGCTATAATGTGAGTTTACCTGAGCTGGCTGGGAAACACCATAATTATACAGCTGCTGTAGCTCTCACTTTTTGTGGAATGCAAAATAGTACTTTGTTGTGGGGTTTTGTTTTATTTTTGACTTAAAAACTGTTTATTTTTTTAGTTTTTCATTATTGTTTTTGAACTGATGATTTTACGGATTCTCCAGATTCTCTGTTTGATAAAATTTTAAGGATCACTTCTGCAATCAAAAGCAGTGACAAAGATACAAACCAATCTAAAAATATCATACAATGTAATATTTACTTCTGGAAGTAGGAGATACTTTTTAATCACTTCACTTTTGAGGTCTTATTTTATATAATAGTGACAAAACAACAAGAATATGTTGATGCATTTTTGTGCTTTGTGTGAGAATACCACAAGGTGAAAAATTAGAAAATTTTACAGTGGTCATTAAGTGAGAGAAAATGTTTCTTCTGTGGTTCTGTGTTGCATATTGCATTCTCTGACTGCTAATGGGCTGTAGATGTGGTGCTTAGTGACATGGTTTAGTGGTGGACTTGGCAGTCCTAGGTAATGGTTGTACTTGATGATCTTAAAAGGTCTTTTCCAACCTAAACAATTCTATGGTTTGGTTTAATGTGGAATATGGAAAAAGCGAGGGAGCGTTTTCATTTTTTTCCCAAGGCATTTTGTTTTCCTGGTGCTTTCTTCCCCTCTCACCAAGCCTGCTCTGTGAATGCTGATCCTTTTGAAGGCAAATGTCCTGTGTCTTGTATGCATCTCCACTGTAAAAATTCTGCTCCCTGTGTGTTCCACATCCCTCCTTCCACAGTAGCAGCTTCTTTTGTATGTTCTCTTTTTTCTTTCTTTTTTTTTTCTTCTTTTTTTTTTTTTTTTTAACATGGCTTTCAGAAAGGCAAAAACACATAGTATAGCTCATATGACCAATGCATGTGCTAGTTGGCTGGCCAGCTCCTTTTAGAAGAGGGTTGAGATTTCCCTGCCTTTTCCTCACTCGTATAGTAGAGCTGCTTTCATCTATCTGGCAGTTGGTCTTTACAGAAGAGCAGGAAGTTACTGTCTTATCAAATGTAGCTGAAATCAATCAGCTGGTTCAAAGGTTATGATGAGGGCATAGATAAGGCAGTGCTGTGCTACTTTCATTGGTAAGCCAAATTGAAGGTGAGAAAAAAATAATCTTGGCTATTCAGAGACAGTGTCTTTTTAGGTAAAAGCAGGAAGAACGTGTGCATAAACATCCTTTCTGAAATGCTGAGAAGTTGGCTTCCCCCAGCTAAAAAGAGGAAGCCCTTCCCCCCATGTCTTTGCCAATACCAATTGTTGGACTATCATATGAGAGGAAAGGGAAAGACTCTGTTCTCAGAATAATGCCTCCTCTTTCAACACATCCAGGCTCATGGGGCAAGGAAGGATTTGTCCTGACCAGGTTGTTTGTTTGGCTTTTCTTTGGTATGGAACATGGTGCCTTTAAAGAAACAGCTGGTTTAAGTTCATGGGAACCCATCTTGAACCTACTGTCCATATCATCATCAAAAAGCCTTTATATAGTTAATTCCAAAATGAAAAATATATTAAGATTCCAGCTGCACCACAGCTAGCATGAATTAGGAATGAATTCCCCCAATTCTGCATTTCATAGGTCAGCAGTTTCTATAAAGTCCAGAGAACTGTACAATCCTAGTAAAGGTTCAACCCTTGGATCATACTATGCTCCAATTGTCTGAGGACATCAAGCTGACAGAGCAGTCAGACTACACCTTTGCTAGTGTTATTCTAATGCAGATAACTTGGTAAATAAAGTTAGGATGTTATACGTCACACAGAACAGAAATGTAGTCTCCAATGCAGAATGTATTTAATTAAGATAATCCTGAGCAGGCCGAGTGGCATTCTGTGAAATTCTGATTTAATTATCTGGTGCCAGAAGTCCTATTTTATGTAGAGCTAACCTTGTAGTCAGGGCATTCTCTAACACTGATGTCTGCTTGCTTGTCTGCTCTCCCTTCAATCATACAAGCATCCAACACATGAATTTGTGCAGCGCAGCAAAGCATCATTTTTACTCCTGTTTATGAAGGAATTCAAAAGTAACATTAAATAATTATTTGACCTCTTGGAGGACTTTGATTGATGCTTCATTGCTGACGTCTCACTTCAGGTTACATCGCTTAGCTGCATTGTCCTTATAATTTCCTCAGCTCTTACGTGAGGATTATGGCATGAAGATACTGCAGTGATAGGAGGGACAGAAGCCCCTAAGCAAGCAGACAGACAGCATGTGCATAATGACAGAGCAAGCAGAAGAGGGGTAAGGCCTGTAGCTAATGTGTACAGCACTGGGAAATCTGTGAATGTACCATGAGGATAACACAGGAAGCTGTATATTCAGGAAGTGTTAGAAGACAGATTTAGCTTGCTGAACCAGGCAAGGTTTTCTTGGATGACTCCTATTTTCTTTGCTAAATTTCACTCTTCTGACCCCAGAAGAAGATTTATTACTAAAAAGACAGTAATAAGCAGTACTTCAGAGCTCCTACTCATGGTGCTCATTGAAACCTAACTTGCAGTAAGCTTGGAGGATGTTCACCTCCACACATCCACAGCAGCTGAAGGAACCTGCCACAGACAAACAAAGTTTCTCCTCCACACATAGAAGGAACTTTAGGTAAAATTTCAGGCACGTGGTACGAAGTGCAAATACAGAGCAGTGCAACAAGAATAGGAAGAATTCACAGCACTATGAAAAGGGAAAGCCCATCTCATTTTCAACTTCTGACTTTTCACCTCTGGTGTATTTTGTTCACCTCATTTCGTATTAACCTGACTAAAATCCAGCTAAGCCATTAATGTCTACAGCTTTTAGTCACACATTGCTAAGCAGCTATTCCTGGGGATTTGGGTTTTTTCCAGTGTTTTGTGATTTAATGGACTAATACCCAGTAAATCAGTTACAGTTAGATGAAAGGACTAAGTGACATGGGGTGATGTATTTAGAAACTCTAATTCTAGCCCCATAAGGACAAACCCCCAGGTTTTCCCAAGACAGTAGCTCCTTCAGAAGGCAACTGCCTGGGATCCTTCTCTGGAACAGCATCTCTTTCCTTGACGACTACATAAAAAGCCCAGGCTACTTTTTCCTCTTAGGCAAGGTTAGTCCATACAAAAACTTGCCGGGCATCTTGGATTCCTTCTTTCTGCTCTGCAGAGAAGTCGAGAATCTAGTTGTGACTAGCATTGAGGCCAGGCATGGCTAAGGTAAGATACTGCAGTCCCACTTGAGGGGAATTTGCTTTGCAAGGTCAGCATTTCCTAAGAGCTCCTAAAAGCAGTTCGGTTTGGTTGGGTTTTTTTTCAGACTGACCTGCAGTTTGGTTTGCTTCAGAAGTCTTCCTGTTCCCAACTGAGTCCTCACAGGAAAGCATTTGTAGGTGAGAGCCGCCTTCTTCAGCCACAGAAGCCACAGCTTCACTGGGATACGTAAAATGAGCCGATAGGCCTGGAGACAAGATGCAGCCTCTGGCTGTACCCAAATGGGCTGTGTGGCCCCACAGGTACCCCAGGCAGTACATGGCACCTAGTGCCTCAGCAGAGAAGCAATAATTTAGGGAGATGATCTGGAGGTATGCTTGTGGATAGTATTATGAAAGTGAATCATAAAATAGGTGAACTGTGCTATGATTTAAACTGTGAAGCATGCTACTAGCTCTGGCACACTGTGCCAGCAGTTTTGGCAAAGTGATGAGTAAAACAGACTACTCTGAAGACCTGGGAGGTTTTGGAAAAATATTTTAGACATGAAATGCAAAATGGAGGATGATTAAGGAATGGAGAAGTGGGGAAAAGTGAGGGAGAGCAGTCTAGCCTTGTGGTGAACAAAACATACTATAGAAGAGGGCAACAAGGTAAGACAGCAAGAGAAGGAATAGCAGTTTAGTAGGTTCCGTTCAAAGGAGTGGACTAAGTATTTCATGGAGACTGGAAACACTGGAGCCCATGGCCAGCCAAGGAACTAGGGATGTGATCACCTACCAGCTCCATGTTTTTCTTTTATCTCTCCATATTGGTAGCTTTGGTATCTTCCTTCCCCAGTCCCTCCTGGAGGCATCAGGGAAGGCTGGCTGGCTGCAGAGCATAGGGCTGCACATGCTGTCTGGCCAGCAAGAGTCCTACTGAATAGCATAGCCAAAAAGGCTTGCAGAAACTTTAACTCCACATCCACGACAAGCTATAGAAAAAGCTTAGCCAGAAATACAGCGTAAGAATTTGTGATACTGAGTTACCCATTTTTTTCTGAGGCAGTTGGGAAAAAACTATTGTTACTTCACAAAATGTAATTTTCTAGTAATCATCAGTTATTGAATAACTGGTATGGAGCATTTGTGCAAATCAAGGCCCTTTCCCTTGATATAGCACTGTTGTGAGAAAAAAAAAAAAGTTAGAAACTATTTTACAGAAAGATGACTATCTGCATGTGAAGTACTGGAAATCGCTCCTTTGCACTTCATAATACAGAGTCCTTTCTTACAAATTGGATTTCCTTAAGTTAATTTTGCACGCTTTCAGGCAATTAGTGTAAAATAATTGAAGGCATAAAATGATAATGATATCAAAAAGACAAATGAGGAACTCCTGGGGAAATCTTACAGAGGAAATCCTGGCTCCTGCAGCACCGATGTGCATTCACTAACGCTAGGGTTTCACCTGGAGAAAGCACCAGACCAAAGAATCTGTTTAACAGCTTTCAGCTCTTCCATTTTCCCATCAACTCAGACATCAAGTCACTCAAATATTGTCTCTCATTTCTACTCCCTTGTCTCAGATCCTGTTGTTTACATTTCACTTTTCAAAAGTAGATTGCAAGGTTCTCAGAGCAGGGACTTTCTCTTCCAATCTCTGTGAGTAACGTAGTTACAAAAGTGATGTAAATCACAACTGGAGTTCTGCACATCTTCAGACACTCTGACGTAACCATACAAGTCTCTGAAACTCACCCTAACCAAGCACAACTTGCTGATTATTATGAAATTTTATCTAAGAAGATGAAAGTTGTAGATGTATTATAGCTAGGCATTTTGAAGATACTATATAGGTCTTCACAGGCTGTAAAAGGACAGGCTGACAGCAGGCTTTCCACATTCTTCCAACCTGGTTGATACAAATTAAGACCCCTCTGTCCTTAAAAAAAATGTGGTTTATTTACCTGAGTTTTGTCATATGCTGAAAATATTCAGCTCATGGCTAAAAACCATTTCTGACACACAGAATTATACCTGTCCCAAACCCAACTTTGTCCTTGTAGATCTTAGGGTGAGGAACAAAAGAAAAGGGCAAATGCCGAACCTTTCTAGAACCTCATGAGTGTGAGAATAAAACACTAATGCATGAACTATCCTTTGAAATACACTTAAAATAAAGTCCAGCAGTGTAGCACTACCACCTTTCTCATTCCAGCTCTGAGCCTGCCATTGTTCATTTTATCCTGCTTCTTTCCAAAAAATGGTAAACTGGTGCCTGCGGTGCAGTATGTCCAGAATAGAATGTGCTGGTTTTGGCTGGGGTAGTTAATTTTCTTGCTAGTAGCTAGTATGGGGCCATGTTTTGGGTTTATGATTAAAACAGTGTTGACAACACAGGGATATTTAGTTATTACTGCTGAGCAGTGCTCACACAGAGTCAAGGCCTTTTCTGCTTCTCACACCACCCCACCAGTGAGCAGGGTCCACAAGAAGCTGGGAGGGAACACAGCTGGGACAGCTGACCCCAACTGACTAAAGGGATAATCCATGTCAGATGACGTCATGCTCAGCACATAAAGCTGAGGGAAGAAGGAACAGGTGGACGTTCAGAGTGATGGCGTTGTCTTCCCAAGTCACTGTTACATGTGATGGAGCTCAGTTGTCCTGGAGATGGCTGAACACCTGCCTGCCCATGCAAAGTGGTGAATGGATCCCTTGTTTTGCTTGTGTGTGCGGCTTTTTCTTGACCTATTAAACTGTCTTTATCTCAACCCACGAGTTTTCTCTTTTACTCTTCTGATTCTCTCCCTCATCCCACCACAGGGGGAGTGAGCAAGTGGCTGTGGGTGGGACTTAATTGCTGGCTGAGGTTAAAGCACAACATACAGCAAAGGCGAGATCAGAAGGGTTCACAGAGCAGGCAAAGCGTGCGTCATCTCAGCACCGGTATGGGAGCAGCTGTCAGAACCAAATGACTTCAGCTCTTGTTTTTGCACTGGAGCCTCTGCAGAAGCATGATCTGGTGCCTTCTGACACCGATACAGCAAGAACTACTCCCACAACTCTGGAAGCCTCTGCTGGAACCAAGACCTTGCTCACATTTTCCATAAAGAGAAAAAGGTAGTTGGCTAGAACAACTAATACAATTTCAGGCTAGACATGAGGAAGAGATTTTTTTCCAATGAGGGTGGTGAAACACTGGCCCAGGTTGCCCAGAGAGGTGGTAGATGCCTCATCCCTGGAGACATTCAAGGCCAGACTGGACGGGGCCAGTTATCTGAGTAACTCTGATCTAGTTGAAGATGTCCATGCTCATTGCAGAGGGGTTTGGCCTAGATGACCTTTGAAGGTCCCTTCCAACCCAAACTACTCTATGATTCTGTGATTAAGACTGGTGTAAGACATTGTCCTCCTTACTCTAGAGGACTCACTTGCTTCTCTGCTGGTGGCTGATGCCTTTAGCAGGACACTTCAACCATATGAAGGAATATTTTACTCCTTAAGAAACTTCAGAAGAAAAGGAGGTAGGTATTGCAAGGTAAGAGGAGAAGCACTACCTGGAAGGCTTAAGTTAGCTGATCAGTTCTCATCTCAAATTATAACCATGTCCTGGACAATACCAGCAAAAGCCAAGGAGAAATTCCCACTTCGGTAGAAACCTGCAAAGATGCAGAAACCAGTATCAGAAACCAGGGGCTTTCCCCATGTGGAACATCCTGGTCCCACGGACATTAAAGTCTCAAAAGCAAATTGCTTGTAACACATGAAGAACTTGCATTGCATAGATACATAACTGTTTACATTGACAAAAGAATTTACTTATGAAAAATTTCTCAACTGTAGCCTTGCTCTAGTTCATGCCATGCTATTTGGAAGCAGGGAGCCCATCTACTTTTATGAGGTGCGGTTTCATGTGAACACAGCTGTCCAACACTACTTTGTCCAAGAAATGTAGAAATAGAGCCCAAATATGCAAACACAGTGCTGGGAACAAAGCAGGTGTTGTTTGTCTTTTTTTTTTTTAATATATACTTCATTTCACAGAATCACAGAATCACAGAATCACAGAATCACAGAATCACAGAATCACAGAATGTTAGGGATTGGAAGGGACCTCAAAAGATCATCTAGTCCAATCCCCCTGCCGAAGCAGGACACCTAGGTGAGGTTACACAGGAAGGTGTCCAGGCGGGTTTTGAATGTCTCCAGAGAAGGAGACTCCACGACCTCCCTGGGCAGCCTGTTCCAGTGTTCCGTCACCCTCACTGAGAAGAAGTTTCTTCTCAAATTTAAGCGGAACCTCTTGTGTTCCAGCTTGAACCCATTACCCCTTGTCCTATCATTGTTTGCCACCGAGAAGAGCCTGGCTCCATCCTCGTGACACTCACCCTTTACATATTTATAAACACTAATAAGGTCACCCCTCAGTCTCCTCTTCTCCAAACTAAAGAGACCCAGCTCCCTCAGCCTTTCCTCGTAAGGGAGATGCTCCACTCCCTTAATCATCTTAGTTGCCCTACGCTGGACTCTCTCCAGCAGTTCCCTGTCCTTCTTGAACTGAGGGGCCCAGAACTGGACACAATATTCCAGATGTGGTCTCACCAGGGCAGAGTAGAGGGGAAGGAGGACCTCTCTCGATCTACTAACCACCCCCCTTCTAATACACCCCAGGATGCCATTGGCCTTCTTGGCCGCATGAGCACAGTGCTGGCTCATGGTCATCCTGCTGTCCACCAGGACCCCCAGGTCCCTTTCCCCTACACTGCTTTCTAACAGGTCATTCCCCAACCTATACTGGAACCTGGGGTTGTTCCTGCCCAGATGCAGGACCCTACACTTTCCCTTGTTATATTTCATCAAATTGTTCCCTGCCCAACTCTCCAGCCTGTCCAGGTCTCTCTGGATGGCAGCACAGCCCTCTGGCGTGTCAGCCACTCCTCCCAGTTTAGTGTCATCAGCAAACTTGCTGATAGTACACTCAATTCCCTCATCTAAATCGTTAATGAATATATTGAATAATATTGGCCCCAATACCGATCCTTGAGGCACTCCACTAGTTACCGGCCTCCAACTGGACCCTGCCCCATTGACTACGACTCTCTGGCTTCTTTCCTTCAGCCAGTTCCCAGTCCACCTCACTACCACCCTCACTACCACTTGTAATGTTTTTAGCTTCCAAAACCGTATAGAAAAACTATCACTCAGGTGCAGAATATCAATGTATTAACAAAAACTTGATACAATTCCTTTCAGTGAACATCAATCAACCTTGTGCACAAGGCAGAAGCAGTAGGTTCTATTTTGACTTGAGTAAGATTTTTCATAATATCTGAAAAGATACCATCACAGACAAGTTAAGGAAAACTGGTCTAGGCAAAAGGAGCCAAAGGTGGGGCTTATAGTGGGTCATATAGTGGGTCATAAACTACAAATGAGCCAATGTCTCTCAGTTGTGAAAGAGGCAAATGCCATACAGAATGCACAAAATGCACTACAGTCCATGAAACACATAAAATAATCCTTCCTGATATTTAGCACTAGTCAGGCCATGTGGAGAGCTATATCCAGTGCTTGGAAAAGTCAGGAGGAGGACAAAAAACATGCTTTGTGAAGGAAGATGGTAGTACGTGACCTGGCAAAAAGAAGTCTGATGGCAACATGACCATCGTCAAAAATGTGAAAGGCTTCCGAAAACAGGAAATGAATAATCAAAGCTACATGTCCACGACAGACATTAAAGCATTTACAAGACTGCAACAAGACAGAAATGAGGAAAGTTTTCTAATGATGAAAACACAGAAAGTATAGGAGATATCACCTGAGAAGTGGCATATTAAAAACAACAAACTACCACCAAAACCACCAGCCAAAATCAAATGTCCATTAGGAAGGAGGTAGATACAACTGATCCTGCTTCGGGGTTGTACAATGAACCACTGGACTCCCTAAGGTCCTTCCTTCCTGAACTTATGTTTCTACACTTTTGAAACAAGATGAAACACTCCGATTGCTTCTTTTATCCTGAGTTGACATGAGAAGAAACAAGAAAATTATTTCTCCTCTGTCTGTCAGCCAAATAAAATAAATTCAGTGGAGCCTGCACGTCTTAGTTACCTCCATCGCGCATGATGTTTTAACACTGATATTGATTACCACAGGTGCACTCATTGTCTTCTGTTTGGTTGCCTGTGTCCTGGAGATAGAGCTTCTCTTGAAACAGATTGTACCAACATGCGTTTCTGTTTCTTTCTTCTATAATATCAGTGAGGAAGTTGCATTCAAACTTACCAGCTGTAAATATTATTGTACATTTAGTTACTAAGCATTTCTACTAGTAAGCTAGTTGCAGTTAATGATCTAGACCACAAAACTGTTACGATGAAGTGTGGTTTACATTGAAAAACTTGCCATAAAAATGTTTCCCTATAAACTGAGCACAAGATAACAAATTAACACAGAATAAACCTGGCCTAAGGTCAGAAATGCCCTGCAACACTATATCCCCCTAAGCAGAACGTTATATCCTTGCATTTATCTTCTACAGGCTCAATTGTAACACACCACTTATTTCAGTAATACCTCACGCTTGTCATGCAGAATGTGGGGGGGTTGGGGTTTGTTTGTGGGGGTTTTTTGTTTGTTTTCTGGCAAGGCTTTTGCAGCTGAGAGGACTTTATCATGATCAGTTCTGCTTTACAGACGTTTTTAACCAAACTCATAATTTCAGTATCTTGCAAGAACACAGTCTGTGGAACTCCTGCAGCCAGCTCCTAACTTTAAAGGGCATAGTTTTCCTCCTACTAAAAGTGAAAAAAGGTACTAAGTACCTGTATCACCTTTTAGCACTTCATAACTGTGCTAGCCAAGAGCTGGCAGTCATGCTCTCAGCCACCAAAATTTTCAGTTGTCCAAAGCCTTCCTCTCATCATGTGGCAGGTGTGGCTACCGCAGCCCATAGACTTCAGCTCCCTACCTTGTTTTCAAGAGTGTGTGGGAAGCTGAGATAGGCCATAAGAATCACTGTGATAGCAGCAGCCTGCACCTACCCGCCCTTCTTCTAGATGATGTTCCAACCTCTGCAGCAAGAGGCACAGAAGCAGTGTGCTTCTCACGGGTGTCTGTGTGAACATTCCTGTAAGTGTATGTGCTTGAGAAAATATGACACTTCCAGGAAACAATGAACCTTGTATGCATATATTGTACACATGATCTGTACAGGTACAACAAATGCAGCACTCCTGGAAAAGGGTGGAGCAACCCTTGAGGAACGAGTCTGCTGCTTATACACAATAATGCCCATCTTATGACAGGAAAGAGCTGTCTAATACAGGCTCCATTTGACCCCACAAGACAGTGGGTGTCCTCCTCAGCTGCGGAAGCAGAGCATCAGTGATGCACAAAAGTGAAGGCCTGTTTCACGTCAACCGTTAACACTGTGGACATATGATGTCATTTGCGTTCCTTCTCAAGGAAGCGAACTGGAGAGCTCAAGTTGTGGCCGGTCAAGAACCATATTAGAAAATTACCAAATAATTGTTCACAAGGGAACAACAGGAACATGACTTGCCACTGCAAAGGCTTGTCTCCTGAAAATGACATTTCTAGTATTTGCAAGCTAATAAAAGGTTTTCATTTCACTCTGTTTATCAAAGAGCACTGACAGTACAATAGCCATGCTGAATGTTGCTTTGAAATCCTCTTGGAAAGATTTCAAAGGTACTTCAGCAATACTAATATACTGAATTTTTTTTTTTTGGCAGCTTCAGAAAAAGGATAAATAACAGCCTTTGTCTTAAAGAGCAATCAGTTTACATAAAATCACACAGGAAGTTGTGGTGAAGCTGACAATGTTTCATGGATTATGTTCTACTTTTTACTTATATCACAACATGCTTTCTCCTCACTGATTGTCTATTGACTATGTCATATGACGATCATGATAGATATGATAGCCCACACAGAATGGCACTTAATAGCCTATTATTCATTCATTTCTGTTTCACAATAAATACACTTCCGCATTATGTATTTATTGCATTGCATATTTATTGATCTAAATAAATTAATAATAGAAACCAGAAACTAAAATTATATTGATTGCTTAAACACACTATAAAGTATTTTTTTCTTTAAAGAAACTGTGCTAGGTACAGGCACTTGTAGCATACTACATAACATCAGACACCACGTGTTTCAAGGACATGGTTATCCACAACCTCTTGTCCACAGCCTTCATTGTGATAGTATCAGCTTCTTCTCAATCAACAGTCTTTTTGATATGACAGGTTTGCAGCTTTCACATCCCTGAGCTGGCTCATTTACAGAATCAATGGCATCTGCATTTCATAAGCACAGTTAGATACTAACAGTACTGTTACTGGCTTTTAATAAGCAAAATTGACATTGTGGTTATCTATCAATTACCACCTCAGAAAATAAAATCATTGAAAGGTTATCACATAAAAGAAGATGATGCAAACCATAGAAATATTCTGTCTGGATCAAATTTTGCTACCTTAAATGGTACTACTGATTTGACTGCCTCATGGATTTGAGAAGGACCCCTGCACTTATAACCCAAGATAATTTTGCTGATTCTTGTATCTTGGCCCTTAGCAATCCTCAAACATTTCTTAACACCTACACGTGTAACATCTCATAGTAGACGAGGCACCAACAGCAACAAGGAACAGTTTTAGACAGAAGTATGGCTGGAAGGATGGTCATCCCCTTAAGCAACACAAAATGTAATGTTTACAACAACGAGAATGCAGAGGGCATAAACCTTCGACTACCAGAGCTACAAATTCTCCTCTCTGAATACATTGGTATGACTACTTAGGAGTTTGTTGCTTTGAGGGGGTAGGAAGTGAAAGGTTAACCCTGACTTCTACCCTCCCAACCATGGCAGCTGGGCAATCTCATGAAAAATATGAAACAGAAAAAGAGAAGATGAGCTCTTTAGTCATAAACCCACAACTTCTGCCTGCAAAAAGTGAGCCAGGTCAAAGCTCCACTTCAAGGACTGTAGGATGCGTGCTGTACTCCATACCCTTTGCAGCATTCATTCAAATATTGAAGAACCAGGGAAGACTGCACCAAGAAAAAAAGAGATGTCCCCCTCCCATGACAAATGCCCTAACTACTGAATGAGAGGAATTATGTTCCCTCTCTTTGTCTCAATTAGTCTTGTCATTTTCTGATTTTAAATTTTATTTTTTATTAAACTTTATGAGGTGCTTTTTATGTGAGCTGTGCAAATGGGCTCTATTGACATTCATAGGTTGGGATGGAATAACAGTGACCAGATAGTAAGGGCAGAACAAAGGGAGTAAACGTGAGTGCTGTGAAGTTAGCGTGTGAGAGTTGCACAACCACTAACCCCTGCCTTGGAGGGCAGCAGTCCCGTTTGGCCTGCAAGAACCAGAACACCAAGCACCTGCCCTGCCAGCCCACACCAGCAACAACATTAGTTTGCATTACTCAGTGCACATCCAGCAACACGGTGGCTGCTGTATGCAGATCACAATTCAACAGGGGTGTCAAACTCACTTTCACTGGGGACCACATCAACCTCACGGTTGTCTTCAAAGGGCTGAATGTAATTTTAGGATTTGGCCTGTAGGCCTCTGTTTGCCACTCAGTTATGTGCATTGTACTCCTTTATCACCCGCACTGTCTCACAGCACAAAAGACATACTGGTTTTTCTCCTTGAAACAAAACCATGTACTTCCTTTCCCATCTGTCATTAAATTGCCTTCCTTCTGCATCAATCTTTCTCTTAGTGGACATTTTGGTATTCAAATTGTTCCACTGAAGATGGTATAGTGCACCACCTAAGTAAAAGACCAAGATGTTCTTTAGGACCAGGTTAAGTAATAGTCATGCCCTCTCACACAGGCTCACCTTTCCTTCAAAACCCCTTCCCCCTAAACAGCAGTCACTCTTTCTCCATCAATTCTCCCCCTTCATCTATCCGAGTAGCATTCTCCTTATTCCCCCATCGCCAATTCCTTGGATAGCAACATTATCCTTAACACCATTCCCCAGCACGAACATTCTCCTCACTCCTCCGTGGTGGAATAAGGCGAATGCACCTTGGGGTGGACACGCCTACTGGTAATTCTCCTTTTATCACCCGCCAAGAGGAGCATTCACCTTGTGTTTGACACCTGTGCAATACAGTTATGCCCACAGCAGGCAGAGAGATCCTCTGAGGGAGATGCCCTGCACCCACCTGGGACGCGCGGGCGGGTCAGCACAGCCACACTCCGGGGCTCGGACTCCGCGCCGCCGCTTCAGCCGGGCGGGCGGGGGCAGGTCCGTGCGCTGGGCGACCAGCCGCCCGCCGTTAACGGCACCGGCCCAACGACTAACGGCCGCCGCGAGAAGCGCCGTTGGCGGGGCGCGCCCCCCCGCGACCTGCCACAGACGCGGGGGCGGGCGCCGGCCTGGGAACACGCGCAGTTATCGGGGCTTTCCGCGGCCGCGAAGCGCCCAACCTCCCTCTCTCCTTAAAGGACGCCTCCCATCGCCGCCACTGAAGAACAAACGCCTGAGGGGGCACCAGTCTCCCACAACGAGTCGCTCCCCGCGCTCTTCGAGGACAGGCGCACTTCAGCCCCCTGCTGCCAGCACGCCGACATCTTCCCCCCCTCCGCAACCCGCGCTGGCCCCGCCCTCACCGCCGGCAGCACGCCACTGTGCGGGCGCTGCCTGCGCATGCGCAGTCGCCCAGGGCTTCCGGTAACGGTGCGGGCGCCGGTTCTGCTGAGGGGCGGATGGGCGACGGAGCGGCGGCGAGGATGGCTGATGTGGGGTGCGCGGCTGTGGCGGCGTTGCTGTCCTGCCTCCTGGTCGCGCTGCCCCTGCGCTGCGCAGGTAGGTCCCGGGAAGCGGGCAGGACACGGCACCCGGGCGGCGGCTGGGGGCTGGTGCGGTGCTCGTTCTCAAGGGAAGGGTGGGGAGCGGCTTGTGTCGCTGCCGCCTGAGTGTGGGTGGCCCCGACAGCCCCGCGGCCGAGGCGTGCGGCTGCCGGCACCCCCGCCTTGGCCCTGCAGCGGCTTGCCCGGTGCCTCGGCCTGCGGTGAGGGGGGAGCGTGGTCCCGGAGCCAGCTGCGTAGGCGCCGCTGCTGGGATGCAGAGGCATTCAGGCCATGGAGCTGGACAAGTGTGTCTGCGGGAGTACGCGGGGCTCGGTGTCCGCTGGGTGCCTTAGGTTTTACCCTACCGCTAAGTAGCTGTCATCATAGAATCATTTTGGTTGAAACAGACCCCTCAGGATCATCGAGTCCAACCATAACCTAACTCTAGTACTAAGCCATGTCCCTAAGAACCTCGTCTAAACACCTTTCAAACACCTCCAGGGATGGTGACTCCGCCGTTTCCCTGGGCAGCCTGTTCCAATGCCTGACAACCCTTTCTGTGAAGAAATTTTTCATAATATCCAATCTGAACCTTCCCTGGCGCAACTTGAGGTCATTTCCTCAGGAAGAAGAATTCCTCCATAAGAAGAATTGCCTCTTCTTATGTCCTTAAGCAGCAAGAAGCAACTATTGCACAAATCCTTTTTCAAGGGGGAAGTGTTCTGCAGCCCAGATAAGCTGTAAATTAACTTTGTGCGTGTTTACAGGATGTTGTGATGTGCAACAGAGAGTATATGGGCTAAGCTAGTTTGGATAATGGGAGTATTATGGGCATGGGCTAGTGTGTGCATGCTGCTTCCAATGCCACCTAAACTCTTGAATTCTATACAAGATTGTATTGTTCTAGTTGAGCGCACATGAAAGAAGACTAGAGAGAGGCTGTTTGCAGGGGTCTACACTTTGTATTGGTGGTAGGATTCAGGCAGAGAAGCAGTAATTGCTCTGCTACAGTGACCTCTCACCTTCTGCCTGGTCAAAACAAGCAGTTGTTCTTTGCTGCTCCCATACAAAAGTTCTGACAGTAAGAGTTCTCCCTGGTTCTCTAGAGCACCTTTCTGCCCATGGAACTAGTAACAGTTGTGTCATTTTTGGTGTGTGTATGGTTGTGGCTTTTTTTTTTTTTTAAATATCACATATAACAGGCCTCCTTTACTTCATATGTTGAAAGGTTGAGTTCAAGTTTCCATTGGTTCTACCACATGCTTAATGTGATAAGCAGCAAGCCATTATGTATTATTAATGGATTTCCCCTTCGGTGTCTCCTGAGGNGGCTGTGGCGGCGTTGCTGTCCTGCCTCCTGGTCGCGCTGCCCCTGCGCTGCGCAGGTAGGTCCCGGGAAGCGGGCAGGACACGGCACCCGGGCGGCGGCTGGGGGCTGGTGCGGTGCTCGTTCTCAAGGGAAGGGTGGGGAGCGGCTTGTGTCGCTGCCGCCTGAGTGTGGGTGGCCCCGACAGCCCCGCGGCCGAGGCGTGCGGCTGCCGGCACCCCCGCCTTGGCCCTGCAGCGGCTTGCCCGGTGCCTCGGCCTGCGGTGAGGGGGGAGCGTGGTCCCGGAGCCAGCTGCGTAGGCGCCGCTGCTGGGATGCAGAGGCATTCAGGCCATGGAGCTGGACAAGTGTGTCTGCGGGAGTACGCGGGGCTCGGTGTCCGCTGGGTGCCTTAGGTTTTACCCTACCGCTAAGTAGCTGTCATCATAGAATCATTTTGGTTGAAACAGACCCCTCAGGATCATCGAGTCCAACCATAACCTAACTCTAGTACTAAGCCATGTCCCTAAGAACCTCGTCTAAACACCTTTCAAACACCTCCAGGGATGGTGACTCCGCCGTTTCCCTGGGCAGCCTGTTCCAATGCCTGACAACCCTTTCTGTGAAGAAATTTTTCATAATATCCAATCTGAACCTTCCCTGGCGCAACTTGAGGTCATTTCCTCAGGAAGAAGAATTCCTCCATAAGAAGAATTGCCTCTTCTTATGTCCTTAAGCAGCAAGAAGCAACTATTGCACAAATCCTTTTTCAAGGGGGAAGTGTTCTGCAGCCCAGATAAGCTGTAAATTAACTTTGTGCGTGTTTACAGGATGTTGTGATGTGCAACAGAGAGTATATGGGCTAAGCTAGTTTGGATAATGGGAGTATTATGGGCATGGGCTAGTGTGTGCATGCTGCTTCCAATGCCACCTAAACTCTTGAATTCTATACAAGATTGTATTGTTCTAGTTGAGCGCACATGAAAGAAGACTAGAGAGAGGCTGTTTGCAGGGGTCTACACTTTGTATTGGTGGTAGGATTCAGGCAGAGAAGCAGTAATTGCTCTGCTACAGTGACCTCTCACCTTCTGCCTGGTCAAAACAAGCAGTTGTTCTTTGCTGCTCCCATACAAAAGTTCTGACAGTAAGAGTTCTCCCTGGTTCTCTAGAGCACCTTTCTGCCCATGGAACTAGTAACAGTTGTGTCATTTTTGGTGTGTGTATGGTTGTGGCTTTTTTTTTTTTTTAAATATCACATATAACAGGCCTCCTTTACTTCATATGTTGAAAGGTTGAGTTCAAGTTTCCATTGGTTCTACCACATGCTTAATGTGATAAGCAGCAAGCCATTATGTATTATTAATGGATTTCCCCTTCGGTGTCTCCTGAGGGAGAATATTTCTGTCTTGCTAAGACTACTTTCTTCTGTTGTTGAATGGCTTTTATTATTCCATAATATTATACAATTGTTATTAATTTTCAACCATCATTTATTGAAAATATCAATTAAAATATTATAAGTTAAATGGTGATGTTTATTTATTAGAACAATTTTGTCTTTAGTTTATAAAAATTTGTCAGGGGAAGGAAGATAGGCAATTGTGCTAAAAGCAAAATTCTAATAAAATTCTAAAAGCAAAAGTCTAATCTCTTATAATGTCCTCAGCACCAAAGTGGCATCGTGTTTTAAGTGAAGAAACATGAAGTAATTTTAAATGTCTGGCTTTTAATCATTAGTAAAATAAGCCAGGGAAAAAGTCTTGATTTTTTGATATTACTTTGTATATCTAGTTTCTTGCTAAATCATGGAATTTCTCTGGTAATTAGACACTAATGAGTTTATTCCTTTATTCCTGGATTGCTGTTCATGGGGATTTAAGAAATTAATTTAGGGAAGCAAACACAAAACAGTCGTTGGAAATAGGGAGTATTATGTGAAAGGATGGATGGGTGGATCACCTGCCTGTAGTATTGAGAACAACTCTCATGTTAAATCACCCTGAATTTCTGCTATTCTAAAATAAAAGGCTATGCAGATAGAGGAGCTCAAATTGCGTGTATTTTGTCTTAGTGTTGCTTTTGAATCTGTATTGCATACTAATCCCTTAAGCATAATGGAGAAATACTTTATGTTAAACTGCTTCAGTATGACTTTTCCAGCTCATCAGAATTTTTTTACAGATCACTGTCAAGACAAAGGATGTGTCAAGTGGGGACCTGCTAATAATCTGTATGATAGAACAGTGTAAGCTTATTAAATCCACATATAACTAGGTGGGAGAAGATCACAATTGTTTTGAAAAGCAGGCATAGGATTGAGAAGTATCCTGACAAACTGGAGAAATTATCCAGAAAAAAAGTACAGTGGTATTGAAAAAGGATGTGTGCAGGGCCATGTACTGAGACAAATAGAAGGTAACAAAGGATGGTCTAAGTATCAGTTCTGAAAAAAACAAAACAAAACATGCAACATTACAATGCCTTGTAAATTATATGTACAATTTCAAGTGCTATGCTGTAGAAAACCCCGAAAGTATTGGGGCACAACAGTGCTAATTAGAATGAAAATGTTAGTTTGTGTCTTATAAGTTAGACTTCCATTTGTTAATCTCAACTGGAGTATTGTGATTTTCTGGAGTGTACTGTTTCAAGCGAGTTCAACTATGTGGAGAGAATATAAATTAGGACAATAAAAGTAATTCTAAAAACTAGAAAACTTGACTTAAAAGAAAAACTAAAACAATTGTTGTTGCCATTCAGTTTTCTCTTCAGCATTAGTCACGTTTAACATAGTTTTCAGATATGTCTGATGTAAAGAATAATGTGCTTAAGTATCTGTAGACAAAAAGTATGTGGGTTAAATGTACTTAGAGAAGATGTAGGTCACACTCTGGGTTTTGCAGTCTGTAAACTCTTTGTTGCCCACAGACTATGAACAACAACTAATCAAGTATCCTTGCCGTAAGGAAACTTAGATCTGTTCTTCAAAGATCCAGACTTCTGACAGAATCTACTAGGAAATCTGATCTGAGAGTTTTTGCTTTTGATTTACAGAAAACTTTCCATAGTCTCCAATGATCAGGGTGGCGAAATATTTCAGGAGATTGGAGGTCTGTAAAAATAGATTATGCAGTGGTAGAAACCATAGGATTTCTCAATGCAAACATCTGATGATGTATGTAGAATTGGCCGCCTGTTTTCTCCAGTATGAAATACAGGTGATCTCACAAAGTTTCTTCCAGCAAAGTTTCTGTGCTTCTGAAATATGAATGAGTGATTAAGAAGTGTTAAAATGCAAATTGGAGATCATAACTTTTAACACATTTCAACCAAAGACATTCCTCAGAGTATAAAATTATACTTGGCTCTCTGGTGTTATATCCTTTTTATCTGCGACAGGAGATGGAATAAACAGATGGAAGAGCATAATTGCAACTTGGAACCCTCAATAAATAGATATTTGAATCTGGATAAGAAATTTGATTTCCTGATGAAGATAGTTTGAGTTATCAGGATTGTCTGTTAGGACTGGGAGATCCTTCTGAAGCAATAATCTGGTTTGCTGACCAGGGCAAGGGGGAAAGTACCTAATCAAGCTTGAGATAGATCTACAAAGAGTTTAATGTTTTTTCAGGTTTTTTTCTGCTGTTATGTTTTATACCAGATGAAACAAAAAGGCTGTCTAATCCAGCGTTCGTCTACAGCAGCAATTGATAGTGGAGTTGTAAAGGATGAAAAAGCAAGCGTATGGTAACATTTCACAGCATAGTGTTACAGCAATCTGTAGTGTCAGGACTTTGTATTTGACTCTGAGTTCATAAGGCAGGTAAGAGCTGAGCATTCAGATAGTCCTAGGGGAAGGAATTCCACAGGCTAAGTGTTCAAGGAAACAGCAGTTTAATTTGTTTGCTTAGAGCAGAACAGTGCTTGCTTTGATGCTTCTGGCTTTTTGTTAAGACAGCAAACAATATTTTGCCACTTGCATTTCCCATGCCACTCCTTAGGTGTCTGTCAATCTGTTATATCCTCCCCTGAGTCTCCTTTGCAGGATCAAGAATCATAGTCTGAATTCTACCAGGACAGAAGCTGTTCCATATCTTGGATTGTCCTTGTCACCCTTCTCTGCCTTATTCTGTTCTGCTCTCCACTTATGACAGTGGGTGCTCTAGAAATGCACATAGTGTTGAAGTCTATAATTAATTTATATAATGTCATTAAGCTTTCAATTTTACTCCTTAATTCTAGATAAATTTCTAACTTTTTTTTCCCTTTTTGGCTCTTGCTGAGCACAGACTGCAAGTTTTCATACTTTTACATTGTTGTTGAATGTAACACTGAGCAACTTTCTGAAAGTTGCCTGAAAACTATAGGGTCTTCCCTGAGTAATTGGTACAATTTACTTTTAACCCTGTAGTGGATTTTAAGTTAATTTTACAGGTGATGTCTCTGAGTAGCATGTTTCTGTTTATTGGAGTTCTGTAAAGGCTATTGTGTGCTGCTGAAAACTGCGCTTCATCACTGGTTTCAGCAGTTTGTAAATGTCAAGATGGAGTTCACCCTCATTCAAACTTGTATGAGGAAGCGCTTGAAAAAAAGAGGCAGTCAAACCTGAGGTTTGTAAAAGTCATCTTTTGGACCTTTATCCAAAGCTGTTCTGGAAAAAATCACTTCTCATTCACTGTGTGAGCTCTTACTCCAGGGCTGGAATACTGTATCTTCTTCCAAAGGTCAGAATCCAGAACTGTATTTTTACAATATTGTTTGTATCCAGAGAGAGGACATGATTGTTTGCTGTGGTATTTACCAGCTTTAGAAAAAGCTGGCCTATCTTAAAACATTAGTTGGATGTCTTACTTCAGTGTGTTTTTTGTAACTTGGGGAGAAGGTATATTTTGTTAGGATGTGAATCTTGAAACTATTTTGTTTCTGTTTCCAGACTTCCTTTTTTCTATCTGACTTCAAATTGAAAAGGTCTAATAAGAATTATTGTAAAGCTTCATGCTATGTATAAGATAAGGATTTGACAATGTGGGAAAGATACTCTGTAAGTGCAGTGAATATTAGATTTTCTACCCAAGGCAAACAAAAATAATAGTCTTAACACACAGTAGTGTTTTTTATCAGCGTTGGAACTCTGTAGGTACAATGTGGTTCTAAGCTAGCACTGTGTTATCTATTCCTACCTTCTTATGGTTTACTCCAAGGTTCTGTGTTGTTCTGGTAAGGAATCTACCATGGGAATCTTCTGTTGTAAAGACTTCTGTTTACTACTGCCATGGCAGATTTTTGTAACTGGTATGTGTGCTGCTAGAGAACTGAGGAGACCGTATCTCATGTCCTGTCTGATTCAGGAGGCTATTCAAATGTCAGCAGTTGAATTACATCCCCAAAAGGTGGTTTGAAACATGTTTTCTCTCAGACTGTTTATTAAGATCTTTTACAGATAAATATTTAAATAGAGATTGAGTATATTAATATTTTTTCAAGTCTCTGCAAATACTGGAATACGTGTATTTACAATGAAAAGCACTGCTCTGCACTTTAGATGTGACATGTCAATCTATTGATGTTTCTTTAGAACTGAAATTGAAAGTGTTATGCTGTATCACAGCACTTAAATAATTTTCCATTAGATCATAATGCAATCAATCTTACTAAGCAAGATTATAACATACAATTTATCAATTACCTTTGGTGGTATTCTTCAAATAAATTATTATGTTATTTTTCAGGTGGCTCTGTCAGGCTTGCACTTTTGTGGTAATAGCAGAGTTGCACTTTTTTTTTTCCCTAATTATTATTAAAAGCAAGTGGAACTTTTTATTTCCAGGCTTTTTGGTTCTAAAATTTAATTCAGATGTTCTCAAATAAAGTGAAAATAATGTTTTCTCATTACAATAGTATTTTCTTTGTGAATGGATATAAATATTCAAAATTGCTATTATTTGCCAAAGTCTGAGATAGCTGCCTTTGTTATCACAAGCTTTTTGGCTGAACTGTAGCTATCTGTTGGACAAATAGCTGGGAAAAAAAAAAAAAGGTTTTTCCTTCTCTTTCTTATTTTCTGATGATCAAGTGTAGTTTGGCATTCTCTGGGTTTTCTTAGTTTGTCATCTTAGAAGCCTAACAAGTTTGTGCATTGTGGAAATAAATTCTGTTGTGAGATCCATGAGGTTTTATTGAATTATTTTCCTTTGGGGTTTTGTGCTTTCAGGAATTATTTCCAAAAGTCACTAGTCTGTGGTTACCACTTTATTCTCCGAAGGATTGCAGACTTCAGTTTATAGATTGCTTTTCCACGTGCACTTGATTTTTATAAAGAGGACTTGGTCATCATGTAAAATGTGAAATAGTTTTGGAAATGAAGAGCCACTCCTGAAATCAAATTCAGGATAACCCTTTAGATATGCGAACACATATGGATTGCACAGGTGAAATAGGATGTATTTGTTCTGATTTCTTCCTAATACAATCAAATATTAGACTGACATCAAAAAGCAATTTCACAGTGATGGTCACTAACATGTTTTTAGAAGTTGTAGCCATTGGCAAGTGATGAGTAGTGTAACACACAACTGGTTAAAATAGAAAGTCAAGTCAGAGAGGTGTGTGGTGGTTTTTTTATTATTAGTCTGTGGTTTCATTTTTTTTCCCTGATGTGTTAGAAGTTGAAAGGGCATTCTTAGTCAGAGGACAGAGGTACATATTGCCTAAATTGTACGTAGTGTGGGTTGTCAGAGATTCCTACTACAGGATACCAGGCAGAAGGACTTAGATGGAGTTTCAGCTCTATAAATCTGGATATGGCGGCTTAATTGGTGGGTTTGGTATAATTTTAGTTACTTCAGCCTGAGGTTTCCTCAGTTCATGTGTGTTGCCTGGGCCTTCACACTGTTGCCCTTTGCTCTGTACGCCACAGTCTTAGTTTCTAGTACTAGAAATCTTTCAGGTCAAACTTTCAGCCTTGATTGTAACTGCTTAGCCTCACTGCTTTGAAGCAGTGCCATTGACTGATGTGAAATAACTCAAGCAAAACATACTTTGTAAATAACTAGATCAATTTCGGTTTTCGTAAGTGTCAGAATAATTCCTTCTCCCACAGCATTGTTACTTTCATCTGTCCTCTGACACATGAACTGTATATAAATGGGGCACCTAGGATTCTGTGTATCTCAAAGTTAATGGTAAAGAAGTCTTCATTAGAAAGTGGGATATAAGGTAATTATCAGGCAGTTGCTTTGTTGTTGTTTTCATTTTGTTTTGGTCTTTGTTTTTTGTTTGTTTGGGGTTTTTTGTGTTTTCAATAATTCACTTTGCACAGTGGAAAATAAAGAGGAGAGCGAGCTATCCTGCAGATGATTCTAGCACGCATACCTCCCTCCTGTTTGCAATCTGCTTGTTAAGCCTGCTCTTCTCATGGTCTGGTCCTTCGCTTGATGTTATGGGTGTTCTTGTATGTGTCCTGAGACTTAGCCCTTGCCCTCCATAAGTCATTTTATGCGTTGTTCTTTGTGTAAAAGAAAACACAGGATTGCCGTGACCAAGACATAAGATCTGCTATGTGATGAAGCCTCACTGAAGGGGATTTATGTTCAATTTATGGCAGTAACACATGGCATAAAACAAGTGTGCTGTGCTCAGTCTGTCTGCAACTGTGAAATGACACCATTAGATGAATCCCTAGAACTTTGCAGCTGAGATGCAGATGTTGGATCCAACCAATGAAATACTTGTTTAAATTCATTCAGACTGTTTATAATCAACCCATCACAGTGAACACAGGCCTTGAATGTTGCAGCTGTATAGACTTTTTTTAAAGGGGTGTGGGAGAAAGACCTTAAGTGCAGAGGAAAGAGCTGCATGGTCAAATAGGCAAAGGAACTCCCTGATGTACAGCTCCTGAGCTAGATATTGAAGTGCCTTTTGAGTAGCATGGGGTTTTCTTAACTCTCATGTTTATTGGTATTTCATTTCACTATAACTCTCTGCTTCTTTTTTAACAAAATCAAGTTATTCTTAAGTTATGTCCAGATTATTTATCCCAATCTTTATATTCCTTTATGTTACTTTCTTTTAGGCCAAACTGATCTGAAGAGTCCGCAGGATATTCAGGTCTACGTTGTAAATACAAATTTCACTCTAAGGTGGAACTACACTGGGAATGATACCAATGTGACATTTTCAGCAGAATACCGGTGGTAAGTAGTAATTTTATTCTGAGCTAGAAATGGCTGATGCTTATTTGTGTAGAGGAGCATATTAATTAATTGCTATGGTTCTTGATACTGCCACGTAAAACTTCTAGAGACTTTCTGAAATCCGGAAAGTAGAGGCCAGGAAGACCAAGTCTTGAAATGAAGCTGAATTCTATTATCATCCTTCGTTTGTCTAATTCATATGTAAACTTAGCTTGTTCACTGATAGCAATGTGTTAAAAATGCAGAACACACTTAGTAGTAATGCTTAATACTAGAGTGGTTCTTTGAGAAGATTAACTGGTATGCTTAGAAATGCTAGATTTGTTTATTCTCTGTTGTTGTGGTTTTTTGTTTGGTTGGGTTTGGTTTGTGTGGATTTTTTAAGCTACATTGTGGCCACACACACAGAATTTGAGAGAATTTTCAGTGTAGCTTTTGAATAATTTGACAATGTTTATGAATCCAGATTTCTTATCTGCAAATTTTAATCACCAGATGAGACTTTTTTTTTTCTTAAACATTTCCATGGTTTTCTTCAATTATTTCATATACCAATAGTTAGGCATGCATATATGTATACATTTGGTATTTTGTGGCACTTTCCTGAACAAATAAATACTAAAAACCACTTCTAATATAAAATCGTGTAAGAAGTTCTTTATTTTTAGGATTTTTCTAGTGTATGATTTTGGATTTAAAAAAATAACTCGTGTTCTTAAATGTGTAAATGAGAAACAGCTGCTTTGAAATAGCTTTACTCTAGAAACATAGTACTGGTTTGAAGGATAAGACAGGAGTTGAGGATAAACAATTATTACTTCAAGTCTGTGCCTTTTTTTGGTGAGGACATTTTTAATCTCCATACAAAGTGTCTCTTCCTTAAACAAGGTATGGATGTCTGTTAACTCACAAGCAAAATAACTTCTGTAAAGCTAATTATTGCAACACTTATTGCTGAACTCCACTTTTGTCCCTCATGTTTTTCTTTTCCCCTATTCAATGTTCCTTACTAATGTTAGAATTGGGGTTTTTTTGCCACTTTTATGCTTTTTTAAGCACTTCTTGTCATCAAGGCTTTTAAATTTCTTCCAAAGAATTATAAAATCATTGCCAGACTAGGATCATGTATTAAAGATTTAAGTCTGGATTTTGACAATTCTTCGATGATGTTTTCTGACACTGTGTGTTTACATGGTGAATAAAGCAAACTGAATGGTTTCAGACTTTGGTATCAGACTTTGCTGACTGATAGTTAACCTTTGGTAATAAGGCTAAAGTAATATATTAATGGATTAAATTAACTAATTAAATGGTGATGTGAATTCCAGGGTAACTAAGTAGATAGCGCTGATTACAGTGGTGCTGGTGATAAAACAACGTTAAATGCTGTGGCATTTATTAGCATTAAGCAGAAAAGGAAAAAGAATCTCAAGACTTAAATTGTGTCTTGGCTTTATTTTTGGGGTGTTTTCTTTCTTATAGGTTTGAATATTTTGAGACAAATGAAACAGAATGGAAAACAGAATGGAAGGAGTTGCCTGGGTGTCAGAATGTTACTCACACAGAATGTGACTTTTCCTCAGCAATAACCAAATACTATGATAAACATCATGTGCGTATAAGGGCTGAAAGAAGGGAAGAATTGTCTCCATGGTCTAGCATTTTTGAAATGATTCCGTATTTTATAGGTATGAGCTCCATATATACTGTAACATTTTTTGTTAAATTGCCTTCAGCACGTTATTGTGGAAAAATGTGTGTGGTTGCCATTGCTGATAACAAGAAGAGCTGGTGTTTTTCTCAACTGTAATGTAATACAAGGTATTGGCAGGTCATAGAATGTTTTTTGGAAAAGGGAGAAGTTTTTCTGGAAAGGGAGAAGTATTTTAAGTGATACTGTCTTTCCAACAGAATTTTCTGCCACTCTATTTTTCTAGATTTTGGAAATATCCTTTTTGACAGTGAGTTTTTCTGGAAGTTTTCTTCTGACTATTTTTCAGTAGTTACAGTATAGTATGGTACTGAAGCTTTCCCTCGTTGTTGGATTGATTTGTTTGAACTAAGTTTCTTGCCTTGCATGTTTTAGAATAATTTATGCTGATTTTCACTGCAGATTCTGGGAAATATGCACTAGTAATATTGCATTTTAACTCTCCTGCTTTTAGAACCAGGCAACGGTGGTTTGTTAGGTTGGATTTCCATTAGATACTGCCTGAGATTCGTGAAAACTAAGATCTTATAGGCAATTACTGTGATCTCGTTACTGTCTCAAAAGAATTATAAATAAGATACTATAGGCAGTTACTGTGGTTTTATTAATGTAAATGACTTTTTTGGTGTGTTTTTCTTTAAATGGTCATGCTTGACTTTTTTTTCTCTTTTAATATTTGCAGCTCAGATTGGTCCCCCAGGAGTAGAGTTGCAGTCCACAAATGGAGCCATAAAAATTAAGGTTTCTCCTCCAGAAGCAAATCAGGTCCGAAAAATGTGGATAGCTGACCTGCGTTTTAAATATAATCTACTTATCTGGGAAAATTCATCAAATCCAGAGGTATCACCTTTTTTTTTTTTTTTTTTTAACTTTTTAACTTTAACATAACTGTCAGAGATGTACTGTTAACTGCTTCATGCTCTCAAATGGAATTATCTAATTATGTAACTGCATAACTGTTGCTATGCTGTTTAAAAGTTGAGAGAGGGTATTTTCTTGGAGTTTTTTGGTTTTGTTTTTACTAGAGGATTGTATTAGATATTTTGTGATGAGAGTTTATTTCCGTTAAATGCTGGAGCCACTTTCCAATGCGTGAGGAAGAAAGTGAAACCATCTCAGATGTATTGGAGCAGGAGCCACCCTCAGCCAGGAGGAACAGGGAGGAGAAAGAGTTGAAGGCAGTGGGAAGAAGCATTTACAGTAAGGCGTAGATATAGGGGAGGGGAGAGATAAGAGGCTAACATGACCTTGCTCTGACCATATAGCTTGACTACAGCTGTCAGTAAGCTGTATCATTAACTAAGTTCTTTATACTGTAGTTTGGGATTTTTTAGGGAGTCTTTTGAGGTCTTGTAATTGTGAACTAGTATCCAAGCACAGTGGATAGAGCTATTCAGTAAAGACCAAGGTAGAAACAGTTTGGGGTTTTTTTTTATCATTTAAGGGGAATGAGTGCCAGCTAGATTAGGATAGGAATTGAAGAGATATCTGTGTTCGTTTGGAAGACCTAGTCATAAGCATTACAAACCAAAAGGGGGGAAAAAAGCTTTAAGTGAAGTACAAACTGTGTACGAAAGTCAGTCACTGAAAAATGTGGTAAACCAGGAGGTAGCAGGAGGGGAGTGTTTGTTCAATGAATTAAGGGACGCAAATTTACTGTTTCTTTTCTGTGTATGTGCCTGCATATTTGTGTGGTGAGTTATGTGTCATGTAGAGTGGTACCGGAATCCCTCCCAACTTTCATGTGTTAAAGGAGCACAACATGTTCCTTCCTCTCAATCATGTGGCTAAGTTGGAAACTTCCCTTTAGCATTTATTCAGCTTGTATATTGTCCTTTGTTCCTTATTCTAGCATTTTGGGTGGCATATTGTATAAATGGACTGACACCCAGGGTGGGGGCATGCGGAAAAGAGACTTTAAAAGTCAGGTCACTGGGAAGAAAAATTATCTTCATATGCTGTTTGCAATTGTTTCTTACAGGTCAGAAGTCAAAGTATTTTTCCTACTGACACAATTCATGATCTGGCACCAGACACTACCTATTGCTTGAAAGTTCAAGCAACTCTTCCTTTGGACTTCCAAGAAGGCTTATTCAGTCCCATTCATTGTGTAAAAACTACCCGTAAAGGTACAAAGTAGAATTGTTTTATCTTAAAATGGTCACTTGAATTTAAACTGTTGGAAAGTAAATTGTTTTAAAGCAATGGAGATATGTAGGAATACCAAGTTCCTACTCACTTTGGTATAACAGCAATCTTGACAGTTATGTACTTTTTCTATTTTAAATCTATATAAAATATAGATTTTACTGATAGTCACCTATCAGTAGTAGAGTTTTAATAGTACAAAAAGGTTTTTGCTCTGAGTCAAATTCTGTCTGTTAATTTCAATTGCAAATTAACTACTTTCTATATTTTGGAAAAATGGATATTTTTTTAATTTTTTACTTTAAATCAGGAGGAAAGGGATGTATATGTAGGAAAAATAAAAGCCTTTTGTATGTTTGGCACCAAATGAATGCATATAGAGGTGAATGAAGCTTAAAATATTTTTTTTATGCAGGCCTTGGCAAATTTATTATTACAGACTGAAGAATGGCTTAGTGGCAGTTTGCCACCAGTTGCTTGTTTTGCATGTCTAAATTTATATTCTGTTGTGTGCTGTTCAAGTGTCAGTTTGAGTACTTTTAAATGTTTCTTTCAGAAAAAGAAACAGTGTGGGAATGTAGAAAGTCAAACATTAGATTGAATGGATGGTACATCAAAATTACTTTATGCATGTGTATTTTACACATTTTTCTCATCAAGTTATTGTACATAATATAAATCTTTTCAGTAACTGCAGGTTTCCTTTTTGTTTTGAGCAGTGAATGACCTACTCTGTGCAACAAATGTGAGAATTCTTGCTTTGAATATGAAATTTCATCTGCATTGGAATAATCAGTATAAACAACATGTGAGCTACAATGTACAGTATCTCATGTGAGTTAAACAATTTCCATATCTCTGTTTAAAAAGGTCACGTCATTCTAAATGCAATCCATTGTATTTTGCAAATAGTTATTAGAAGTTAAAGCAAAATACTTAATAAAAGTGGTGTAGTGGATTCAGTGAAACATTGTGTACCTCATCTGGACACAGTGTGGCTTTTAAAAGGATTGCATATGACATCATATCCTAGAATTTCAAGTACTAGACTGCTTTTAAGAATGTTAAATACCTGATGGAATGGACCATTCTAAGTAACATTTTTAGAAGATGTGAAGTTTTCATTGCTTTGTATCTTTTTGAATATGAACAAATTAGATGAGTAGAAATGAGCAAAAACGCAGGTGTTCAAGGTTTTGATTGTCGACATATTTGATTATTTCTGGTCAGATCCCAACATGACAAAAAAAAAAAAATCAAGTCTACAAACCTGTATTTTAATATCCAGTTGTCACACAAATATTGTGGCCAGCATCTAAATGAAGAGGAGAGCTACCTCTGGTGTTCTTCTGGAATTCCTTTGGCATGACAGAAAAAGAATCAACTTAATTGGAACTTTACGAAAAATCTTAATCTGGATTTAAAAAATTTCTAAAACCAACATAAAATTTTTCTATTGGGGCTTGATTAAAGGCTAGTTTGTATTTCCTGATACAGTTAACTTCATAGTTTCAGTTATAAATTAAAAAAAAAAATCTAAATATGAGAAATTTCTGAGGCAAATTCTTCCAAAAATATAAAAAAAGCTCTGTAGCAGGAATGAACATGCTTTGGTTTTGTTTGTTTGTTTTTTGTTCGTTTGTTTGTTGAGTTTAAGGACCTCACATCGAAACTATTAAAATCTCTCGCAGTGGTTATCTAAAGAAACTTCATCGTGATTACTCCATAGAGTGGCTCAATGTACCCGGATGTGAAAACATCACTGATACACAATGCGGTTTCTCATCTATCATCACTACTACTTCCGGATTTTATTATCTCCGTGTGCAGGCCATGAGTGAATATAATACATCATGTTTATCTAGTGAAGTGAAAGTAGATCCTCTGATAACAAGTAAGCAATTGTATTATCTTAAGTGTTCATTTTTCAACAAACTTGTACCTAATGCTATTATTTGCAAAAAGAAACATACTAGTTAAATGAAGCTGAATATGTAGTTCCCCTACAGAAACTGTGTTGGGAATCCTGTCTTCATCAAGGTAAACAGGAGTTTTTCAATGGTCTTCTCTATTCAGCACAGCCAGTATTTCCCTATATTTAGAGTCATATCATTTGCTTTACAAAATTATACCACAAACCATTATATGGCATTTTATAATGTCACTGTATATTACATTAGTCACTATGTGAGATACACTAGGGATATTTCTAGTACAGGCTTTTGCCATTGATGGGGAGCATTTCTTGGTATCTCAGAAGAAAAATGCCAAAGTCAAATAATTTTGGAATCCACTGCCTCTATTTTCTTGTGCGTTTACTCTCATGCCCTCCTTTTCTCTACCCCTGCACAATGCATCTCTGAATTTTGTGCTGAAGCAGTATTACATTGATATACAAACTTAAAGAGTTCCATGAAAAAGCAGCCTTAAATGATAGTGCCATCTAAGTCAAAACCGTGTAAACTCTCCAGAGTGAAATTACAGTAACTTTTATCTTTGTTGCACTTTTTTGATTCTGTGAGAAATGTGACCTTGCTAAAATGTTTGACTTCAAAAATGTTATCAATCATAAATATCAATAAATGTTTATCTAATATGTAGGGTAATATTCCATTGCCTTCTGTATTGAAGATGAAATCAATAGCTATTCTATATATCAGCTTTCCCTTGTCCAAGCTCTCGGTAGTTAGATAATTTTTTAATAAGGTAACAGTGACCTAGATAAATAATTCAACAAAACAAAAACTGTGATGCTTCTCACTTTTCAACTATACTATAACTGTGGAAGAGGGTATATGTGAAAAAGAGAGCCCATATCCTGATGAGATGAAGAACTGTTCAGTTGTTTCAAGTTGACTTGCACAGAGTTAATTCCACAGTCTCTGTATTTCATGTCACTGAAACTTGCAGAAGCAACACATGAGTATGGAGGAGAAAATAAATGACATAACTTGTCAGGACTCGAGATTCTGAATAAAGCTGTTAGTCAAGTTTGATTTTTAAGTATATGTTTCTTAAAACTTGTCGTAGAGTTAAATTACTGTATTTTATACAATGTTTTTATTTGTATTCTTTCATTCTTAACTTTTTTTTTTAAATATCTTAAGATGAAATTGGCCCTCCTGATGTAAAGGTGGACATCAGCGATGTGTTGCTCCATATCCAGATTTCTCCTCCAGGAGGATCTGAGTGTGAAGTTATGAGGGACCATTATGATTTGTCTTACCGGATTCTGTATTGGAAGAATTCATCGAATAATGAGGTATGAACTAGTTAAATACTTAAAACAGTTTATAAAATTTGTTATGACTTAAATACTGAATTTGAGTTCTCCTCAAGAAGCTTATTTTCAAAAGAGGCATGTATGTGGTGTATCAGTCGTGCAATCGATTTGGGTTTTTTTTCTCACATTTTTCTTTTAACAATGTGGTCAAGATGACTTATCACAAAGTAATTGAGATTTTAATCTTTTTCCATTGATATGGCTATATGTAATGATTTGCAGACTTGCACTAAGTTTTGTACAAACTGCTAGATGGCTCACTTTTGAATAGAAGTTGTGGGATTCTTGTGATGCAGTCTTTCTTATGGCATAACTCTCTGCACTGTCTTAATAATGCAACCTTCAGCACCTCAAATTTTTTTTCTTTCTGTATTTGCAGTTGTATAGCTATATATATCATAAAACAATGAAGTCTTGCATGCTTTTAACTCATGTTTTAATGAATCTTTCTATATTCTTTAAATGCTGCTTATAGTAAAATATTTTGCAGTAGTTAGTAGAAGTATGTGTAGACACATGGAAGAAGAGAACAAGGTGCAACTCGAAGTTTCACTTTGCATGCAGCTTTCAACTGTAAAATTTCAGTATGATGAAAGCAGTTCGTTCTTGCTGATAAGTGTTTCCTGAGTGTGTTTGCTTAGGAAAGAGTTATGTGGTTTATTTTATTTTATTTAATCAAGTGCAGAACAGTGTCTCTAACTTGTTACAAAGTTACTTCTTCAGCAGAGGCCAAAATTCTAATCTGTCGGAGTGATTCTCGTGTTATGTATGTGCATCTTATTCTTCCGATTTTTCTTTTTCAGGAGGAAGTAAAAATGAAAGAGATAAAACAGACAATAGCAACAGTCTCTGATCTGACACCCTTGACTTTGTACTGTGTCAAAGTACAAGCATTCTCAGAAGCCTACAACAAAAGCAGTGATTACAGCAAAGAGGAATGCATCAAAACACCTGGAGGTAGGAAGAACTTGGGAATTGTTACATCTCTGGAAGTAAAATTACTAGCCCTTGATAGGCCTTTGCAGGTCTTGCTAGTTAAAAATATTTACAGCATGACTCAATGGCCTCTCAGAGTTAGCACCTAGTTGGGCAGAGATCTGCATCAGCAGTCTGTCACTTGGCTGCTCTGTGTTCTCTCCTGCAGCTAAACTAAGAAACTGCTTCTGTGCTGACTAGATCAAAATTACATTCTGGTTATTCCACGACACAACTCAGTTTAGAAATTATCTCAGATTAATAACTGTAGTGATTGTGAATTAAACTTAGTTCTGTACAATGGCTTGTTGATAGGCAAGCTTTAATTTCTAGTACTTTTAAGATATTTTTAGGAGGGTTCAAGGAATCACTAGATGCTATGTTTTCAAGAATATTTTATTCTTGAAATCACCTTAATTCTTCTCTGAATAAATTAAATTTTTAAAAAATCCTGTGCTCAAGTGTGAGACAAATCATCAGACTCACTATAGCACTCACCTTTGTGGAAAATCAGAATGTATTTGTAGATGGATTACACTCAGAACATAAGAGCAAGTTATCTGTTGAATTTAATTTGGCCAATTATCTTCTATTAACAGACTATAATGCTAGAAAAATTACTAAATACCCAAACTGACTTAGAGCTAAGAAAGTGTAATAATAGTAATGCTACATTCTCACATCCTAAGTGTTAGGATTCATTTATATTGTAGTCCTTGCTGGTTTGTTTTTATCAAGCATAAAAAAAACCCCCAAATCTTACTTTTTTACCCTCACAAGAGAAATTCTTTAGTCTGTTTTACTAGGTAGTTATTAGTCTTCCCCACACCTTTTTTATTACAATGAGCCTATTTAAGACCAAGCAGTACATTCAAGACTATATATGGAGAGACAGTCATACCAATCATGCCCTGTACTTCACATACATTCTTATATCCCGGTGTGGAAATCTTTCATTCTTTGATTATTCGTACTAACTGGAAATAGAAATAAAAAGACCTGATTGTCTCATATTTGTAAAAGGTCTCCTAGTATGTACTAATTTTATGAAGTTCAAACTCCCTTCAGTTTGTTTGTTTGAGATAGTGCCAGAGAACATGTTGCAAAAGAGAAGAACGGAGCGGAGAAGGAAGCTTGCAAGACTCTTGAACTTAAGCACTGAATAGTTTAAGACTATTCAGATAGAATTCAGATAGTTTTCGTCCTGGATAATATTTTACAATCAAATTCTGCCATGTACACTCCTTCTACCAAAAGGTTCCAACCTTAAGTCCTGGAATTGAGCCTAGCCTGTTATGTTTTCCGCAGTTCCTGGGTTAATACAGGGGTGCAGGACCATAAACCCATAGAATGGTTTGGGTTGGAAGGGACCTTTAAAGATCATCTAGTCCAACCCTTCTGCCATGAGCAAGGACATCTTCAACTAGATCAGGTTACTCAGAGCCCCGTCCAACCTGACCTTGAACACTTCCAGGGATGGGGCATCCAAAACTTCTCAGAGCAACCTGTTCCAGTGTCTCGCCACCTTCATTGTAAAAAAAATTCTTCCTTATATCCAATCTAAATCTCTCCTCTTTCAGTTTAAAACTGTGGCCCCTTGTCCTGTCACCACAGGCTTTGGTAAAAAGTGTCTGTCTTATAGGCCCCTTTTAAATATTGAAAGGATGCAGTAAGTTCTCCCCAGAGCCTTCTTTTCTCCAAGCTGAACAACCCCAGCTTTCTCAGCCTTTCTTTGTAGGTGAGATGTGCCAACACACTGACCATTTTCATTACCTCCTCTGGACCTTCTGTAGCAGGTCCATGTCTGTCTTGTACTGGAGGCCTCAGAGCTGAACACAGTATTGCAGGTGGGGTCTCATCAGAGCAGAGGGGCTGAATCACCTCCCTTGACCTACTGGCCACACTTCTTTTGTTGCAGCCCAGGATACCATTGCCCTTCTAGGCTGCAATTGCAATCACATTGCCAGCTCACGTCAAATTTTGCATTTACCAACAGCCCTAAGTCCTTCTCAGGGCTGCTTCCCCGCTCCGTATTGATACTGAAGATTGCACTGAGCCAGGTCCAGGACCTTGCACTTGGCCTTGTTCAACTTCATAAGATTCACATAGGCCCACTCCTCAAGCCTGTCAGGGTCCCTCCAGGTGTTGTCACTTTCCTCTAGGGTGTCAACTGTACCACTCAGCTTGGTGTCATCAAGTTGATGGTACCTTGTTTGAGCACTGAAGTGAAATTCATCTTGTTTTTCTATACTGACTAAGTAAAATCTTGTGCTGAGCTAGTGTCTAGACTGCCAGTGTAGAAAATAACTGGAACAGCCTTAGGATTGATTTTGGTTTAGATAAGCATCTGAAAGGGATAGATGCTCACTGGAAGATCCTTTTGCTCTCTATTGGCTCTTGTAGTCATCTGAAGGTTACAATTGGAGCTCCTCCCCTGTCCAAGGAAGCACTTTGGGTGCTTTTGGGTCCCTGAAGACCCTGCAAGTCTAGGCACTTGAATCATTTCCTGGCTAAAGAACCATGGGCAAACCTCACTGAAGTAATTACCCATTCTTACTCCATAGCCCATGGGAATTCTTACTCCTGTATCTCTGCCTTTTTGAAGGAGAGAGCTCTATCAATTACATATAGTGTTCTTTGGGGATAGACCCTGTACACAAGCCATAGCTCGTGTACATAGATTTACATGCATCAAGTGCTTCATAGTAGCTGTTTATGTGCAGCCTTTTTGTCTTGCTGTCAAATAGTGACATATACCTGGAAATAACTGGATCTTGGCTCTGATCCTGTCTGCAAATGTCTGTGTTCTTACATTGGATAAATATTCTGTGCTCTGCTTTCAATAAAATTACCTAAGATACTGGAATGGCATCATTTTTATAATGATCATCATAGCCGGCTATAGTACTGTAGAAATGTGAAATTTTATGATAAATGCTGTGGCAGATTTGAAGATAATCTGTTCCTTAATCTTTGTAGTTTATGAATACTTAAGATGAATGGTTTTTATTCACTTTTTTAGATAAAACTTTACCTCTGATCATTCTAGCAACATTTGTAACTGCCCTGATTGCTGTCTTGCTTGTGGCTACACCGCTTGTTTTTGGCCTGTATCAAATCTACAATAAAATCAAATACGTTTTCTTTCCATCATGCCAGCCTCCTTTGAACATAGAGGTAAGATGAGAATTATTTTTCTTATTCATTAAGCAGATGTTTTTTTAGAAAAATTAGCAGAAAATATTATGAAAAAATGTTTATCAGTTGTCCTGTAGTCTTATGGGTTTACCAAGATTACTTATATAGGATTTAACAAAGTGCAGGAATTCCTACGGAAAAAATGGGTAGTAGTAATTTCTAGAATTCTGCAATTAGCAAATATTTTAAGTTTTACGTTTTTTTCTTCTTCTATCTGTGCAAAAGTCTTGCTAACAATCCTTCGTTCCAGAGAGTGTGCATGTCTACCCAATGTGATAATGTACTTTGTCCCTGCTACATGAAACCAGAAGTGTTTTCCCATTGTGTTATCTGGAAAAGCGAGCGCTAGCCTTTTTGGCATCCTTTAAAGGATGTAAAGAGGAGGTAAAAATGCAAGCCCAGTATTTAGAGGAAATTTTAGTGTAACAGGCAGCAAATGCTTCTACTGTCTCTTGACTTAGCGGCCTGGAGGGTCTCTACAAAGGCAGATGTTGCCCAATTTCCAGCTCAGCTTGGTAATACTTAGGAGGGATGCTTTTCTGGAATGAACAGGGCAACACTAAGTGTAGGTGTATTTTGAAATGTAGAGAGAACTGCTGTTCACTGTGCTTTCTTCTGCATCTCTCAGAACACCGTTGAACAGTGTATGGCCTTCCTAACTTATGTCCTCTTCTCACTGAAGGTCCCTAGGATATGTAGTATATGAAGCTTTCTGAATAAAGCTGTCATTTAAAACCAGTGTTATAGTTTACAAGGGCTAATCTGAATTTATTTAATAGTATTTGTAATGCAGCATTTTAGCTGCTTTTTTTTCAGTAGAATGCTGGTAACATAATTAATGCAATGCATATTTAGAACCTTTTGTGATGGATTTGGTATAAATGACCACCTTAGAGAATGGATTTAAAGCACGTAGGATAAACAGCAGTGCACTGTTGAGAGCTGTATAAGGCTTGGTGTCCTGCTGCAGCATCGCACTTTCTCTTCTTTCGAACTTTGCTTTATAAATATAATGATATAAATAAATAAATATATTTAAAAATATAATGATTTCTAGACTTTGGAAACACACACCTGTCATTTCTGTGCTACCACATAATCTTTGAACGTGTTCTAAATTAGGATTTTCCTTTAGTTCTTGTGTGTCTTCATAAGGCTATAACCAATGCAATATTGCAATTATATAGATGATTGACAACTATGAGCATAGCAAGAGAGTTAAGATTAATGTTAGAGCCATTCTTTGATGTTCAATTAAATGAATGCAACAAAACTTCATCATAACCTTTAGTTCATGAACTTAGGGATACAAATGGCATATTATAGGTAGAAAACCTCATCATGCTTCTGAATACAATAAACCAGATTTGTACAGCTGTGGTGTTAAGCTGAATTATTATTTAGGTATTATGTATGAATGTTCATCTCTCTTTTCTGCTTCTCTTTTTGCAGGGTTTTGGAGGACAGGTTTTTAGCAGTCTTTATCTGTCAACTGCAGATGAACCGATAGAAAATTGTTCTATAATTGAGGCTATCACAGAACAAGTAAATCAAATAGATTTTAAAGACTACAAACATTCTAAACAGAGCAGTCGAGATTCAGGAACTTATTCAAACGACAGCGATACTTCAGGGAGTAAAGCATCAGAAGAAACACTAGAAAATGAAATAGTATAACTTTTAAGAAAATCAAGTTCATATATGGGACTGGCAGCATAATAAACACTTAAACCTTTTTCACTCTGAAAGTTGCAGCCTAATGAAGACACTGTGACTTTGGGATCTTGGTCTTCAGGTTTCCAGATCTGCACTTTCTTAGTGGAAAGTTACAGACCCTCTCTGCTGCAAGCTGACTCAAAACACGATTGACTCCTCGTAACTTACACCATTTAAACTGACTTTTCTTCATACGGTAAAGAGAATACCATCTGTGTCAAGAGGAGAAGATCTTTAAGCTTTATATACTTGAACCTGATAACCTCAACAAAAGCCTACTCTGTTCCACTAGGAGAGTTTCTCTCTATCTTAGATGTTTGTTTTGAATGCCAGTGTGTATTGTGACAGAAGCCTTAAATTCTGGTATTGAATCTTAGAGTGTTTACACAGGCAGAAGGAAATTGATGCCAGTTACAATTTTAAGAACTTTTCTGACATTCTCTTCCAGCCCCCTCAGGGGCAGTGCTCTTTGGCTCAGCAGGTCCAGAGCAAAAAATGCAAAGACACCAACCGTAGCCTCAGTGAGGTGGCTTCTCTGAGCCTCCTTGTAGAATTCCTTGTGGCCATGACTGTGGGATGATACCAGCCCCACTTGCCTGTTCATGTATCTGCATCCCTGTATCAGGGTGCTCTTCTCCCTCGGCACGTGGTAAGCTGGGCAAGTGTGGCAAGGGGAAAAGGTGGGAAGGAGGTTCACTTCACTTTCCTATAAGGAAAAATTTCATTGTGGAAGCTCTTCGTAAATTAGATGTTGGCTCAAATTGTTTTGCACTGTATTTAGGATAAAAAGCAACAAACATCCAACCAGATGTACACTGCAAGAAAAAGCTAAATAATACTGTTATTAGGTTGGTGCAAAAGTAATTGCGGGTTTGGACTGTGAATTTTAAATCGTCGAAACTAGGCTCAAACGCATCTTTAATAATCAGAATGGGAGCCATTACAATCAACACATTTTGGCCAACAAGAAATAAGTTTGTTTATTCCTGTAGCTTAAAAATCCCAGCTTTGTGATTTGACAAACTCTTGGAAAGCATTTTGTGCATCCTGCTGGTTGTGGAAGCATTTTCCCTGCAAAAAGCCATCAAGATGCTTGAAGAAGTGGTTGGCAAGAGGTCAGGTGAATATGATGGATGAGGCAAAACTTCGTAGCCCAATTTGTTCAGCCTTTGAAGTGCTGGTTGTGTGACGTGCAGTCGGGCGTTGTTGTGGAGAAGGATTGGACCCTTTCTGTTGACCTATGCTTGGTGCAAGTGTTGCAGTTTTCGGTGCATCTCATCGATTTGCTGAGCATCCTTCTCAGATGTAATGATTCTTCCAAGATTCAGAAAGCTGTAGTGGATCAGACCAGCAGCAAGCCACCAAACCGTGACCATGACCTTTTTTAGGTGCAAGTTTGGCTTTGGGAAGTGCTTTAGAGGTTCTTCTCAGTCCAAACGCTGAGCCGGCTGTCATATCAAATCCACTTTTCGTCACATATCACAATCCAATCAAGAAGTGGTTCGTTGTTGTTGCACAGAATAAGATAACACTTCAAAACATACTATTTTAAAAAATTTTTTCAGTCAGCTCACAAGGCACCCATTGATCAAGCTTTTTCACCTTTCCAATTTGCTTCAAATGCTGAACGGCCGTAGAATGGTTGACATTGAGTTCTTTGGCAACTTCTCATGTGTTTGTAAGAGGATCAGTTTGGTGATTGCTCTCAACTGGTCATTGTCAACTTCCAATGGCCGGCCACTATGCTCCTCGTATTCAAGGCTTTTGTCTCCTTTGGAAAACTCCTTGAACCACCGTTGCCCTGTACATTCGTTAGCAGTTCCTGGGCCAAATGTGTTACTGATGTTGCAAGTTGTCTCTGCTGCTTTATGACCCGCTTTGAACTTGAATAAGAAAATAATTGGAATTTGCTTTTTGTCTAACATCCTTTTCATAGTCTAAAATAAATATAAAATAAACAGCAAGTAGTAAGTCAGTAGCAAAAAAACCCTAGAAAGCAAGAAAAGCACGTTGGAATTATGTATAACGTAACCACATTTGTTTAGGAATGTGTTCCAATATCAAATAACAAATTTAAACAGTGCAAAAACCGCAATTCCTTTTGCATGAACCTAATATTTAATGACAAAGCATGTTAAGAGGTATATTCTTGATTATTCTTTTCAGCCATGACTACATAACCAGAAGTGTAAAATACTTACTTAGAATTGAGTTGTATTTAGAAGTGTGAATCTCTTAACAAGGAAGAAATTTATTTTTGTAATTAGAAGGACTCAGGTTGAATTTAGGAAATACCTCTTAACAATTGGTGAGAATGCTTGTCATTTAAAGCTTTTTCAGCTTAGGCTCATTTTGCCAACAGACTTTTCTTTGTAGAAATTATAAGGATATGCTGCAATAATGTTTCAATTTGCGTGCCACTTCTGGAGTAATTTTTTTTAAGTACCTTATTTTTTTATTAAGAAATTGATTAGAGTAAACTGGTCTTGAGCTTCCTGTGAGCTGTTGTTTATTGTAACAAGCAACTGTTGGTGTTTATATATTTTTTCTTTGATTTTGAAGATGTGATCTAATTTTATAAATTTTATATCTCTTTGTTCATTGAAGAACGTAATAAATTTTGCACATTTACTCCTTTATCTCTTTCTCAGTTCCATGGATTTTTGACATAGTGACAGTGAAGCTACACCGTGGATACTGAGGAAGTTTCCATGAGTCCTCAGTTATTGTCCTTCCTAAAAAAAAACAGTGTGAATAATATCATATATAAATTTAATTGGGGCTTATGTTGGGAGTGTTGCATGATTTAGGCAAATCAGAAAGAAGGTGCTAATTCATTTTCTGAATTGGGGCTCAAAATGAGAACACTGAACATGAGCCTTCCACTCGTGGTCATTGGTAAATCGCTTCTGTCTCTGAATTCTTGCGAGATACTTAAACGAAAGACAGTGTGAAGTTGGTTCTGTGTGGTCTCTGCAGTAGAATCTAAGCTTGCTGTGAGGATGCAATTTGTTGATGCAACTGTTCCTCTTTGTGATTTATGCTGTAGCTGACCTTCCTGGATGTTTTTTCTCCCAGACAACTTCAGTTGCAGTCTGTTTTTCTTATTTGTGACCTACTTCTACAGTAGAGTTTTTGGGGACATATTTTCGTTTTGGGGATTTTTAAAAGTGAAGCTATTCTAGACATGTTTACTGAAGTAAGGTGTGGTGGTTTGGGGTTTTGTTTTGTCTTTTTCCTTGCTTATCTAAGGAAAATGTTTCATCTGATATTTCGTCAGCTAACTGTGGGCTATTATTTTGATAACTGTTTTCTGTGACACAAGATTTTATTTGCCTCCTGGAGTTTCAGCACTCTGGAATAGTGAATGTTTCTGAAATAGGTAAAATTCATAATTTGCGGGCAATCCATAGTTTTCTTCAGAATGCAGAACCAAATGAGTAGTAACGAATATATATGTTGCTTGAAGCTTGGTTATAAGGAGGGTTACAGAAAATCTTGTATTGGTTCTTCTCAATGTTGCCAAAAAGAGCAAAACCAGAGCTTTAAGATTGAAATACTAATTATATTTATTCAATATATAATACTTAACCTGGGAAAATAAGCTCGTAAATACCTGAGGCAGTCTCATTCTGATATGTTTCAGCTGTATCCAGAAATATTAGAAAAAATAATTTGACGGAACTTTCACAGTTCACCTTCTAAGAGCAGTTTATTACAGTGCATAAAGGAACTTTGTTTAAATGTTTTGGGGGTTTTTTTTGGTCAGTTTCCAAAGCCTTTCTAAAGAATAAGACCCTTGGCGTGTTTTTTCCTTTTTTCTTGTTCAAAATATTTCTAACAATAGAAAGCTAATCTTTATTATGTGGTATGGAGGAAGTCTGAGGAAGAAGTGTATTTGGCTCTCTTCACTGAAATTATTCAGTGGGATCGGACACAGCTCCATTAATAATTGAATACTTTCAACTAGACCATGTAGAGTTTGACTTGTCGGTATTGATGGTAAAAATCACAGCCAAGTTAATCAAACACGATGTTTTTGAAACTAGAAGCACTTAACCAACATTGATATTGTGGAATGTGTGTAATATAATCAGCTTTAAGACTCAGCGTGGGGAAGGGTGACAAAACAGAAGTTTCCTGTCATGGGACTGTTGCTTGAAAGGGAAGCAGCGTCTGGTAATGATTTTGCATATTGGGTCTGTGACTTTCCCATGACTTCTGCTTTTGGAATGGGTTTTGGTATTAGGATTGTTTTTATATAAGCATGTGCTTGATGTTGCAACCTGGGTAAGAAAGTACAGATAAAAATATAGTCAGTAGAGAACCCTTTTGGCAGTAAATCTTTATGGGATATTGGATCATTTTTGTAGGGATGCTTTACTGAGGGATATTCATACAGTGCTGTTAGCACCTGACTGTGCTTTGTATTGAAGTAGTTGGCATATTTATAGGTGTTATTTACTGCTGTTTGACATTGGGACTTTATTTCAAAGAAAAAAAATCTGAATATGTGTGACAGTAGAATTATTTCTCACTGTACTGGGAATTTCAATGTCTTTTGGGTAGGGGGAAGCAGAGGAGATCTGCAGAGGAGGAATTGTGGTAGATAGCTATGTTCTGTTCTTCCTACCACTACAAGGTTTTTCTGAATGCATGCCAGTGATGATTTTCACTTAAGGTGCAATTCATAGGTACAGTAGTACCTGCTAATGGATAATTTTATGTAAATGAAGAACTGTACGTAAATCTTGGGGCATATATGCCTTTCTTAGGGACGGATTACTTTGATCATCTACCTTTATTTAGCACTGGTGAGGCCACACCTGGAGTGTTGTGTCTGATTCTGAGCTCCCCCGTATAAGAGAGACATGGACACGCTGAAGAAAGTCCAGTGAAGGGCTGTGAAGATGATGAAGGGACTGGAGCATGTCTTCTACAATGAAAGGCTGGGAGAGCTGGGGCTGTTCAGCCTGGAAAAGAGAAGGCTCGGGGATCTCATCAGTGTGTAGAAATACCTGAAGAGAGGGTACAGAGAGGACGGAGCCAGGCTCTTCTCAGTGGTGCCCAGTGACAGGACCGCAGGCACAAACTGAAACACAGGAGGTTTCCTCTGAACATCAGGAAACACTTTCTCACTGTGAGGATGGCTGAGCACTGGCACAGGCTGCCCAGGGAGGCTGTGGGGTCTCCATCCTCGGAGGTACTCTGGACACAGTCCTGTGCAACCAGCTCTGGGTGGTCCTGCTTGAGCAGGGGGGTTGGACCAGATGCCCTCCAGAGGTGCCTTCCAACCTCAGCCCTTCTGTGACTCTCTCTTTTTGGACAGTATTGCAAAACATTTAAGATGGGAACTAAACCACTTTTTGTTCTTTCTTTTTTTCTTTTTTTTTCCACATGCATTGTCAAGGCCCCATTAAAAGTATAATTGCAGAAAACTTCAAACCATCAGGTAGATGGCAAACAGCCACATTAAAATAATCAGTCTCAGCGCTGCTGAGCAGTTAATTTAGAGAAGTACCAGCCTTGGCGTAATCCTCCTGAAAATTACAGTTTATAAGGGTTGTAGGTAGGCCTGGAAAATTTCTGACAGATACGCTTGTGTTGCACTGAGGGGTACTATTTGGTAAATTTTTAAGGAAAAATACACTCTTGTTGCAGGTTGGCAGTCATCAGAATAAAACGAATATTCTGTGACACTTAACCTTCATTTCTTAACTGTCCACTTATCCTTCCCCCAAATTTCCCTATCCATAGCACACAACTAAGAAGTGCAGTATTACGCTGTAAGAATCCCAAGGCATCAGAAGAAGCACCGCTTTTTGACAATGGATTATTTGCCATTGCTGCCTCTGACAGATAATCCAAACTTTCAAAGACTTGCTTAAGTGATTGATCACGTACTGAGTATTTTAAATAAATTTCTATAAGTGTAAGCAAGATTGCCTGCAAGTATTCTAGCAAGAGATCTTGATGTTACCCATATGTTTGATACTGCAGCTACCTGGCAAGTGAATGTCACACACATCTTGGTGAGAAAGGCTTTCCAATTACATTAGGGTAGTGGTGGCCACAGTAAATTCCTGTTTTCATGACAGATGATATTTCCTAGGTATCTTCTTTCCCACTGAGGCAAAAAAATTCACCCCTCAACCCTTAAAACTGTCACTTGTCCTCTCCTATCCCATTTTAAAAAAACAACACAACATTGTAGGCAGTCAGGACAAAATATTTTATTTAGGTTCTTGGAAAATATTTTGGCAAACTTTACACTAGAAAAATTTGTATGGTCAAAGTATCTTCATTTCACAACAGAATCCAAAAGATCTTGAAATCACTGAACAGCAGCTGTTGTTTTGTTTGCACAGGAAACAACTGTAATACCAGGCAAACCTTTTTTTTTTAATATAGGTACAGACTATTGGAATTTATTCACTGATATCGAATTTATGGTGCCAAAGTTACCATCTAAGCATCTGTTATTAAGTGCAAAATTATTGTAACTCATGGAAGCTACCACTATATCAGCAATACATGATCTAGTTAATCTGACAGGAAACGGCATAGAATCAAAGAAACTTCTGCTTGACCGTGTACCAACATTTTGTCATGGAGACACCCAACTTGAAAAATCCTGTACTTTTAACTAGTTTTCAGGTTTTGTGCAGTTTCTGGCATGCCAGAAATAATCTTGTAATTAGTACAAAATCCAATTTTATTGCCTTGCTGATCTGCTTTTTTTCCTAAGACAGTAAAGGCAAAGCATATTCAAAAAGAAAGTGGTGTAAGTGGCAGCTTTGTTTGGCTTCCAGTAACTACACTCCCTTTCCTTCATTGAGTGTCATTTATTTACTAAACCTGCCAGGTATTGTTATCCAGTCACACGAAAAGTGAGGTTTTTTTTCCCCTGACATATCTTTCTAGAAGCAGTGTTGGTACCTAATGTTTTGAGCTCCCTCTACTGGTCGTATAACAGCAAATTAAAAATCCTTGCCCAAGAGTTAAAATGGGACAAGGACAGAGGCGATAGTCAAACAGCCTTGTAAAAATACTATTATTTTTTTTTCCAGATTCATTAAACAGTCTCTTAAAAGGAGACTGATTTCAAATTAAAATATCCCAACTATTTGGCCAGTAATTTTTATGCCACAATGACCTTATTCTTTGACTCTTGCCAATAATCCATATATATATATTTGTAACTCGCTTATGTAGTACTGCAAAGCTGTTGATTTAAAGTATATCAGAATACTGATTTTTTTTTTAAATTTTTTTTTTTTGGTCTCTCTATTTTCAAATGAGATAAAAGGTGAGTATATAAATGTATTGTTTTGTTTAAAACTGCTTCTTTTTAGCTAATGACTTCTGAAAGAAACCTGCACTCTATGTATGGCAATCATCTCGGTGCTCTGCACGTAAGTATCAACAACAAAGAGGTTATGATTATTCTGTAATATCAAATGGGGAGAAGGCCAGAGCTGTTAGTCAATTATTTGAGCATCATGTGGCTGCTTAGGTGTGCGTTGTCAGTTTGTATTCTGACTGATAAGACTTTTGACTCATTAATGGATCTTCCAGCATGGTTTCTTTGAGGATATCCACTGAGGACTCTGATATTAACTCTTCTTGAAATAGATGTCCAAAATCCATTCTCTCTAGCAACAGAATCTTTGAGCCTTGCACATTTAAACTCTGTTAGATTGATGTATATGTATATCCATATTAGCTGATACTCATAAACACTTCTCAGCGCTTTTGTTCCAGCATTGTTATTTTCTTGGGAGGGGCTGATTGGCTTTTCTACAGAAAAGCCAGGGTAGCATGTTCTAGTAACACAGTAAAACTTGAGAAAGAGGTCCTTTTCCAAAAAAACTTTCAGGTATCGTTTGTGAAATGATTTGCAGTGTGCCCCAAGGTCTATGAAAACGGAAATGAAATTTCTGTATTAATTAATCCTGTGTTTCGTGTGTGTAGATCACTGTCAGCTTTGCCAATTTCTGTCTCTCTTTTTGACCCTTTTCCAGCAGCTCTGTCCCGGGACTCCCTCCTGCCCGGCCACTGGAGCCCAGACCAGGGACCTCGGGGGTCTCTGCCCAGGCTGAGGGATGTGGCTGCTGCCCTCCTGTTTGCAGGTTCAGTCAGTAGTGAAGCTGAGCACGGGTCCCAGGGGCGCGCACCCTGAGGATGCTGACATGGCTGGTTACACAGGCTGCCAGGAACAAGGTGCATCTACACATAGGGCACAAAATGTAAACAGCCAAGTCCCCTTCCTTCTCTTCAGCTGGTAGAGGTAGAAGCTCCCTAGCAAAAGCACACGCACATTCATTGATCCCCCAGGTACCAGCACGGCCCCTCTACCTTCTTGGTAACCCCTGCCCTGGTCCCAGACCCTCTCACCTGCTTCACGGCCTCCTGCTCCCCGGCTCGTCCAGCCTTATGTTCACCGACAAATGCTCACACTTCTGCCACTGGCACTCCATGTTTGCAAGATCCCCTGGACACCAACACAAACCCTTGCCCCCCCCTTTGCTGACTAGCCCAGCTTGGAGTTGGCTGGCGAATCCACACATGCAGTCCACACACACCAGAATGAGGGGAGATGCAGACAGGTGTCATTTCCCCAGCACCAGGCACACAGACTGTGACCTGCAGTCCTGCTCCAGCTGCCAGTGCTGAGCTCCTCACTCTCACAAGAGCCCCCAGGGAGCTGGTGTTTGGGACTCGCACCATTCCCACCCCTGTGGCTGGAGGCTGAAGACCCCTACTCTGACACCACACCCCCAGTGTGACTCTAGGAGCTGGCACCAAACCTACTTGCGCACACAGCTCTCACCAGCAGCTGGCACTTAGTCCTTGCTGTACGCATACACATGGGATAGAGAATGAGATTACAAAGAGAAATAAATAGTTAAGAAAAGTGATTAGGCAGAAGGCCCAGACAGACAAGTGTACAGGCTGGCCCTGCTTCATGTACAACCAGCCTCTTTTATACACTTTTCTGTCTACCCCGCTCTTTGTTCCTTCCCGCTTCCTCTTCCCTCTGCACATCCTCTCATGTGTTTCTACAGCTCTGTTGATTCCTGAACACCTCTCAGCCAGGTGCCTGGCATCCCCCTGGTTCACAATCTTAATCAGCTGCAAATTCCAGGTCAGCACTTCCCAGTCCTGGGAGTGGTGCTTGTAGTTTCTGGAGAGCCCACCTGGTACTGTGAGTGGCAAGGTTTGTTTTGTCAGGTCCGTGTCTCTACTTTGTTTCTGCTTTTCTTCTTTTTCCCTTAGTTTCTTAACTCACAAAGTCCCTGATCAGATTATGTTGCTGGAATAGCTCCTGGACCAGATACCCTCAAAGAAGCAGATGTTTTCTTTTCACAAAACCTTATACTGAGAAGATGATTCATTTAATAATATACAAAACAAACACACACACACTGAGCTCACAAATGTCTAGGTATTTGAGGGAGGTTGCCATATAAGCAATCCTGGAAAAGGTCTAGCCATGAGACTCTGCTTGACATCCCAAGAAAGGTGCCTGTTGGCATTTTGAGCCAAAAAGTCTTGTACGGTGCATGTAAAATGTACGCATGAACTTGCCGGAAAAGTTACTGCTAGGTGAACTACTTTTGTTTGTGTCCTGGTAGGATCCAAGGTGTTACCCTTCAGTTACCTCCACTGCCAAACCTGTGTGTCCCTGGCCCTGCGTTCTTGTGCAACTTGAGAGTTTTTTTGAAAGTCCAGAAGGCAAAAAGGAAAAGGAGGGGTGGGATTTTGTAACTTTGTATGATAGCAGAACTCCTTCCTGTGCCTGATAAAGGTCATAGTGAGCACACAGCTCCTTACTTTCTGTGCTGAAGTAAAACACACACAAGAAAGTTCAAGTTGGAAAGCTGAAAAAATCTTAAAAGATTATAGCAGGCTTGCATCTTTCCCTTGTGGGAATGATGGCACCTCAAAACTTTTAAATCTTTCCATGAGAGGCTCGGAAAGATTTTTTTTAAATCACCGCATCTCAATAAATGTTTGTGGCATATGTACACGCACACATACACTGGTGCATCTGCCTTCCTCTTGGGTACGTTTTCCACCGAAAATTTTTAGTGTTTATTTCTTCCTTTGAGTTGATAGGCCCTATTCCTGCAAATGAAGCCCCAGAAAACACGTATGTTTTGTCACTGTAGCTCAGTCTGCAGGACTGGGGGCTGGCATTAAGGTTGTAAATGTAAACAGGGTACAATCTAAATCCTCCTTCAAACACAAACCTAGATTTGCAGCCACCAGAAGCAGCCTATATGTATGTGTTGTACTGGCTAGACTATGCTTTAGCCTGGCTGCGTCAGTCATTCCTGTCCGTACGTGCCTTATATGTTTGTAAAAGGAGCAGTATGCACCTCCTCTCAGCTCTTCTGAATATCTTGACTGAGTCATAGCAAATTTGCTTTCACGTCTTCCTAGAAAACGGCCTTATTTTTTTGTAAGGCCCTTGTTGATCTCCTAAAAGTTTATTCATGTCTCTGGTATAACGAGTTTTCCCTCATTCCCCACTTTCTCTTCATGCTGGTTCTTCTGCATGGTTGCCTGTGTACACACTTCTTGTACTGGGAGAGTCTCCTCTCCTGCAGAGCCACTACTTTTACTGCTTTGACAAAGTACATAGAGCATGTGTTGGTATTACCAGCCTGGCTGGGCATGCAGCTGATGATGGCAGCAACTAGCAGTCAAGACTAAGGTTTCTGTGGTGATCTCTCCAGAAAAGAGCAAGGAGACTGTCTTCGTTCTCTGGGGTTGCCTCAGAGTATTCTTCATCAGAAAACCTGATCTCACCTACCCCAGAAGCAGCATGAGATCTCTGATAGTCCCCTCTCCTTTGCTCCATTATCTCTCTGCCTACAGTGACTACAAGAGAGGGTCGTCAGAGCTCCGGATCCTTTCATTATATCTACAGCCACCATTTCCCATGTGCTCATGCATGATCCTTGTCCTTGTGTCAGAAGCCATGAAGGAATGCCATTGCCTTTACACCACGCAGTGTCCTTTCTCTACTTGTAGGATCAATGTGTTCATATTGCAGGGGAACTCTATGGAGTTTAAACCGGACATTAGAGGTCTGGATGTATCTTGGGCAGAAAGCTGGGTTCTCCCAGTGCCTCCAGCTTCCCCACCACATCACCTGTCATATCAGTTGTCCTTCAGAGAGATTCTCAGCCACAAATGTTTGGGTTTATGTCCTGAGGACATACTATTTGCAGAAAAAAATACCTAGCAATTGGAATTAGGTGTTTTGTTCAACCACGGGTTTTCCTGATAACTTTTAAGATCTTGAATCCTACCTTTAGAAGGAAAACCACTTTCTGCCCATACTGTGCATCTGCTCTTTACAAAAACTTTCTCATACAGAAGCCTCTGAGATATAAGCAGAGTTTTCATTAACACACCAAATTAGTTCAGTCATATTTGCACTGTAGCCCTTGGCTCTAGAGAACTTTTGCGAGTAACCTAAAGGACACAAATCAATATAGTTTTCCCAACTTTTGTCACCAGTTCCTCTTTAGAGTCCTCAAAATTATCATCCCCAAAGGATGCTGCAGTAGAAGTCTAATCACACTTGGCAGACTTGGACACACTTGGCAGATGTTGGACAAATAGATGGTATTTGGTTTTTGTGTCTAACTTACAGCATTACCATTTCCAAACCCAGCTTGCCTAGTTATTTTTTTGAGGATCTCACTCAATCTCCTGTTGGAGGATTTTCTCGTAAGTAGTATTGCTCAGTCTGAGAGTGACGGATTCAGTTCCTATTTACCTTCAGAGGGAGAGGTGTAATAATTACCGTTTGCTGGTTACTTCCTGAAAGAGACGTGGTTTGAAGCTCCTTTTAGATCTCAGAAACCTAAGTACTTTTATCTACATATTTTAAAATTAGGTACTGTTATTCTAGCATCTGTAATCCCTTTCAGCAAAGGGATTGATTCACGTTTCTCATTCTGCAAGCTGTGTATTTTGACACCACATGTAAGTCTTGTATCAGAAGTATCTTTGCTTCATAGTGGTCCCAAACATTTCCTAATTTAGCGTCACAGCCCTCTCTTTATCTTTTGAGGAATGCACAGAGACTTCGCGAGAACTGAACATTAAGTGCTCAGTTCAGTCAAAAGGGGAACAGCTGAATGGGATGTCTGACTCGCCTCAGGCAATTATAAACTCAAGGTTATCTTGAAAGTCCTGAATTTCTGTTCCACTCCCCTCCCACTCCTTAGCTTGCCCACTGCAGAGATGCTTTGTTTCCTTGGGAATGCACCTTGAGAGACTGAGTGCTTCAGCCCTCTATGCTTTGGAAGACACTCAGGCTGCAACCAGCATTCCTGCAGTTAGAGCATGCCAAATATTTCTTCTCCATATCACAGGACATCCTGCTCAGGGAATGGCACTTAATATCACCATGTTATACAGCCAGCAAAGTGGAGCATGATCCCCTTAACCATGCAAATTAGTACAACAGTAGTCACCTCTTGGTTCTATTTATCACCCAGAGACTGAGTTTCACTGTTTTTCCCTGACAGATTGAACATTCGGAAAACATTTGTCTGTTTTAAAGCACATTTCACAGCTATGGTCAACTAAAGACCAAGATCTTTGCAATAAAAATTGCTAACTGGTCTCTGCCTATGCTCAGCCGTTCTGATTGGGAAAAGCTGAGATGTGAATTCCCCCCAGGTCTTTTGTCAGCACTTGAGGCTAAGTCAGGACAGGAGTGGGTTCTATGAGTGCCCACAGAGCCCACAGAGTTTTGATGTCAGGATCTCATAAGGCTTCCCAAGTGAAAAACTCTGTCTCTATTTATAGATCTTCTGTCAATTTGCCAGACCAAATTATTTGCCTGAATCTTAGCTTGTACATCATCACTTGGAAAGCTTAGACAGATACAATCATGCAGTTCTCCTGCTCTTCCTCCAAAAAAATATTTGCTTTACAGCAAGCAACTGTCCCCCAGAAAAGCCTGTAAAGCAAAATAGCTGACATTCACAGACTGGGGTCCAATCGTGTCCTTATCTGCAATGCTTGTGTCTCTTCCCTTCGGGCTGCAATTTGGAATCTGGAAAACACTAATTTTTCTGTATAAAGTAAACAGAAGTCCTTTGGCAGCTACTTTGACTTTTCATTCCCCATTCTATTTAGCTCTATTCAACTACAAGGTAGTTTTTGCAAGGCAAATCTGGACTCTTCCTATGAAGGACCCAGTTTCTTAACAGGATTTAAACACAGCCTGTCATTTCATGGCGCCAACCCGAGCCAACTTATCTGCTGCCTTCACATTTCCTGGATCACAGTTTCACCCTTTGTCTTCTGCCAGAGCTAGTTTCACCAGACCTTAGTAAGCCAGCAGGATAGGAAAAAAAAATCCAAACAAACAAAAAACCCAAACCTGACAAAAGCAAACAGTTTCCTGTTACTTAATACAAAGATAAAACCAATCAAAATACGTAAGGAAAGAGAAGCAACGAAGTAACAGCCAGCAGCTGCATGGTCTTAGTCTCACTCCGAGAGGAAACACTTCGAGCAGCTTGTTTCCACCTTTGTTTATTTATGGTGCCTGACTTCTTGTTAGCAGTTACTTCTGTTAGATAGGTGGGACAGATTCAGGCCCTAAAGACAAACCTTGTATTTTTTTTTTCTTTAGGATTAATTATCTGAGATCGAATTTCACACGGAACCTAAGGTGGTGCCAGAATGTAATCATCTGGTTTTAGTGAATCTATATGCTTTCTTCTGAAGTCTTATGAAATTCAAAGCTCTCCTTCCGAGCCTTCTCATACTTCAGTCATGCTTTTTCATAGCCTAAAGACAAGGTGATTTAATCTTCCTAGTCTGTGCCCAGAGGAGGATGTCTCAGCGAAAAGCTCTCTTTTGAAAACTTCTGAGGGAGCCAAGACAAGGCGTCAAAGTCTGATGAGGCTTTTGTTTGTCAAGAGGATGAGTGGTGTTGGCAATGTCCATTTGAAATTCCAGTAACAGGCGAGATTCAGAAGGTTGTGTCACATCTCTACTTGTCCTTCTCAGTAAGCGTTACGGTCTAGCGCAGGCATCAAAGTGGGATGTTGCAAGGGTGAGGCAGTCCTGCAGGTTGAGATTTGACCTTACAGATGAGCTGATTTTACAGTTCTCAGACTGGATGAGTGTTGCTTCTCTTCTACCCCGGCTTCAAGCCTTTGTCTCCCAACCCCTTCCTCACTCCCTTGTGTTGGATTTAGTAACTACATGATGCCGGGATGCAGCGGTTCAACTAATCCCGAGAAGAGTTGAGACAAATGAGCCGGGCCGGCAGGTGAGACCAGCGCCACCAGCCAGAGAGGGGACACAGCCGCCTCTTCACCGTGCAGCTGACTGTGCCATAGGCCTGGCTTTTGTTCAGCTACAGAGCCCAAGTTTCTCTCCAAGAGTTTTAATGTGGTCACTGCCTGTATTTGCCCACAATATAAATGTATCTCTTAGATAAGAACTCAAAGAAGAAAAACCTTTTTTGGAACTGTTTAAGGACACTCGTGTTTTCTAGAGGTGCTCCTGTAACTCATCTCCCTGTGCTGCAAGCCTTCCATTACCAGAAATAATATTTGATCAGGTAATGTGCCTCTTCAAAGAAGAATGACTTACAGAATTAATCTGTTTCAACCTCCTACCCTGTCCCCTTGAAAATTCCCACACCAAAAATTGCATCTTCCGAACAATTCTGTATCTAAATGTCAACATTTGAGGAACTTGGGTTTTTACACTCACTGTGGTCTTTTGGTTAATGCAACCATTCACAACTATCATCAACACCATTCGCAGGCACCTTAAATTGTGATCAATTTCAGACATCAAGATGTGCCTTGTCTTAGAAATAATGACCTGGAAGACAAGTTCATCTACAGCAGATGTGGGGTTTTTATCTATCCACATAAGTACGTCTCTGGTTCTGCTGGTTATGTAAACTGCTCTAAGTAGGCATGGCATGACTAACTGATCATACTTCCTCTCTGTTCCTAGGAGACTTTATTTCATCAGACACTTACTGTAAATGAATCACTAAAACTTTTTTTTTTTTTTTTTNTTTTTTCTTTAGATATTTTTTTTTTTATAATACTTTTTTTAAATTAATTTTTTAATATTTTTTTTTTTTTTTTTTTTTTAATATGAGCACCACAGTATGCTGAAATACACGCACAACGGGCTCAAATCCATTGGCTTCTAGGAAAGCCTACTCTCATTGTTCAGTTCACCAGTAAACATCCAAAATAATGTTCTAATTCAGAATATGCAAACATGATCAAGGGAGGGAGATGTTTCTTTTTTTCTTTGTTGTCTCTTTGTGTTCTCTTCTTTTGACAGTCACAAGCAGTATCACCCCAGCCTTATATGACTACAACTAGCTCCTGCGCCTATGAGCGGGAGAAGACAACCTGCAGAGAGTTTACCAGGGCCAACCTACTACTGTAATACATTTGTATTAAATACTAAACAAATAAAAATATTTCCTACCTTTTGCCTGGATATTAACTGCTAACTATGTCCTGCAATCAAAAACATCTTCCCTGTGCTACAGGATTGAAATGCAAAGCATGACAGCACTGACTTTCCAATTAAAAACTACCTAAAGCACAAAGCAAATCTCTCTTTTTCACTTTATCAACTTACCTCAGAACAGCTCAGAGAAATAAAGTAAATGTTTTTCCCTTGAGGAGAGGGCTGATCTTTAAAACCTAATTTCACATGAGTCAGGCGTTTTCTGATTGTGTCATACCGGGGGAATCCCCTTTGGTCAGCAGCAGAGGCAATATGAAAATATTAGGAGCATTTTTTTAACCTTGTGATTTGTTTTTAGCTTCTGAACTGCTACCAAAAAGTTGGCAAAAAGACTCTTTAACACTGTTTTGAAAGTGTTAAAAAGCAGGCACTTTTATTACAGCGTGCCAGACACTTGGAGCATTGCTCCTCTAACCAAGCGTGTGCATGATTCGCACTTCTTGGTATTTATTACATACACTTATTGTATATTCATTTGTTTCTACTGCTTAGTTAATGCATTAAACATAAATTATTTCCAGAACTATTTGATGATTGCTCCCCTGCCTTTGCATGTTGGGAATAAGAGCTTGGGAAGATAAAGGTCTTGATGTCTTCAGCCATTTTTTATGCAGTGATGTTTCCAAACACATTGTGGATAGAAGGGAGCTGCTTAGTCCATCAGCTGCTGGGGATCAGAACCTTTTAGTTACTGAAAGTCAGAGTGAGAGTGGAACTTTTAAAAGAACCAAGATGTCTTGCTGAACTGGAGATGCACCTTTATGTGCCTGAACACCCTTCCATCTACCTCCAAAAGGACCCAGTTTGCAGATGAGGGTCCAGATGTTTCCAGCTTTCTCCCACTGTTAGTAGAGCTACCACAGCAAATTTTGGAAGGCGGGGAGGTGTGTGCTTTGTGGCTGAACAGGCCAGTACAGTTTTACCATAAGATTTTGTGTGTGTTAAGCCAATATCAAACAACTCTATTATAATACATTTCTCTTCCAGGAAGAAGATTAAAAATCATAGCAGCAACCACCATGAGCTGGAAGTAAAGACGTAAGAGTTTGCAGAGCTAACTTTCACCAAAGTAAGTCTTTAATTCATTTAATGCTTGCTGAAGTACAGTTCAAATAGGAGTGGGCTTTCTTGTGTGTGTTTAGGGTTTTTTCCTGTTCTCAGTACATTTGTGTTGTTTCTTGCACATTAATGACGTATCTTGCAAGTGTCTGTTAAGTTCATACTGCTCAAAATTTTGACAGAGTACATACCATAAACAAATTCCAGTGCCTCTCAAAAATTTTTTGTCATTTACACACTGCGGGGGAAGGGAGATTCTTCTTTTTTATCTTCCTTTTTTTTTGTCTCTTAACTGAGTTAGCCGTGTTCTTTATGCAAGATGCCTAGAAGGGTAGTGGAGGAACACAGAGAAGGTGGTTGGCTTCCCTCTTGGACCACTGTAGTCTTGAAATTGTTCACCTACCGATCACCACCTGATGCGTGAGGTATCCCTGAGTCTTACAATGGATGCATTTTGCGTCTGTCTAAGGGTTATTTCTGGGGAAATTCCTTATCTCTTGTGGACTTTTTTTTCCCCAAGATTCTGTGCTGGAACATTTGCTGCAGGAGAACGATAGCCTTGATATTCATTAGTCGTCTTCTTATTGGTGAGTTGGTTTCAGCTTTACACGGGTGAACACAAGCATCCACGTACAATAACTGGCAAGGCTGGGATTTTAGAGTAGTAAATTGTTTGCATTCATGAAATACACCTAAAACTACTTACTGTGTCAACCTATTGCTGTTTTGTGCTGTAACAATAGCCTTTTTTTTCTATACGTAAGACTTCTAAGTGATTTTTCTTTTAAGAGCCTGTAACTTGCAGGGATAGATGGAGCTATTTCTCATCTGAAATGTATTTCCTCCTACCTTCACTTGCTACCTTTCACTTCCTCATGTTGACAGCTTTTAATGAGGGAAGGGTACCAGCAAGAAAATTTAATTTATCCCTTACTTTCTGATTTGACATTAACTTTGCTTTTTGCTCCCTAAGCTCAAAGAAAACAAAACAATATACTTAATTATCTCTGAACTCCTGCAGATTCTACAGATTTCTTGGGTTAATATTTTTTTTTCTTTTGGAGCTGAATAGATAGGATCAGACACTGCATTGACTCCGGTTCTCTCTTCTTTCCATCTTCATTAAAGCACTATTTATTCTCAGTTCTCTCATTTCTCTCTTCAGCTCTCCTTAAGCTGCCACTTCTAAGGAGTCATCCCTCATCCACTGATGGTGAAATCCATGTATTTCATTAACTTTTTTTTTCCATGAAGGCACAACCAGCCATTTTGACTTGCCTGTTAGACTAGCCTGTTAGACTCTAAGAGTGATTTCTTGGGCTTTGGCTTAACAAGAGGATCAAGGTAAGACGGCGATCAGCTGGAGCAAAACCAGAAGCCTGTGAAGTTTTCTGTCTGGTTTGGCAAAGGGAAGACAGGGAAGAAGATCAGTTATGGGATTTCTCTAACAATTACAGTAAATACATGTCTTTCTGTGCAAGGGTAGAGGGAAACTCCACTTCAGAATTCATGTTCTGAGTTGTTCTTTAATATACCTAAGTTTCCTCTCTACCAATCAAAAATCTCATTAATGCATGAATTGGAGCCGCCACCAAGATTAATCTGCCTTCTGAACATGCTGCTTTATTATTTAAGTTTCACAGTTAGAAATTACCAATGGCTTTCCCTGCTACCAGCTCAGCTACCTACCACCTGAAATGCTCCACTAGTCGTGCTAACAGTGTCTGCCCAGAATTCCTCCACTGGTTTCAGACATCATTATTAAAGGATCTTTGTCCCAGCACAGGCCTGGCACTGGGGAAATCCCAAAGCGAAGCTTGTGGAGCAGAGGGTTTCAGTAGAACAGCCCTGCCTGACTGAGCGAGTTGAGTCACTCTTCCCAGAAGTGTTCAAAAAGAGGTCAGACATGTTAAGCGCAGAGAAAACGGGCTCAATCTATAATTTAATGACTTTAATCTCTACCATCCCCTTCTAGACCATCTTATTTTAAGTTAACTAACCTATCAACCAGTTGTCTTTCAGCATTTGCTTTTTTTTTTCCCCCTTCGTTTATACCCCGTTCCAGCTATTAGCATTCATGTCAGTGATAAGACTTTGACTGAGATTCTGGCCTGTTTTATTACTGTACCTCCCTGCAAAAGGAAGATCTTTGCCCTGAAAGCTTCCGAGTGATAAGAGCAGGCCATCCAGGGCTAGGAGGAAGGGAGGAATCTCTCTTTCAATTGAGGAAGAGATGAACTACAGCGAAATCAAGTGATTCATCCTAGCTTGCTTAGAAACCAAAGCTGCCCAGCCCTCACGTAGTGCTCTGAACACAAGATGCTCTTGCTGTACTTTCCTGCTTTCCTTTTGGCTGACATCTGATGGCAGTGTGTAAACTTAACTCAGCAAGCCTTCAGGCAGCCAAATAGCATCTTTATTAATATTAATTAAACATGTTTTAAGTACGCTAAATGTATGGTTTCCTGTGTTGGCAGTCCTGCTCGTCATAGTTCTGCTGACTGCCCAGTCTTCCACTAATAAAACACGCTTTTTCTCTGGAGTGATTAAGAGAGAGAATTTTGACTTTGTTCAGGAGACATATGAAATACTCCTCTGCTTTATGGTGCTGTAAGGAGCTAGTGAAGGAGTGATGTTGTTTTTACAAACTGGGGACCTGGCGCCTGACCCCAGCAGGGTGGAAGGACTGAGAGACACCAGACGATGAATCCTTAAACAAAGTCTCTTAGAACTAATCCCGGAATGCAAACTGATGGCTGTATTTAAAAAGCTAATCTAGGGGGAAGGGTAGGCAGAGAGCCAGGAATCCATGCTTTAAATCGATAAGGGGAAGGGGGTTGTTGGAATGAGACAGATGAGATATGCAAACTGAGGCAGGTGTCAGGTAGTCTGTAAACCCTGCAGTACCAACCGGTGGGGAACAGGGGAGGGAATTTGTGGCCAGGATTTGGGGGAAGATATAAACAGGGGCTTTTTACCCTATTCTGTGTGCTTACCTTTAGGTAGGACACCCGGTTTTGCAAAATCGTTAATAAAATATGCTTTGCAGAGAGATCCTGCCTGAGCCTATTGGCAAGATGATCGTTTCCTACAGTGCTTTTAACTAAAGTAGCATTGAAGCTCTTAAAAACCACAGGCCCTTGGCCTAGTGAATTGTTTAAAAACCATCTGTCTAATAGAACAGTAATAATTTGGGAGGAATGCTGCCCCTCCCCTCCCCTCCCCCGGCATCTTCTCCAGATTTTCTAATCGCAGTACCGTGCCACAAATAGCACCAGCCGAACCCATGCGGTCAGGCGTAACCACGGGCCGGCGTCACGCTGAGACGCAGCCAGAGAAAGCCGGGCAGCTTCAACCACTGAGCGGCACGATTTTTCTCACATGGACCGCACGCCGCGAACGCACACGCCGCCCTGCGCGCCTGCCAGCGCGGCCGCACCGCAGCGGCGCTGCCTGCGGCGCCTCCGGGCCCGGGGCCG
>VWYH01002902.1:749899-857373 GCA_013399365.1 Pampusana beccarii
CACTGGAACAGGCTGCCCAGGGAGGTTGTGGAGTCTCCTTCTCTGGAGACATTCAGAACCCGCCTGGACACCTTCCTGTGTAACCTCATGTAGGTGTTCCTGCTCCGGCAGGGGGATTGGACTGCATGAGCTTTTGAGGTCCCTTCCAGTCCCTAACATTCTGTGATTCTCCTGCCGACCCTGGGGTTGCTGCTTCCAAAACATTTGCCGTCATCTGGGCTGCCACTGGCCATGTCCTGGGCCGAGGTTGGGTCTGCTGCCAGGCACCGGGCAGCGTGCCCCAAAGCCTGTGCCTGTCAGACAACAGATAAAACTTGCACGGGTTCTGCCTTGAGGGGGATTGAGACAGTGTAAGTTTCTGGTATGTTTGTACTTTGTGATGTGGCACCCGTTCATCAAATGTCCATGAGCCTTCTCTGTTTAATTTTAGATTTAGGTGGGATTGGATTTAGACTTCAATCTACACGCCTTGCCATAATGGGAGAGGTTGGCTCTGAGCCATAGCACATTAATATAATGCTGGCTTCAGTATGAATCCCAGCAGGTGTGGAAGAGCTGCTGTGATGTCTTGGGTGCAGTCTGCATGGTCCTTACTCAGGCACACGGGTACCTCCATGAGTTGAGCACATCCACCGTCACATTTCCTCATGTTCACCGAGGCCTGGCTGGCCAGCCTGTGACTCTGGCTGTTTGGGAGCAGCTGCCATCCCAGGCCTGCAGTCCGTGGCATGGAATCAGGAGTCCAAATGCCCATGGGTGGGTTGAGGTGAGCTGGGGGAGCTGCTGCAGTTCAGCGTTGCCCAGTTCCATCCCATCAGCAGCAGCCATTTGGTCCACTAGAACAGCGAAAGTCCATCTAATGCCAGCCCTCCCTCAACTTCTTCATTGCCATTTGGGAAAACGATGTGTTCTCAGGCTGATGCAGGGGAGGGGATCAGAAATCACGCAGGAACGGAGGCTGTGGAACCAATGGCTAGGCCAGGCTGAGCTGCTTTCACTCACTGTAACTTGCGGCTTCACACTCTGCTGTGTGAAAGCTCTGACTTGTGGCTTGAAGACTCAGGAAGTCTCTGCACCAGGAAAAAACAATCTGAGCGTCCGTTTGAGAGATGCTTTAAAAGAACCGGTTCAGCGAGACCACCTTCCAGAGAGGGAGAAAGGACGGGGTGTTTCTGCCTTTCCCTCGCTGAGGCAGTTTGAGTTTTTCTAGGACAGTTGTTTGTGTAGGTGCTTTTTTCTGAAGTGTGCATTTTGTTACTTTGGGTCGTACAAACTAATGGTTGTTAGAGAGTTCAGTGTGTGATTTCAGAAATTTAAGTACCTGCCTTGTGAAGTTGAGGTATCTTACCGAAATACAAAGGTGTTTTTTTGGTGTGCAATGGAAACAGTTCCTCAGTGCAGCACTAAGTGCATTGTGGTGCACAGCACCTTGAGGTTCAAATATAGAGCCATAGATTTGATTTTTTTTTTTTTTCAGTGTTTTTGAACTGGTAGGGGAAATGATCTGTTTCTGAATGCTAGTATGTCAAAATAATCAGTGTGTAGTCTTGACTGAGAAGATGAAAGAGCTGCTTTCATCCTTCATTGCTTTTTCCTTTTCTTTTTTATTTTTTTAAGACGAACAGAAGAAAAAAAAGCTGTAGTGCTTGTGTTTTGTTCTAACAGCTTTATTTTGTAAAATTAGTTCGATCCAACATTTGAGTGCACAGATTACTGATGGTGTGAGATAGGTTGCCACGTGCCAGACCAATAGTGAGAGTGCAAGACAGAATCTCTGTGACTGGAAAGTGAAAACTCTTCTTGAATGAAGAAAAGGTTACTTGGTGGCCTTTAAAATATGGGAGAAGTTAATAGTTTAGGTATCATTTGTAACTGTAAGGAATCTCAAACAGGTTTGCAATGCGCAGTGATCCATCTGTAGCCTATGGAAATGTGTGTTTACTTAAGAGCACTACTCAGAAGTGGAGGCTAAGAAACTAGTAATGTAACTACTTTGAGAGCTTAACTAGTTATTTTGTATTTTGGACTTATGGTTTAATGGAACTTTATGGAGACGTGTTGTCTCTTTCCTGTATGTGAAGGATGTTAAGAGCCTGTTCTGAAAGAGCGCTGTCAGCATCAGTGTGTTGTCTGGTGTTGTGTAACAAAATCAGATGTAGAAATTAAAAAAAAAAACCCAACCTTTTCAACACTATCCTCATATTCCCAGAGAAGGCTGAGGCCAGAATTTAGCTGAAGTGTTTGATCTTCTGATGTTATTTATGTAAAAATAAACAAACGGTATCTTGGGAGATTATTGTTTTAAGAATGAAAAAATATAATCTTATCACTTGGGATGTCATGTCATGGTTGTCTTTGAGCTTGGGGCCTGTTGACCCAGTATGTTTAATGGTGTAAGGGAGACACCACAAAGACCAAGAAGCATTGAAGGGAAACCTTTCACCCTCTCAGGACCGGCAGACAGCGCAGCCATTGCCCAGCAAGGTTGTGCAGGCTCCATCCCTGGAGGTTCTGGGCCTGCCTGGAGAAGGCCCTGAGCAGCCTGGTCTGATGCCAGAGCTGGGCCTGCCTGGGGTGAGGGGTTGAATTGGAGGGCTCCCAAGGGCCCTTCCCGCCTGAGCCAGGGCCCTTCCCGCCTGAGCGTCTGCAGTGCTGTGGTTAAAAGTGGGAGGCCTTTCTGGTTTCAAAGGCATTCGGTAACTGTTTCCCTGTCGTCTTTGCGTCAGCCTACTTGTGGTAATCTTAGTCTCATTCTTTTGGCAATCCCAATTCCTCGCCACTGGTCTCCTTGTCTTTCAGTGGTTTTTGGTTCTCCAGCCTGCTGTTTTGCCCTGTTTGCCAGCTAGCATCTCCCACCCGCTGCTCCCACACTTCTCATCTGCTTTTCTGTACTTCACCCAGCCCTTGGTTCTCTGCCTTTTGCTTGGCCGCCCTCCTTCCCTTCCCTTGTTTTTTCTCCCTCTTGGTATCTGGCCTTTGGCAGTGCTCCAGTCCCGATAGACGGCTTCCTCTTCCCCGCTGAGTGGGCCAGCAGGGAAGTGGTTCTTCTCCTGTACTGTTATAGAGACACGACCCTTTGCTCTCCTCTTCCATGTTGCTTGCCTCCCGACAAGCTGCTCAAAACCGCTTGCAGTCTTTGTTTACCTCCAGGAGTTTGTAACATCACTGAATTTGGATGGACATTCCTACTAGGAGAAGGCACACCTCCAGCAGAGGTTTCTGCCCTTTTTCACGTTGTGAAATCAGTTTCAAAACTGACAAAACTCCAGGCTTGCAAGTGGAAGGGTGCACTAGTATGTGTTTGTTAATGTTTGAGAAGATGCTTTTATTTTTTGCTTTTTTTTTTTTCTTAAACCTATTGCCTGGAAAATTTCAGTGAAGTGACCTCAGCATTTTCAAACAAGTTAGCAGGAGGCAGGTGGTATGGGAAAATGTGTGCTGAGTTGTTAACACAGTAAAATACGAGATGCAGACAGCTGGGAATAGATGAGCTTTTGTAATGACAAGTGGCTGTGGACCTTAATTTGTGGCTTCATGGGGGAGCTGGGTAGGGTTTGTTGGTTTGTGCTGGATTCTCTGCTTTCAGTGTTATGTTCTGTATGGAATAAATAAATTCAGTGCTCTGTGGTTAGCAGGGACTTAAATGTACCGCTAGTAATGCACTTAGAAATGGAATGGGGAGGATGAATGGTTTTGCCTGCAAAGCAGTGAAAATGTAATATATGGTGATACAATTTGGAGACCAAAAGTTAGTTACTGTGTACCTGAATGTTTCAATATAATTATCTTTATTCTTATTATTATTTTAGAATCTTCTCCCCATTTACCGGCACCGAAGAATGTGACGGTTTATTCCTATAACTTTCATAGTTTGCTGAGGTGGTCTCCTGTTGAAGTGGATAGAGGCACGGTGTTATATACAGTCCATTTTAAAACGTAAGTTCGTAGTTCTAAAAACAACCAAACTGATTTTGTTCTAATCCAGTAACACAACTGGTTAAAAAAAAAAAAAAGGCATAAAGATGAAAGAATGAGTTGTCTATTACAAGTGTACATCCAAAAGCAGCTTCTGAAGACTGACCATCTTGTAGCCCGTGGTATATCCACCAAACTGAAAGAAGATCAAGGACACCCAGAAATGTTGCATTGTTTTCTGTATAATTTTATTTTTACCAACCTCTCTCGCTAATTTTAATTTTTCCCAGATACCGAGGAGATGCAAGTGCTGAAAGGGCTGTGGAATAAACCCCCATAAAAGTAGTAGTTTTGCAGCACTTTCTTGTGTTACAAAAATTATGAAGGTGGGAGGGATTGTGTTTTTGGTGGTTGCGCTGTTGTGCTGATGCTTTTTTTGCCCTGCGTTTTGCATTGCAGAGGGTTCTTAAACCAGTGGGATGAGATGAACTGCACCCGTATCACCCAGACTGAATGCAGCTTCCCCTGGTCACTTAGGAGGCGCAGATGGACTGTTTTTTTGCGCGTGAGGGCTGAGTTGGGGCAAGCAACTTCTGACTGGGTGGAAACAGATCCGTTTGTAGCCGAGAGAAACAGTAAGTGCTATTTGTGATGTCAGCGTCTCTCTCTCGAAGGAGATTTCTTTGAAAAGAATGTTTGTTGTCTGTTATAGGCTTTTTTGACTCTATTGTGTACAAAAGCCAAGTGAGAGGCTTGTAGATGTTTCATTAAGAACGACTGCAAGGCCTTGGTGTGTCACTAGGAATTTGATACTCCTCAGTTCCTCTGTAGTGTGTGCTCTTTCAACAGGTATCGAAAGAGAAACAGCTGAGTTTCCTTGGGTGGTTAAACCTTATAAGAACTACAACATATACTTTGTTAGAGAGTTTTCCATTTTCTTATTTCCGCACTTAGCACTGCCACACATGTGCACATACACCCCATTGATTTGTGGTGCTCTGAGTACAAACTACCTGTTTCTATTGAACAGATCCCTCTTATAAATATAAACTGCCCTGAGTACAGTGTAGAAGGGTCAAGGGCACACTTTAAATCTTGTTAAGTGTGTGAACAAGCGTGTTGTTTTTCCTCATAAGATCTGCTCTTTGCCTTGCTGTGATTGGGGTCAACATTAGAAGAAAGTAAATGTTGAGTTTAAGAATACCTCTAATAAAGCAGAAAAATGGATTTATTAACTCTTTAATTCAAGGTTTCCCAAACCTTGTGAGGAGCAGTGGTGGTCCATGCTGCAAAGAATATATTTTTCTTGGTGACTTCAGTTCTAGATCTTGGATTTTCTGCAATGGTAAAGAGTGTGGGGATGAGTAACTACCTGAATCCTGGGTTGAAGGTTACGACTGATGTATCTGTAGCTTGTGATGCAGGATTCTTGGGGAGTAGGATCCTTTGAGGGTTAGGAAAGCACTGGGCTTTCAAGACAAAGACTTCACTAAGAATACAAGAGAAAGGAGAGGCTTGGTGTGGAAGAGATGTTTGTGTGTCTGTTCCTTGGGAAAGCAAGAGGAACATCGTGTGATCGTTCTTGAGTGACTGCCCCCGAGGTCAGTTCCTAGACACCAAGACCATGGGCTTGTTCTCTTCCTTTAATGTTTGGATCAGTCCCACTCAAGAGGGGAGCTTCAGGAATTTGCCAGGACGTACAACAAGGCATTTGCAGTTGTGCAGCAGCAGGAAGTAGAAAGAAACTGAGATTTCTCTGCCAAAGTAAAGATCATATGGATCAATTTTCTCTAAAGTAGCAGTGGACAGAGCAGGTTCTGCTGGGTTTTCTTGAGGTACAGTAAGCATGCAAGGATTTATTTTTACTGTTAGTAGTTACCCCTCTTTAGTATGCAAGCATCTGTTAACTACTCTAATATTTGCATGAGTGGATTTTTTGAGATCCTGGAGTGCTTTACAAGTGCTGATAAGCTTAGCTGGTGAAAGAAGTAGAGATGCAATGGATAAAGGACTAATGACCTGTCATCACAGAAGTCTTTTGTATTAGGACTGACAGTACTTTCTGTAATATTTTTCATTATTTAGTCCTCATAGTATTTCACAAAAGGAAGTCATCATCTTTACCCAGCAAGACAGATGGAGACATCAAAGCAAGGAGAGGGAAACTAGTTATTCCTCTTCCAATCTCTTGACTCAAACATTGTGGTTTTTAGAGAACATGGAATATGTAGCAGGCTATTTGAAATAAAAAAAAGTTGTATCCATCCAATCCACCATAAACTACAGATACATTCAGATACATTCCAGTGAATATTTACTGAATTTCCAGGGAAAGTTAACAGGAAACCCCCCCCCCCTTTTTTTTTTCTTAATTAGCTAATTTCTCTTATGCTTTCAAGTCTTCTTCCTCAGATTTGTAGTAAAGTAGACATCTTAAATGTGTTAAGTAGGTAAGAAAATGTTGTGTTCCCTTTCTTGAGAAAAAGCTGTTGACATTTAGCATATTTGCTGAGAGTATCTAAGTAAAGCTGGAGAGAGTATGATGAGCTGCTCTGCATCTTGGAAGTTCACTGCTCTTTCTGTGTTTATTTTCAGCTACTATAGGTCCCCCTAAAGTGAACAGTGTGACTGAAAGCTCTGACTCGCTTCTCATTAATGTGACACCCCCTTTTGGATCTGAAGCAGGTTACTTTCCTGAGTATCATGTGTCTTTCTGGGAGAACGCAACAAGTACTGTTAAAAGAGTAAGATTTTCTCTAATTATTTCGTTCGTAATGCCTTTGTGACTGAGAGATATGAGTCAGTGTCTCTTGGCAGAACAGCAGAAATGGAGGAAGAAAACTAATGTAACTTTTTCTCTAGCAGTGAAGGTCACCATTTGGTTAATTTGGTCTTGGCGGAAGTATTGCATGTATTACGAAACTTTCAAAAACATCTTTTATTACTCCATATGAAATGGCTAAATCACATTGCAGATCAAGGGAGAGAATCCACAAAGTGTCAAAAGTAGCTTTAAAGTGGCGTGTAGGTTCTGAAGTTTGCCTAGGCAATTTGAAAATCCTGGAAATATATTTCCTCCTTTCCTGTGCTGGCAGCTTCAGTAACAGGCTGCGCTGGCCCGATGTCGCCTGTTCCGATGGCAGAGAAAGGCAGAGTTATAATAAACATGCTGGATGCAGCTGGGATGAGCTGGCCCTGTTCAAATTGGGACTTAGAGGTGTCCGTCTTGATTGTGTGGTTATGCTGCTGTCTGGGGCCCTGGTAATTGTGCTCTTGACAAGCCAGCATTGTAGGGGAGGGATTAAGTTACATTTAGGAAAAAAAAAAAAAAAAAAAAAAAAAAAAAAAAAAAAAAGAGGAAGAAGATTCAAAAGAACGTCATTCTAAAGTCAAGTGCTTGAAAAACAGAAGCAGGAAAAAAAGATGTTAAAAAAAAAAACAAAAAACAACAAAAGCGCATTTTTCAAATACCTCCCTAAATCTGAAATGTCTCTGTTTCCTTCCTCTCTTGCACCAAAATGTATTTTTCTGACACACACAAAACACATTCATGCTTGAGAGTCAGCCAAGAAGTCACTCTTGTGTGCTTCTGTTGGCTTCACTGAGGCCCTTATCCTAGAGGCCCCTTTACAAGTCAAGAATTCCCAAGAGCCTGTGGCGGCCGTGTGGAGACCGTGGAGGTTTTGCACTGCCCGTCAGCCGTTTTGCTCTTCAGTAGAAGGAGCTGAGATGGTGGAAGCTCTTCACTGAAGGACACTTCCCTCCGCCTCCTGCGATGGTGGGGGCACTGCTTATGGCTGGTTTTCCCTCTCCCTTCCTATACTGTGCTCGCTGCCCGAGCTGGTACAGACGCTGCCTCGAAGCGTCCAGCAGCGTGTTGCAGACAAAATGAGACCTTGCACCAGTTTTCATGCCTCTGCTGTGTGTGCCCTTGTAGATGGTTTTAAACACTCAGGCTTCATTTCTTTTAAAAATAATGACGTTTCGAATGCATTCAAGCAGGAGAGGTGGAATACGTTTCGCTGCTTCTCTTGTTTGGGAAAGCTGAATTATGAAAAATAAAATCTGTGCTTTTTGAATGAGAAACTTAAACATGGGGAGGGGATTTGTGTTGAAGACACGTCTGTTTTTTTACAGTAACACTTATATTTTTTTGTCTTTTAAACAGGAGATAAAGCAGAGCAATTCAGTATTCAAAATTGAAAATCTGAAGGAATCGACGCTTTATTGTTTTAGAATTCAAGTGGTATTGAAGGTATATCCGGACCTCCAGTTACTCGGACTGCCAAGTGTCCCAGAGTGTTACGGAACTACAGTCAGTGGTATACATTGAATTTTGTTATTTTTTGTACATAGTGGAATGAGTGTAGAACACAAGTCTTGGATCGTTGTATAAGTGGTCAGTTATATACCTGTGTTTGTCAGGAGTGCTAAGAGAGCACCACTGATAGTAGTTCACAATTGTCATTAATGGCAAAATAATAAGGGTTTTTTCAGTCAGTAATTGAGGGTCTGTGTTGTACTGTTCCTCTTGTCTTTTTCCTTCATAAATACTGCTACGGGTATTACTTCCTAGAAACATGCAAAGAAAAAAAAATGCAAATACTTGATCTTTCGAGGAAGTCATCGATGAAGGAGATGGTGTTACTCTTGCAAATCATCTCCCTCAGCCACGGCCTCCTGCAGGACAGCAACATCCCTCTCCTCTTCGACCTGCTTCCGTCTCTGACGTTTTGAGCTCCGTGTTTTTGTACGAGATAAGAGAGGGTGAGGGGAGGAGAGGCCATGTGCAAGATAAGGGTTTGTCCCTCTCTTGTGTGTCTCCGTGTGATCACCAACACACAGGCACGCTTTGAGCACACTGCAAGGCCTGTAGATGACACCTGCTTGTGCAGTTTCTGAGGCCCCGCAGGAGCTGAGGCCTGGGGTAGCATTGACCTACATCAAGCACTTGATCGCCGGCCCCTGAGCTGGGATGTCAGAGTCCCCGCTGCTCCCTTTGCTGGAAGGAGATGCCTATTCTGAAAGAGAAGCCCCTGCATTAATGGCCCTTGCTGACAACTCGCGGGTGGAAGGACAGACAGACTGCATTGTAGCCTTGGAAATTATGCTTTGATTACCAAGTATAGTAAATTTCAGCTTGCTGTATATTGATTTACATTTGATGATGTATAAATATGAACCTCCTGTATGTGTATAGTGGGTTAGCTTTTTAATGTGTATGTTGTTGTGTTTGTTTTTTTTTCTTTTTAGAGGCAACCAAAACTGGATATCTTATACTAATATTAGTCTTGGTGTTGCCTTTTGTAACTCTGGCAACAGTTGGTTTGTTTCTTCTGTGGAGACACCACAAGGCAATTAAATATTGGTTTCAGCCACCTTTAGAAATTCCATCGCACTTTGAAGAGGTATGTGTAGACATTTTGTTTTTCTCCCCCCTCTCCTAAAAGACAGTGATGATGTTGGAGTGAATATGAATAAAGCTAGTTGTTGCATAACAGATAAAAATAATTGACTTAGTGTAAGCTTACTTTTCTCATATATGATCTTCTGCTTTATTCCTTTTTTACTCAACAGAAGTATTTGTTTTCTCTGCACTAAGATACAAATGGTGTTATAGTCCTGCTGTGAAACTGAAGTAATGTTCTCTGTTCCTTGATTACCCCTTGCCCACCCTTTTCTTTGCTTTTCTAAGTCGTCAGGCCTCAAACAGTTGCTCACTTGAAGCAAAAAGCTTTTGTGTGCTGCAGAACATGTACTTGGGACCCAAGTCTCTGATTAGAAATATATGGAACATGGAAAAGAGAACACTGATCCTTCTAAGAGTAAGGACTACCTAGGGGAATGCTCTTGGGCTTTTTCTGTTTATTCCTGTAGATTTAGCAATACTTAGACAAACAAGTCATCCTGGGACTTTTTTTCTCCCTGCAGCTCACACATTTTCGTACTAAATGACGTTGTTTCAGTACTGTTCATCTTCTTCTTTTTAGTATTTAAACAGGAAGTAGTCTTCTAAGCAAAGTTCTTGATTTGAAAGTTCTTATTCAGCATACAATCCGTATTTTTAAAAGCTTTGTATTTGTTTGTGGGTTTTTGAGGTGTATCTTTTTGTATGTCAGTATGTTGTACTATGACAGTTCTGTGATTGTGGAGCTGGTTTTCCAGATTTTTATGGACGTATGGGTGAATGAACCCAGACTTTCTGCAGAGTCCTGACTACATCATTTTTTCTCTTCATTGTTCCTTGGCTGTCATTTCGTGGAGGTTCAGTGGAGACAGCTGTATCAAATATCCAGCAAAGCATCTGTCATGCAGGGGAAAAAAAATCCTTGTACAGTGTACTAAAACAGTGCAGCATTTCATGCAAAGGACTTGCAAGAATAGAGGCTCTCATCATGTGCTCAGGAGTAATCGTATTGATCTGGAAAATAGGCAGCAAAAGTAGATACTCTTGAACAATAGTGAGCCTGGTTTTAGGCAAAACACTGATAAGGAACAAAGTAAATATGCAGCATTTTTTTTGGTTCAGTACATGAAATGGTAGCTGGCTCCCATTCCCTGTGAAACACAAGATCATCTTGGTGATAAGGAGACTACACAGGGGTGGCAGGTGGAACAGAAAGCATTTCCTCTGGCCTACCTTTTTTCTAATGTTCCTTTCTTCGATCATGTACTCATTGTAAAGCTGATGACTTAATTTTGAATCAAAGGGGGGCACAGGGGAAGTCAAAGCAAAAAGTAACTACGAGAGAAGAACGCCACTAGAGTTTTCTGGCAACAAGATGCAGATCTGACTTGGCTGACACTGAACAAAGCACGATCTTGTATCTCATTTGCTCCACCAGCACTTTAGACAAGCTGTCAGTTGCTGGATTCCTGCAGTTGGAGGATGTATCCCCAGCAGTGTAATAAAGAAATGTTTTCTGCTGGGGTTTGTTCTTAACTTGTAGGAATTTGCTTGAACTTACATGAAAAGAATAGTAGCCAAAATGTATTAAAAAATAGGAAATACGTGTTGTTTTAACTTACTTAAATGGATGGTTTATGTGATTGATTTTTCTTTTTCCCCCCCCACAGAAATAAAGTGGTTTTCACTTCCTCCTTGTTCAATGTAGTTTCAAAGAAATTCAGAATAGAATATATTAATATATTTAGCAGCTCTCACTATGAATTCTGATCTAAATCAACTTGCCTATGGGTGGTGGTACCTGCTCTGTCTCTGTCATTTCTAGTACATGTGTTTTGTGGATATCTAACCAGTTGTTTCTGGCTTTCTCCAGTATTTGAAGGACCCGAGCATGCCTGCTTTAGAGGGGTTGGACAATCACGCCGAGGACGATCCCTGCGATTCCTTATCTGTTGTATCTGACGGAGAAAGAAGCCAAGCCTGTGGCAGCAGTTTGGACGGTCAAGCTCATACATGCAGCATCTCCAGCGACAGTGAAGTAACTTAAGCAGCCACCCTGGTGCGAGTGCCTGTACCAAGTCTTCGCAGAGGCTCCTGCCCATGAGCAGTGCTGGGTGGCTGCTGGCAGGACAGACAATGAGCTCTGGACAAAATGTGGCGCCATACAAATCCTGAGTGAGAGGTTCCTTCCTGAGGATAGCGTGGACCCCGAGCCTTTGTTTAAATAGCCTTTGTTCTGCTGCAACAGCAAGTGTGGTCTGCTGAAGAGACTTAAAAGGTGGAATGTGAAAGGGAAATGAACACTAAATTGCCTAAAGACAGATGGTTATATTGACATCATTTTATTTCCTGCCTCAAATTGAAGTAAAGCTTTAAGAATTAATGGCACTTTATGGCAGGATGTAGGTAGGTAGGAAGGACCTGTAATCTTTCAGTGACTGAACAATTGCAACATGAATTACTTCTATAGTGGCTTTCGGTTTGTTGCTTTATGTGTGAAGTCTGTGTTAGTACTCAATGTGCATTCTGTCCACCTCAGTATGCTTTTCTGAATCATTTTAAGTATGTGCCCCTTCTGTGGTCAATTCTTCCCTTCAGATAAAACCAGCAGTCTAAAAATAACTTTTATAGTACTTTATTGTCCTCCATGTGAACCTGTGCAAAGCGGTGCTCCAAGAAAGGCCTCTTAATATCTTAACAGAGTTATGAGAAGCATTAATCTGCTCCTGCAGTGAGACAGTTGTTCTTCCCAGCAAAACAAACTTTAAAATAATTTTGTTGAGAATTTATATAACATGTATCAGTAATTATCAGACACTAAGAATCTCTTGCTGACTGTCAGATTAGTCCTGCAAATAAAAAGCTGACCAAGAGTTGTGCTTTGTGTCCCTTAAAGCAGAAGACTCTAAGTTAAGCCTCACATCACAATCCTGTGGGGGCTGGAAGGTGGCACAGAGAACAATGAACCACTTCTGTAGTAGAAAAAAATGCTTTTATTTGTTTGACTTTTTTTCCCCTGGGTTTGATACATTTTGTTATTAAAAAAATAAATAAATATGCTTGTTTATTTGCAAATGACTTGTTCAAGTTACTTAGGAAATTAATGAACCTGGTCACTGTGAGGGCTGCGGGTTACCTGAGGTAATGCTGTTCCACCCCTTCCAGGAACGATCAAGACTAGCATGAAAAATCTCTAACATTTTTTCCAAAACTTCATGAGATTGTTTCCTCATAGGACACTTGTAATCAGGCAACATGCCAAAACAATGTAGTTATCAGAAGACTTAGTCATGAACTTCAAGTCTGGTAAGAATTTTCAAGTCAGCTACATAATACTTGCTTTAGGTTCACCCGTGTTCTTTTTATATACTGTGCTGTTAACGAATGAAGAACCACGTGCTCTCAAAAGGAACAAGCTAAATGCAGAACAGAGGACATCGATAAGAGGGCAATAAAACATCTCCTGTGAACATTTAGCAATGCAGCATACAACTGGCTGAGAAAGCCCTAGCCTCAACTTGTTAGAGAGAGTAGTTACTATGTATTTGTTATAGAAACAGGCCAAATTAAAAAACCTTTTTTTAGGAGTAACTCGAGGGTTATCTTCACAACTGCCAACTGTAGTAAGCCAAGGCATTGCCTAAAATCCACCTTGGCCTGGGCTTAAACTACCTGTGGTATAAAAGTGGACCTCAGGATATTTTGAACGATGCGTATGTGGTTCTTACCCTACACCTGTTGTCAGTGTAGGATACCAGAAAATACACATCCTCCAGGCTGTCTCTCTTCTCTTAGCAGCCGCAAAGAGAGCATGACCACTGCACTGCTCTCAAACCCAAGGGATGGGCAAGAAATCCTTGCAAGAAAGCAAAGTTCTGGTAGAAAATGCAGGTAACTCTTGCCCTGGTCTTCAGAAAATGGTTTTTAACTGGGCACTTGCATTAAAGCAGGCAGGAAGAGAGTCAAACACAGCTCATGCTGCTCAAATGTCACATTCAAGACACAAGTGCAAGAGTAGTTAAAAGCTACACTTAGTTTTTTCCCTTAGTAAAAAAAAACCAAAACAGTCCCAAGCAAGAAACTGCCAGACCTGAAAACAAAACCTTGGTTTTACTTATCAGCTGGTATAAGACTTGCTTAAAGGTCACTACTATGTGAGCTAAGGAGTACTACTGTACAATTACCTTGTGAAGTTCACTATTTTGAGAATAAGATAAAGTTTATTGCAGTTTTCTGAAATTACAACCCAACAGACAACTTAGGTACAAAGCTATGATTAACAGTAGTGAATACATTGTAACTCACTGCAGGATAGTGAAATCAGGATGGAGTTAGTCTAGCCAGTAGCACAATTTCAGCTGCAGTATTCGCTTCATATTCTGTCCACTGGAGAGATTCCCGCAAGGGAGCAATTAGATGACTAACAGTATGCAGTGACCACGCACAGCACTTACATTCTGAAGTTTAATACCGTTTGGTCAGCGATCTCAATACATGGAAAGTTATAAAAGCTTTTAGACACAAGGTAGATTCAAACGCTTTAAAAACCGCATAGAACTCCTAGGAGAAGGAAGTCACCAACAGCAAGATCAATACAGAAGATCAGTCTAAAGCTGCAAAACATCATTATTCTCCCTTTCTGTATACCCCAGCTAGAAGAAACTGGATTTCAATAATGGAAGCATTCCCATAAAGTGCCCATGAAATTTAAGAAATAAATACATTTTAACTGGGGCAAACAGCAGTCCCCAAACTGGCGATTATTTCAAAGAAAGATCGTCAGCAATAAATATATCTGCTATATCCCCACCTGAAATGCTTGCCTTTTAGATATAAAAGGTAATAGGCAGCAGGATAACTGTCTATCAGCAAAAAGCTTCCTCTGAAGAAAATTGAGTATGACTGGGTTCAATTGTTTTGTTTTTTTAATTGTAACATCAGTAAATACTTTGAGTACTAATTGGTATCTATCACACTGAACGACATGAAACTAATTCTATGGACTGTGCTGCTACCAGATGTCATTTGTGCTATAGCAATCAGAATTCAAGAACAATTTTGCCATGCAGAACCTGCTTAGTATAGGGCCTTGTTTAAAAACTCATAACCTTTTACAAAAAAATAGCTACTTTATATTTTTCTGAACAGTTATACAAAAATCTTAAAATCAGCTCATATCTAAGCATACAATAGAATTTACCCTCATTAAATACAGGCTTGGCTGGATCAGATCCATGCACTGACAGCTCTCAGATATACGGGCACCCCTTGCTGTCAGCCCTGGCAAAACTGGCTCTAGCTCAGCTATGCCTAAAAGCAGCAACCCCTTTTCCAGGGCACAGGGGCTTTATCCTGCTTGTTCACCAACAGTTCCACTGAGGTCTCTCACACATGTGAAGGTTTGGAAGATCAAGTCATAGGAGTTGATGGAAACCCACATATTTGGAGAAATAAACCTGAAGATTTCAGAAAGACAGGCTGACATTCCCTTTTTAAGATATATACAGTCATATGTACATATTCACAAATCTGTCCTGTGAAAAGAGGGAGCTTATTACAGAAACTGTAATTTGTCTCTGTTCATACAATTTAGAAAGCAAAAACAAATAAATGTAAATATATCTACATACATAGTACGACATAGCAACTATGGAATAGACAATGCTGTATGTGATGTCTCATCCCCATAACTCTTCTGTTCTTCCAAACTTGTAGATCAGAGTACTAAAGGGGAGGAAAAAAAAAAAAAAAAAAAAAATCAGACCATACATAAGGTAGAAAAGGTGATTTTAATTGTATCCTTATAATTTAATACAGTCTGTACTGCAAATTGACATCCCCCAAGTAACTGTAATTTTTTCTCAAGTCAGTATCTACTTTTTGTACTTATATTTAATTTACTATGCATTGCTAAAACTACAATACCCAGCTGAAGCAATGGCTCAAATAAAAAAATAGCCGGTCTCACACTACAAGCAGCTGCCCTTCTGAAAGAAAAAAAATATCAGGTATTTAAGACATTCTAGGACCAATCCACAGAGTTACAGAGCAGCAAGTCTCACCTGGGCACCTGGCAATCAGCTGAACATCATGCATCATGCTAGCAGAGAATCTAAGCAATTACATTTTTATGAGCTAATCAGAAAGAATATTGATCCTGTGGTGGATAAGTGAGAAGCAACTTGCAATTAGATTTCCAAAATTACTTTTATAAGGTCAGATGCAATTACAAATTGTCATGAATCAAAGAAAAAAAAAAGTTGAGGGAACAAAGCCAAGCATTATTTCCTTTTTGGTCCTTATACCTTATTTTTTTTTTCATATAGGTGGTAAAGAAGGGCACAGTCATACTAAATCATAACAGAACGAAGAGGGAGGGAAATGAGAAATACTGAGACTGAGAACAACAATAACAAGCTAGACATCTGGGTGATTAACTAGAGAAGAGAACCACTAATATAGCACATTAAACCACATAAAAAACTGGTGGAGTCACAACCAGGGCTGAAGCACAAGTCCTGAAGGAGACACACAGTTCAGGGAATAGAGACATTATAGAACACTGACAGAAGAGAATCTGATTCAAACAGAACAAAAGTTTTCTATAAGAATATTGCTGAGGGCTAAGGAAAAGAGTCTACAGCGATAGATGGACTTCTCAAATGTTTCTGCCTAAAGTGTGCAGTGGGGTAAAACACAAAGATATATATTTTTTTAAATAACAAGACTATAATTTATCTCATAGTTCATACCTAGAAAACAAATTTTAGAAGACAAAAGAAAACAAATAAACCTAAAATATACCTGCATACAGAATGCAATAGAAACTAAGGAATGACACTTTCAGAAATAAGCTCATCAACTGCTGAAATAAGACTAAACATTTCAGGCATGGTGAAACTACTCTCAGATGACTGCCTGCATCAGTGTCCCATTTCAATCATGTGCAAGGCTACAGAAGAGATTTAGGAACTGCTATTTTCTGCAAGAACACGGCTGATTTTCCAATCAGTGAAGCACAGTGAAGCCCATCGATGTAGCTGGCTGCAAAGTACTTGATATGGTACTAGAAGGCAAATTGTTAGCACAGTAATTTAAGTGGGTAAGAACCTGCAAAATAGGAGGTTATGCAAACTTTTTCAGTGACAGATCTTGGAACTTACTTACACTATTTAATACTTTAATTGTCTTCTAATAATTAATAAAATTCATGGATTGCAGTATGCATTATAGATAGAAAAAGACTTCTTATAGATACAGATAGTATCTAAATGTCATATGATATATTTAATGATATTCAGCAAAATAAAAGAAATTGATTTAAGTGTAACATTACAAAACATACCATCAGGCTCTTAGGGAAAAAAAAAAAATAAATCACTCTTGATAACTGAGAGCTCATCCAGCCAAAACAAATCCAGGTGTATCAATTATCAGATAATTGAGCCATTGGTGTGAAATAGTCAGGAAAAGGACAACAGGATCTCCCACCTAGTGCTGTAAGGATATATGCCAAGGTATGTGTAGTACAGAGATTAAGGCATTCTTGCAATTATCCAAAGACACTGACAATATCTCATCCAGAATACTGTGTGTATCCTTGGTCATCCACATTCCAGAGCTGTAAATTCAGTGAGACCAGAAAGGGCTGGACTAACAGGAGCATGAAGGAAATAAAGAGCCTCTCGTGGCCTGAGAACAGGCAAATAGAACACAGTTTCTAAGCACTTGAGTAAAGGGAGTAGAAAAAACTAGCAGAGTGAAAAAAAAAAAAATGTAGTTGTTTAGAAAAAGTGTGATCAGTTTATGCATTTAATAATAACACATCATTTGTCTGTATAACGTCACTTTACTCAGTAGCCCAAGAGGTCCCTTTGGCTTACATGCCACCCTCCTCAAGTAAAGGTCAGGGTGGGTAATAAATTGAAATATGGAGGGTCCTGCACTGAGACCAGTGAATTCCACTTTGTGGAAGGTCCAAGCCTGGAGTCAGCCTCCAGCTTTCAGAACTTATTTTCCAGGAGTATCGATGTGCATGGAAGCAGGTAAGTCAGACACCCCTTTGGAAGGAGGGAAATTTGCCCAGATAACTTACCTGAAAAATATCAATGCATTTTGGAAAAACACTGCTAATCCAGGGTAAACGTTAGTGTCTGCAAAGTAAGTAACAAAGGAAATATTAAGTTCTTTTGTACTGGAAGGTGTATTTAAACACAATTTATAGTATTATTCCCTGGCTATGAAACTAGACAGTAGGGCTCTGACAAGAACAGACCACACACTTTCATTCTTCTGGATTTTCTGCCTTTTGGCTGACAGCAACAGTACTTTCTAGATGTGAAAATAAATTAACTTACTCTGTGTAACATATGCTCCAAAAAGAATCCACATTGAAGCAATAAGTGAACCAAACATCAACATAAAGCCAATGAAGAGCCAGACACGAGCACCTGCAGGAAATATTAAGACCTCTGAGAACGATGTAGACTATTATCCATAGTGACAGATGATCCGAGCTACTGCTCTATTATGATACAATATGCTATTTTGCTGAAGGCACAAAGGGCTAAAACTCTGTGGCAAAGGCAAGATAAACCAAAATTAGTATTCTCTAGTAAAACACAGAGTAGCTGGATTCCTCATATTTCAGTGAGCAGACACAATTTCCCCTCACCTGTAGGGAATGCCTGTAACACTACTCAACACAACTTGGACCAATGATGAAGTACTTTGCCAAAGCTACAGTGTTTCTGAGGTAAAGATGACATTCTATTAGGGTACGTATAATAGATACTTCCTGTGTTTACTTCAGAAAGATATTTTCAGATGGGCAACATTTACCATAGCTAGACATTACCTACTGAAAAAGGAAGATGATGCCATTGAAAACAATCAACCTCACTCATGGCAAAGAAAAAATATTTCTGTGCAAAGATTCTCTTGAGCTGATTTATGATACACACAAAAGACCATCATACGCTAGCTCAAAAAAAAAAAAAAAAAGAAAGAAAANAAAAAAAAAGAAAGAAAAATTAGTAAATCCTACCAGGTTTCTAGTGAGGTGTTCTACAAATCACACAATAACGGATGCTGGGATCCTCATGGGAAACAGTAAGGGAATTATGAATGAAAGCAGAGAGAGGACAGCAGGGCTGCAGACACCACACAGTAGGTGACATACAGAGGAAACAGGATGTTTTTTACATGTTCTAAAATAAGACATTGTTAAGGAATGTCTGTTCCATGGCCTATCACAAGGCCAAAGTTTACTTCTCCCAGCAGCTGTACAGAATTTGCAGGGGAAAGTTTAGGTATTCAAGATACACAGAAGTCAATTTTTCCAAGTTCACTTTTTTAAACAAAGATATTACTTACCTCCAACTGTTATTTTTGCAAAGAAATTAACTTAACAGAATTTCTCTTCTAAACCTTAACTGCTGATTATTATTTAACCACCAGTTTGAAAGAAATAACACCACCTAAATAATCAGTCTTTCAACCTAACATGATTTTTAGAATTAATTTACCTGTTCTTCCTAAGCATCCATCACTGTAGCTGTCTCCTCTCACCTGTGCATTTGATACAGCATTTATCCTAGGAACGAAAGAGTGTATACACTTCAGATTATTATAAAATCAATTTGAAGTTATAAGTAAAAAGCTAGCTTTTTTTTTAAGATGCAACAAATTCTGGGAAAACTATTAGGCATTCTGCACAGCCACATATTATTACATGTCGCTTAATGGAATGATTCCAGCTAGATTTCAAGCAGCCCCCATATTTGTTCGTAAGTTTTACTTAAATTTTTACATTAACAGACCTGTAAGACGAAAGAATTGCCCTTTTCAGTGACTGAAATGTTACTGGTCACTTTCTGGCTGTTTACGTTTTTAAAATATCTAAAGCCACTTCACAGGAATAACAAGTCAGTAACACAGTGGTCTCATGATTATAATACAACTTGTTTTCCTTCACAACAAAACCCACAAATGTTCAAGTAAGAGACACCCTGTAAGGATGGACAATACAATTTCTTAAAATGAGTTACACTGCTGAGGAAAAGAACCGAGAAACTCCCTGATACCAAGTGTTAAGAAGGTCTTGCATATCCAAATGCATCTTCTTCTCCTCGCTGATATTGTATGGTTCAATAAAAGCTATTACTTCTCCTTCAAGCTTGCCACGTTTACATCTTTAAAACAATAGCTATAATACTACTACCTTATTTAAAACAGAGGAAAATGCAATGAAATGTTTTATAATGAGATAAGCAACTGGGCAGCACTACATGGATTTTGATCTAAGAATCGAAACACTTATTACAGAAAGCCACTTGCATAAAGGAAGATCTGCTTTCTCACATTCAGTCAAAGTGTATAGGAAAAGCAATTTACCCTAAACAGATTGGGGGGGACAGACAGAACAAAGAATGAACAGATCAGAAACAAAGTTCACAGCTAGAAGAAAAAAGGCTTCACATTACCATGCAGAGAAGTACGAGATTATTTGTAAGTAATTTATAACCAAGTGATTCAAAGTTTTATCATATACCATATTGTCTAGTAATAACCATGTTTAAGAGCTCACGTTTATTTTATAACTCCCTTTATATACACTTACATGAAAAAAGCTAGTGTTGAAAACACCCCACAGGTATGGAACGCGTGGTTCATTTGTTCTGGCTTGGGGTAAACTACTGCAGCATCTATCATTATCCACCAACCTGTGAAAAACTACAAATGAAACAGACCAGTATTATGAGGCTGGAAGGGTACAGAGACAGGCAGACAAAACATGGCAGATGTTCATAAATGCATTGGTTTAATTGTCTTTTAACAAGTACAAACTACTCTAGAAAGGTATTAGCTTTAAGTCAGCTTTAAGTTGCATATCTGTTTGATATGCAAGTTGTGCATAAACCTTAATGTTGATGTTTTCAGAAGAGCACTTGGGAATCAGTCACATTTTCTATTCAAATTAGATACCAGTGCATGTGTAAATTCCCTGTACAGCTTTAAGAACAAGAATCCAGATTCTAAATGCATTCAAGACACGAACTGTAGTATAACATAGGTGTTGTAATGCAACTAATTATGCTAAAAATCCACTAGGAATTTCAATCTTCTTTAAAGAAGAGATAGCAGAACTGATACATCATTACCAGACAAAACGCAATGCTATGCGACCTGTAAAAAAGCTGCCTAACAATTATATTTTTTAAAAGTATAAAGAAATATACTGGATTAAGGTGCAGCTAAAGAGTGAACCTTCACAACATATGAAACAAAACTATAACTTTGTTGTACTTCCAAATTTTTCAATACACTTACGACTCACATCCATTCAAAACTTACCAATACGCCCGCAACTATTGAAGCGATGGCATTTCTTCGTTCACTCCAGTCAATACACTCACATTCTGGCCACCGGAAGTTGTCTAGGAATCCTGCCATTTCCTCAAAGATTAGATTGCCCTTCTTATTTTGTACTTATACATTAATTCTTCCATTAACAACTGTGTCCTGAATACCTGAAACACAGACAAAGATGTATTTAATACAAAGTAGTAAAATCTTGAGATGTTCTACAACCATCACAAACAATCTTTCCAATGTGTGATGTTTTGGTTTGGCTGTTGTGATTTGTTTTTTGTTATGTTTTTAAACAGAATTAAGTATCCATATAGTCTGTGGATTCTATATTGAGCTATATTCAAACAACCTACCTTCCAAAGAGAATTACAAAATAAAATCATCACATGAAACCAAAACTTATGCACTACATATAAATGATCATATCTGAAACAGAAAAGAAATTAAACAGAACGTATTGTTTCTTCAAATGTATGAAACACAACAATAAAAGCAAGAAAAAAAGCAGGAGCAAACCCACAAATCTTTCAACTTAAGTTTCATCTTCAAATCATAACCCTCTCTCCGGCATTAGCAGCTAAAAATAGTAAGATACATACAACAAGGCTCCACACGCATACCAGAACTTGGTCTTTGAGTCAGGCCAAGGAACCTTGCGTAAGATACACATATTTCCAGTCTCCAAATAAGATAATATAGTGCCTTTCTAACATAGGGGAAAAAAGAATCAAGACAGTGAATCAGCTAATACCAAGGGTAAAGAATGTCCTCCTTCACAAAGAGAGGATCACACAAAACTTTAAATATAGGAAGAAGAAAGCAAAGTTAATTAGTGTTACAAAGTGACTACTAAAACAACATAGTTCTGAAACAATTTGGTAAGACAGTAGCTATAGAAGATTCTGGATGACATATCTATTCTCACACTGTAAGACGATTAGCATCTACAGTTTGAACATCAGAAGTTAGAAGATTTACAGTTTTTCTATTTAGCAGTGACTCACAGCCACTTTTAATACCATTCTATTTTCTTTCAATATTTTCAACTTCTGTATTTTGCCAACCTGACATAATTTCCAGACAGTTCTTAAAGGCTAACAACAGACAAACGTTATTTACGGTTATGTTATAGGACAGACTGATGTACAACATTCTTCTGGTTAATAATGTTAGTTAGAAGTCCACATTAAGTGAAATAAAAATAAATAGAGTTTATCCACACTACAGACAGGCCACCTCATATGAGTAAGATAAAAAAGTTTGTCCTCCCAAATCTAGTTTCAGAAAGCCATCCATAGCTATGACACTGCCTTAAAGGACTAAAACCAATCACTCAATTCCAAAAATATTTTACTTTTGTACAGTATCTGGGCTCAACCAGAGTTATTTTCCTAGAGCACACTTTTACCTAGCAATTTTCAGATCCCTATTGTTTCTCTAACTCTTACACAAGACTGCCACATCGTGCTGTTACAGATTCACCACTGCTCCTATAGCCCTTCCTTCTTTTCCACTCTTAAAATGTCTCCATCTGTACTTCATTTGTTCCTCTTCAAGCCCTGAATGTGTCTCTTCCTCATCCTGCAGTAACCCCTCCTTTCCCCTCCCAGCTCCTCGCCCACCCACACTGGAACAAGGCTCACAGTTCCCACTGCTGTCATCACTACAGACTACACGGTTCTCACCCTGAAAAGGACATATACAAACATGCTGCGCTATTTCTTCTCTCCACTGGACACAATGGTGGTTATGTCCAATCTACCAAAGTTATTACCTTGCCTGTAAATACACTCTCAGTCATTTTCAAAATGACTGAAGCTGTATTCCTTCGAAGCTAAACTTTCCTTTGGAATTTTTCCCACAATGGGCCATTTAAATAGTATTAACATATCTAAATAAAATCACCTCCTTCAAACATCATTTAAAGTTCTATTACAATTCAGAAACTAAGTCAAGAAAAGCCACTGAGTAAAACAATTTCAGATACAACAACAACAACAGAAATTATTTTTCACCCTCTACTTGGATGCCATCCAGAGGTACCTTGACTGGCTGGAGAAATGCACTGACTGACACCTCATGAAGTACAAGGGGAATTGCCCAGTCTTGCACCTGGGGAGGAACGACCCTATGCTGGGGGCTGTCCAGCTGGTAAGCAGCTTGGCAGAAAAAGACCTGGTGCTCCTGGTGGATACCACACTTAACATGAGCTAGTGATGCACCTTTGTAGCAAAGAAGGTGAATGGTGCCCTGGGCTGCATGAGGCAAAGCATTGCCAGCAGGTGAGGGAGGTGATCTTGCCCCTCTGCTCTGCTCTGCTGAGGCCACACCTGGAGTGTTGTGTCAGTTCTGGGCTCCCCAGTACAAGGGAGACATGGACACACTGGATAGAGCCCAGCAAAGGGCTGTGAAGATGATGAAGGGACTGGAGCTTATCTCCTATGAGGAAAGGCTGGGAGAGCTGGGACTGTTCAGCCTTGAGAAGGTTCAGGGAGATCTCATCAAGGTATATAGATACCTGAATGGAAGGAAGAGAGAGAACAGAGCCAGGCTCTTCTCAGTGGTGCTCAGTGACAGGATCAGAGGCAATGGGCACCAACAGAAACACAGGAGGCTCCACCTGAACATCAAGAAACACCTTCTCATGGTGAGGGTGACCAAGCACTGGCACAAGTTGCTCAGAGAGGTTGTAGAGTCTCCATCCTTGGAGATATTCAAAAGCTATCTGGCTCTGGGTGGCCCTGCTTGAGCAGAAGGGTTGGATCAGATGCTGTCCAGAGGTGCCTTCCAACCTCAACACTTCTGTAGTTCTTAAGAAACAGCCTGTTAAATTCCTGGATGACTTAATGAAAGAAATCTTCTTACTGATACAAAAATGCTCTAGTTTAAAAATCATTGCCTTCTACGATTTTAAGGGCATATATAGTTTGTTTTTCCAGCTAATATAATTAAGCCAACTTCCAATCCAAAAACTAGCATTTATCCTAGTAAAACCCTTTCAACTTTGCAAAGTCAGTAATGATGAATGTTATGGATACCATACATCACACAAAACCGTGTCTTAATTATGAAGCATTTTTTAAACATTAGGTGACAAACCAGAGGCATTTTGCTCATTTCATATATCTGAGACAAAAACCTCTCTGAATACTTAATTTTATTGGATATCAAATGGAGTTTTCACAACTGCATTAGTGACAAAGAAGTGAAGCTAGGGAGACCAGAAAAAGTTGATTTTTTTTTTTTTTTTTTTAATACCTTCCAAGACACAGGGCAAACTTCTGCCAAAGCATATTATTTCAAAAGAAAATGTATTTTTGGTGGTTGATACTGACTCACAAACCTGAACTTTGCTTTAACCTTATCTTTGTGCTCAGGAGAGAAGCACACTATATAATGTGAATAGGTGAGATAACCACTATCTCCTGGCAGTCTTTCTGCAACAAAGACTCTGACAACACAATTCCCCCCGTTTCACTGGAATGACAAACAAGGAGAAACAAGGTGCGGGGAATCTGCAACAGGACAGAGACACAAGAAGTGTAGCATTATTTCTACACATATCTAATGGCAGAAAGTTGCTTTGATTTCACAAAGAAAGCTCAGTGCTAGAGCAGGCACGCAGTAAAACGAAACAGAAGTACTAATGCTGCTGTCCTTTTTTTTTTTTTAAGATTATCTAAACATTAACTGATCCCATTCAGAATTCTGCAAAGGAGTCTTAAAGGAGTCTTTCAGAGGTATTTCAAGAGACGCCCACTTGACATTAAAAATAATTAAACATTTCTCTCACTACTGACGTATCTTCACGTGTGTACAGCCTTTGCAGATACATGACTAAAAAGCAGTGATACACCATTTCTTCCAGCATTACTGAACATGTCTACACTCTGTGACCAATCTGTGGGTATTCCTGTCTTTGCGAAGACAATGCCATCTCTGATCAAATGCACACCCAATTCAGCACAGCCACATGTAGAGAGCACAACAAATAAGGGCTGTGGGGTTTTCACAAAAAAAGGACAGCAGGAATCAGACTGCAGGATGCCAGAACAATTAATCCAGCCTGAAGTCCAGTTAACTGCTTTTCCGTGGTCTCATTTAAAAGGGAAGCATAGTGCCTATTGGACTTGCTGGAAGGACTGACAGTACAGAGCCAACCCCAATGCAACAGGCTGGCCACAAGCTGTTAAATGCATGCTCAGCTATTATACAAAACTGGTTTAAATACGCTAGAGGGAAGGGGTGCAGTGACACCCTACAGAGAAAGGACACCATCCAAAGGGGCCTCGACAGGCTTGAGGAGTAGGCCCACACAAACCTCATGAAGTTCAACACGGCCAAGCGCAAGGTCCTGCACCTGGGCTGGGGCAACCCTCAGTATGAATACAGAGTAGAGGACAAATGGATTGGGAACAGCCCTGTGGAAAAAACGGCATGAGCCGGCATGAGCCCAGAAAGCAAATCATATCCTAAGCTGCATAACAAGAAGCAGGTTGAGGGAGGTGATTCTGCTGCTCTGCCCACCTGCAGTACCGTGTCCAGCTCTGGGGTCCCCAGCACAAGACAGACATGGAGCTGTTCGAGTGGGTCCAGAGGGGAGGGCCACAAAAACAGAGATGTCCCATTTGGGAAGGCTGGAACACCTCTCCTACAAAGACAGGCTGAGAGAGTTAAGGTTGTTCAGTCTGGACAAAAGAAGGCTCAGGGGAGACCTTATTGCAGCCTTTCAATATATATAAGAGGACTATAAGAAAGATGGGAGATAGACTTTTTACCAAAGCCTGTCATGACAGGACAAGAGGCAACTGTTTCAAACTGAAAAAGGGGAGATTTAGATTAGATATCAGGAAGAAATTCTTCACTAGGAGGGTGGTCAGACAGTGGAACAGGTTGCTCTGAGAAGCTGTGGATGTCCCATCCCTGGAAGTGTTCAAGGTCAGGCTGGATGGGGCTTTGAGCAACCTGGTCTAGTGGAAGATGTCCCTGCCTATGGCAGGGGGGTTGGACTAGATGATCTTTAAGGTCCCCTTCCAACCCAAACCATTCTATGCTTCTATCTTAAAGCTCCATATGTATGCAGTTCTCAACACCCCTAGCAAAGAAGGAAGAAAATAATAAGCTATATTTCAACTGTGAAAGACCAGTGACATTGTGAATCTGAGTCTCCAACAAGATCACAAGAGCTAGGGTAAGTTTTATCCTCATAAGCGTTAATAAGTACACATGCAGAAGTCTTAGCCCAAATGTATCCTACTACACAGATGGAAAACTCGGACAAAGACAGATGCTTTTAGCTGACTTTCTTAGCTAAATAAAGGTACAAAACTCACTCTCTTGGTTTAAACTTTTACAACCACATACTTCTCAGCAACACAACAGGTAAAACCCCTTGCACTAGCTGTCCTTCATTGCCCTTCCTACAATCTGTCTCCTCCCCTTTTCCAAGGGCAGACAGACTCTCCCACTGCTCTCAGGAAACATTTCTCACTCGTCCAATAAACAGAAACACAAGAACACTTACAAGGACAAATTGGTGACTGAAGAACTAACAAGGACACTTACACTCACTGTAAAAATAATACTTGGTGGATGCTAGCATTTCAGTTAAAACAACCAGTATATTATTCAGACAAATGAAGCGAAATGAAAACACAAGAATCCGAGCTCGAAATTTTCATCTGAGCATCAGTGCCTCCCAAAATGAATCCATTTCATTTGAACAAAATATTGAAGTAGATGCACAAAAATACAAAAATCCTGCACAAAATAAAAGGTGCACAAGGGCCCTAGAATACAGCCAAGTTAAAAAGAACGGACTTCCCTATTTCCAAGGAAGAAAGTAAAAGATAGATAGGAGGAAGAGAAGAAATTCCAAGTCAAGAAGAAAACCCCATTTTCCTCGAAGATGATGGCACCTTTTACAAGCAACCCACCACAATATGCTTTAAGCCATATACTTTCCCCATGTGCATATACTATGAAAAGGTATTTGGCAGAGTCACTGTAAGGAGTTTCTGTGAACATTTCTATTAATTCCACCACAATTTTCTAAAGGGGGGTCTTTAGACCACACATTGCAGTAATTACATGCAGTTTCACTTTCAATTTCCCATACACCATAGCACGACGCTATAGTGTCTAGTTTTTAAGTAATACAGAAAGACAGCAGGAGAAAATAAAGGAACTTCTAAGTGAACTATACGAAAACAAGTCTGTGTGGCAAAATTATTAAACATGTAATCGCCTTAAACAAATCTGCATGATGCTCAGCCCCAGAGTAATCTGACTACTGTCTATGGCAAGTATTCTTTAACAGCGCTACTGAAGTTTGAAGACTTCAGAGAAGCAGAAAAAAGGATCGATTCTGCAACTATCCACAGGCCTGTTTTAGCTCATAGGAGTATACTATGTGCATCAATATTTACTTAATGAGCTCAAGCCATGACAGGGCAGTAAGGCAGAATCCCAAAGCTGCAATCAAAGTCCGGACAGTAGTTGTTACGCTGAAGGCAGTGCTACTTAGAAAAATCAAGTCATTTAAAAAAAAATTCATCTACGGACCTCAAACTTTCTGCTCAGTACCACCGCCTCCTTTCCCAGATGCGGACAATGACCATGTGAGCAAGACCTGACTGTGGCCTTGCGGCGGGGAGGGCCGGGCCCCGCTGCCCCCCGGCCCCTCCAGCACCCAGAGACAGGCCCGTGGCTTGCCGCGCTACGGCACAAGGTCACGGCCCCAGCGTCAGGGAAGCGCGGCCGGACACCCCCGCCCCAAGCCCGAGGCGCGCAGAGCCCCTTCGCGCTGCCCCCGGCCAGCACCGAGGGGTGCGCGGGAGCGAGCCCTGAGCAACGGGTCCGGGACCTACGGAGCCGCCCGAGGCTCCGAGTGCAGGTGGAGGGAAGGAGCCGCTGCTGCCCGCGGCGGAAGCGGCAGCGGAGGGTCCGTCGTGGCCCGGCGAGGCGGCTCTGGGCACCGGGGCGCGCGACTGCCGTTGGAGGCAAGGGGGCGCGCGCTGCCGCCGGACACGGGTGCCCCGTGCTCCCCTCCCGCCAACGCCCCCCCTTCGCCCCGCCTCCTCCCACCCCCATCCGCGCCCCCTCCACCCCCCCCCGCCGCCCCTCGCCGCCAGCGGAGCAGCAGGGAAACAACTCCCGCACGTACCCCCCAGTCCTGAGAGAGACTCTTCCGCTTGCGGGGGTGAGGGGGCAGAGACCCGCGAGCGACGCGGCCGCCCGCCAATCGCAAGCTAGCACTGCGCGTCACCGGAGGCTGGGTGAGGACGGGGCGTCACGATTGGGCGACGCGGCAGCTCACGCAACAGACGGCAGGAGGGGCCGGCTCAAGCCCCGCCCCTTTTGTTGCTGAGTGGGGGAGGGGCTGTCGGGCGGGGCGGGGCTGGCTCGCCCCGCCCCCCTTGCCCCTACCAAAGCCTGCGGGCCGGGGTGCCGCATCAGACCCCCCAGTAACCACCCAAACCGCGTATGACTCATGTCGCCGTACACTGTCCCACGAGTGCAGCCCAACGCATTAACCTTAACGTTTTTCAAGTAGCTCCCCTATCGCAATACGCACACTCCACGACAAAATGCTGCTACACCTTAGCCCTGTGCCTGATTTAATAAACATAAACAGAGTTAACAAGTAATTCCACGTTCTTCTTCCACTGTTCAGGAAGAAGCATCTGAATTATTTATTTCTGGCTTCACTGCATTTCCCAGCTGGCTTCAACAGAGTCTAAGTGGTAATTGACTCACCTGTACACCACCCTCATTAGCAGCCAGGTAATGTCACAATCCCATTTCCCAAAAGCTGCAAGCAAGCAGGGGCTGGGGCTGGGGCTGGGGCTGGGCCAGCAGGGAGCCCTGCCCAGCATTAGGGGTTCAGGTTGGACATGAGGAAAAGGTTCTTCCCCCAGAGGGTGGTGGACACTGGAACAGGCTCCCCAGGGAGGTGTCATGGCCCCAAGCCTGACAGTGTTCAAGAAGAGACTGGACAAGGCCCTCAGACACACGGTGTGAACTGTGGGGTTGTCATATGCAGGGACAGGAGATGGACTCCACGAGCCTTGTGAGCCCCTTCCAACTCAGGACATTCTATGACTATTTGCCTCAGGATCTCTCCATACCTGCCTCAGCCAGGGAGAGCTGAGAGTGTTCCTATACATTTGGGTTGCACAACAGACATGAATAGACACCTGCTTGCAACATGGCTTTGAATGTGCCCAAATCATACCAACCAACCCCAAATTTTTGACTCTCAGTGAATTTCCTTCATGCTTCCCACGCATAGGATTCAGTTCTCATTTTCTGGCTTTCTAGCCCATTTCTTGCCAAACTATTGGAAAGAAAGCCATATCAGCACCTTAAGAACCATCTTCTCATAAAGCACAGACTGTTGCCTACTACAAAAGATTCGATGTAAAAATTTGAGAGATACCAAGGGGAAAATGTTCAATTGAATTAAGTATTTAAGCTAGGAAAAGGATTAATCTTGAAAAGTCACACTCTGTTAAGATTTTAAAAGTGCAGAATCAATCCCAAAAGTGAGAAGTAGAAACTTAAAGAGAAAAAAGAGGAAGGCATTTCAAGGGTATTGCTCAAGAACAATGAGGAGCAGCACAGGGCACTAAGTAGGGAAAGGAGCACTGTGAGAAAGGCCTACAAAGACACAACCAAAGGGCAACAGAATATTCAGTCACTCCTTAAAAGACAGCTAAGCTGTGGACCCATGAAATCCCACTCAAAGTTGAAAGTTGTACTTGGAGCCCTCTACTGCTCATCTCCCTTCCTTTTTTTTCTTCAGTGGCATGCACTCACTGTGTTCCACAGGTCTGGAGATAAGCCACGGTCTTCTTTTGAAGAAGTTCTCTCTTTATCTGGCCCAGAGAAGATGCTACCCACTGCAGAGATGATCAGTAGGAACAGCTGTCTCCTACTTGTGATGGTCAGCAGAGTCCCATGAAGAAAAACTTTGTAACGAAACTCTTGACTCGCATTTCCTTAGATCATAGCCATTTTTTTTTGTAGTTCACACATGCCTACTCTCCAACCTTTATTCCAGTTAATACATGTGCCACCATCTCCTCACCCTCATCCAGAAGCATTACACACTGCTTGCTTTGCCCCTAATCTTCTCTCTCCTTTCCAAGCCCTTCTCATCATCCCTCCAACCTCCCACGCACGCACACACACATTTCTGTTTTCTTAACAGCCGATCTCAGCTGTGGGCAGGTAAACTGTGTGGTTGCCACATCCAGGGAAACACAGCTGGTATGGAAACAATGTCAACGAAGACACCACACATCCCATTCTCCCCCACAGTGGCAGTTTCTCCCTCTAACAATAAGGATTTACCACTCATCTGTCTCTTGCTCTTGCCCTGCTCTTACAGCATGCCCTGCTCTTGCTTCTCATGACTTTTATTCCTTCTCTTCAAAGCCTTCTCTGTAACTCCACATGCATCCTGAGAGCCTTTATTTCTCTGGAACAGAAAGATAGTCAGCAGGCCTCAACATTTACAGTGTATATAGAAACTCTTGAGTTTATAGGACAGCCTGAGAATCCTATTTCAGAGAGTCTACAGCTGTGTGTCTTTTCCTTTTATTGGAAAGCACCAACAGGTATAAGTGCACAGCTTGCTAATGGTGCTTGAAAGAGCCATCAGATTGTCAGGAAAGAAACAGATTCCTCACCCTGAGAAAAACTGATACCTCAATTAAGATATCCTAATAATAAATATAAATAATACATTGTATTAAGATGTCAGCTAGATAAGCCTTCGAAGCCACATGCTGTTATGGTAATTAGACCAACACATAGGGAGTTCTGGGAATAACCAACATGTATTTGTACCTGGAATCAGCAATTATTCTTTTGAGGTCAGTAATAAGACAACAGTTATCAAATTCAAATTAACAATCTGCTCTCAGATAGAAAAATTACTTCTGAAGGCCATTCTTTCCTGGGTTTTTCTAATTCATATGCAGTACTTGGTACTACTTGTTCCAGAAGTACTGACTAAATACTGCATTCAAGATTTTGTGAGCTCAGAACAACAAAAAATAGACCAGTCCTGCAAAAATATCCTCCTCCACACACCTGGGGAAAACAAACATTTAAATTACTTTTTTCATCATCACTGCTGTACATGTTGAAGAAGTGGATTTTTGTTCCCGGCAATTTTTCATTACAACAGTGTAAGGCTGATTTAAAGTGCTGAGAGTCAGGTCACATCTACTCCATTTAAAACCAAGTCATTTTAAAACAAACATAAAAATCACTCAGTACGCTGACTCATCCATTATGGCAGCTTAAATATTTAAACGGCTGATATTTATCTTTGTTGTGAGCCAAAGTGGATTCCATCAAAGCTGGATTTACTGCAATCTGGTTTCTATTTACTCTTGTGCAATGAATTCAATTTGCAATTAGCTCTTTTAAAATCTGTCACTGGATTAGTTTGAACAGCAATTCATATCCAATTCCTGTAGATCATCAGAATCAAAATCTGTTTAAGGGTACTATGTCAAAGGACTTCCATAAAAGTATGTTCTAATTTACAGTTCTCATTAAATCAAGAATGCATGGATAAATTATTGAATAAGCATTCATACAGCTGCTAAAATAAGTGAAGAGCACGACCTAGGCGCAACAGATCAGTCTGCACATAATGCCATTCTTTTTACTTCTGCCACCTTAATTCCTACAAAAAGGTATGTCAAAGGAAGGTGAGATTAGCCCTGTTTTCTAAGACACGACAAACATCTTGTAATTATTACTTCTGTGTTTTAACACAAAGGCTTGAAAGACCTATGACATTTACCATTAAATATGTTATATTCAATTAGATTACTAGATTATATAATAACCTCTGACAAACAATACTTCAATTAATCTAATCTACCAACAAATATAAATAATCTTCAGCCTGCATATTAAGACCTCATCTTTATGAGCAAGCGGAGAAAGACCAAAAGCAGTGTGTGCAGCATTATCTGCCCAAAAGCAAACACATTAACCCAGGCTCTTCTCATGCTGGGGCATCTACAAAAGGATGGTTGTGATCATCATCCTGCTTTCATTTCTGAAACTCTGGGTGTGGAAACTCCCACTCCCTGGCATGCCACAGCCTAATGGACACCTTTCCACATATTGGCAGGGGACAGCACAACTTCTACACAGGTGGAGACTATGTCAGTTTGAGTCAAAGGGGCATGAGTGAGGTAAGGGGCCCACAGAGATACTGATATACCCAGTGACATCTTTTCAAAGGCTAAGACCTCCACAAAAAACAGATTGTGTGGAGAGCTAACAACTTACGAAGGCAAATAAATCTTTGGGATCACGGAGATTTTCCCACCCTCCAAGCCATTGCCCAGAAACTTTAATAGTATTGCAGTATTTCACAGGAAGTTCTTTGATACCAATATTCAAAAATATTTAAACAGTGCAATTACTTTTGAAAAACAAGATTCCCTTCTACTCCTGCTCCCCAAAAAAGGTGAGACTAGGGTATGGTTTTGGCCAGTCTTATTTGCTTGGATGCTTTCCAAGACCTCCTTCTGTGTTAAAAGCCAGATACAAAACCGGACTGAAAAAACCAAACAAATAAAAAACCCCCAAACAACTGCAGAATGTACAGTCTGAGTCCAGACATCCAGAACTCCCCCTCCATTCCCATTTAAATTAAACTTGAAGAGATGAATATACTCTTGAAAAAAATGCATGAAATCTGTCAACAATTTATGAGCTGTAAGCATTTAAGTAAGAAAGGATAAAGGTCAAACTAACAAGGCACAGCAAGATCTCTAATTCCACTTCTTCCTTAAGGTGTTTCGTTAGGCCTCAGTTTTAGTCTATTATCTCTTCAAAAGGTGGAAGTGATCATACTCTATGCTAAAGTGAAGCATTAATGTTGATTTAAACAGAAGTAAAATGAGTTGCAAGAGTATAACTGAATTTATTTGTTCCTTAACAATATTCACAAATCAAGAACTTGCAAAGGCAAAAGATAAACCAATTCCTTTTAACTGGTGAAATAGCGGACAGCTGGATTTTACATTTTCAGTGTACCTGAAATCTTTCTAGTGCTACAAGTTTCATCAATAAAGTGCATTCAAAATCTTGACATGACAGATGAATTAGTATTATCTTATTTCAAGGGAAGGTTTAACCACTTAAATAGAGAGGACTTCCATCCAAACCTTTTAACATTTTCCTCTTCATTTTCCTTTGTGTCTGAATTAGAAGCCTCTCTGTTTTCCATCAATGCTTCATAAGCCTCTTGTGCTCGAACAATTTCTTTGTCTGCACTGAAGTGCACCATTTGTCTGCTCAGAATAGGAACAACTAAATTGAAGTTGTCAATTCTTTTGTTTAATTTCCTGATATCTTCTATAAATTGCTCACAAACACGATTCCATTGCTTTTGCGTATACGGTGTCATTGGCTCTCCAAGCTTACTTCTAGATGCCACGATACTCTTCCTTAACCGCTCAATAGTTTCCCGTATTTCTTTCTGCATCAGGATCCACTCTGGCTGGTATCCATTGTCTATCAGGATCCTGTTCAAGTTGTGAGTCATGGGGTCGATATGTGGACAGTCTGAAAACTTCTGCAAAGGCTTCCCTTTGCCACTGAGGTTGTCAAAGTCTCCTTTTGCCATCGATTCCTGGATGAGGTCCTCAACCAACCGTTCAACTGCCTGAGTTATTTTCACCTTTTTGCTCTGCCTCACATCTTTGGCTTTCATTAGGTCAGTGGCAGCATACTGGCTTTCAAGTCTCTGCTTCCGGTACTCTAACACTTGTTCAGTAGCACGGTCTACTCGAAACTGCATGTATTGCTTTTCTCTTTGGCTCGGTGTTCCAAAACCAACACCTTCAAAGCTCAAGTAGTGTCTATGCTGCGGTGCTTTTGGTTTGAACTGGTCTTCCTCCTCTTCATTATTCTCTTTTAATTTCTTTTTGGTTGCCACATCACTGAGCACAATTCTGTATGCTTCTTCTACTTTCATAAATGCTTCGGAATCAGCTGTGGCAGAGCTGCTGTCTGGATGGTATTTTTTGGCAAGGCTTCGATATGAGTTTCTGATATCATCAAGAGAACACCCTTCCTCAAGCTCAAGAATTTTGTAAGAGTCCTTGACGTTGCTTTTAGGTTTGTAACCTGACAACATTCTGTTGCCAGAAATGTAGGGAAACACCTTAAGCTTTCTTGGAATCATGGCTTGACGTACTATTAAATGATGTACTATGTTCTTAGTCAGCATGACACAAAGCCACTTTGTATTTCTTCAGATGCAGCTACATTACAAACAATGACCTATAAACACATTTTTACAAAAATTGTGTTAAATATGCTTTTTAAAACAACTTATATGATTTAAATCTTTAACTTACTATTTAAAGAAATCCCTACAAAATTTCAGAACAGTATACAATGTTCTTTCCTTTTACAGACTAATATAGAAATTTGTATTTCTTATTTATTACTATTGAGGTAGTAGTATTACAATGGAAATGAAAATTAATTTACAGGTTAGTTTTCTCCTGGTATACCGACAGCAGCACAGGTTTGTTTAGCACTGTGGAATTCCCAAAAGGCCAAAGCTTTATCACCTTTCTGCAAACTCAGTGCAATGTAAACTGGAAATACGCTTTATGTTGAATAGCAATCCTGCTGAAACAATCTTTCCCTTTTCCTCTATACACCTACATTCAGCCACCAACTGAATTTTCTATTTACATACATCAATGCCTCAAGATCTACTACCTGATACATTCTTGAAGGATTTAGTTATAGTACCCTTTTGGTATTTCACAGCAACACCTGAAACAGCATTCAGACTATAGATTCACTTAGATTAACTCCTGTAACCCAGCAGGGCTCTCACATCCTACTGGCCAATCTCCTTCATTTGTGCCAGGTAACGTTATAAATCTGGAACTCAGAACGGATCAATAGCAGGCAGAATCTCACTCTGTCAGGAAAAACAGTGCTTCTGAATTATTTTGGGAAAGAGCAAAAGGAACATGTTTAGCAAATGACAACATCAGTAAATCTTCACATAAAATCAAAAGTAGAAAAACATCATATAAACTGCACACATAATTTGCACACTGGCTAACTTCTATTTATTAATGAAAATCCCAAGACACCTGCTGCACACACGGTGCTAAAGATTCTCCTTTCACAGATCCATCAGTGACTGCAACATATATTTTGCTGACCTCCTCTCCAAACTAGGTTAAATCAAGTTTAAGGAATAAACGTTGCTTATATGTGCTGCATATAACAAACTGCCCTCCTGCACTAAGCTACCTGAAAAGAGATGGGAAAGGAGATGCACTTGAGACTGGATCAATCCTGAATGTTTTCAGTTGATTTTGATGCAGGTAATGTATTAAGTCATCAGCTTGTGGTTAATATAATGGACCTCATTAACATGTTGGGGGGTTTATTTGTTTTCATTTATGATACAGATTAAAGACTTCTTTCCTCTAGGTGGTTGGCAAAGATAATAATTCAGCTCCATATGGCCATAAAAATCCGCATAATTACTACTTTAATGGAAAGATCAATTAATGCAATCTTGAAATTCAACATGCTGATCAGAAAAAGGCTTTCTCCTAACTCTGTGCCCTTGATTGTAATGTATTTGTGCTTATAAAACCATAAAAACCAGCACAGATAGCACTCACCCAGGGTGCCGGCTGGGGGGATTTTTATTCCCCCGCCGTCCGAATTCAACCCTCCCCTCCGGGGCGAGGGAAGCGTGGACAGGACCGAGCCCCCCGCGCGAGGCCGAAGCCTGCGGCAGAGCCCCGCCCCCCTCCGCCACCGAGCCTGGCGCACGAGACAGCCTTCCCCACAACCGGCGCCACAACCGCCGCCCCAGAACGGCCGCCCCCCAACCGCCGCGCCGCGTGAGCTGTGGGGACGAGGGCGGGCTCCCGCTCGGGAAAGCGGCCAGCGCCTTAAGGAGACGCGGCACAAGGGGACTGAGGAAAGCAGCGACGGGCAGGCGAGGAGCCGGGCACTGGGCACCCCTCCCTTCCCCAGGTTGTTATGTGGGGCGGGGGAGGTTCCCCGCAGCGCCGCCGCTGCCCGTCATTCCCCGCCTCACCTGGTCCCCGCCGCCACCCGCCCTTCCCCCTCACGCACAGCCCGAGGGGGGCGCGGCGAGCGCCAGCAATGGAGGAGGCGAAGGAAGAGGAGGAGCGGCTGCCTTTACCCTTCGCTCAAGGACGTCTCCTAACGGCAGGAAGGGCGCCCGAGAGGCCGGCCGGCCACCCCCTCTCCCCGCCCGGCCGCGCCGCCCGCCAGCGGAGGGAGCCCGAGACCTGCTGCAGCCGCGCGCTACCGCCTGACGCCGGCGCGGGGGCACGTGACTGGAAGGCGCGGAGGTTGTGTCGGGAGCAGCCGGCTGGCGCATGCGCAGTGCGGCGGGGGCGCTACGTTAGCTGTCTGTGCACTTACACAAGCAGAGCTTAACCGCTTTTTAGCCTTCGTTCTCCTGAATGCATTCCACCGCAGCAGATTACAAGCTCCCCTGCCTCTTCACAGGCTTGTGAATCTTAGAATCATAAAATCGTTTTGTTTGGAAGGGACCCTCAAGATCATTGAGTCCAACCATAATCTAGCACTAAACCATGTCCCTAAAAACCTCATGTGCATGTCTTTTAAACACCTCCGGGGATGGTGACTCCACCACTTCCCTGGGCAGCCTGTTCCAGTGCCTGACAACCCTTTCCACGAAGAAATTTTTCCTAATATCCAATCTGAACCTCCTCTGCTGCAACTTGAGGCCATTTCCTCGTATCAGTTTGCTAGCTGGGAGAAGAGACCAACCTCCTCCATGCTACAACCTCCTTTCAGGTAGTTGTAGAGAGCGATCAGGTCTCCCCTCAGCCTCCTTTTCTCCAGGCTAAATAGCCCCAGCTCCCTCAGCCACTCCTCATCAGACTTGTGCTCCAGGTACCTCAGCAGCTTCCCCTGCAGAGTTGCCCTAATGAAACCTTGGTCTTTCAGAGTCTTCTTGTCCTTCCCTGTAATACGTTTTTCAAAATGCTGTGAATACCTCTGAGCAGCTGCGCTAGCAGCAGGGTACGTTGGCATTCATTGTGCACACCAAAAAAGGCAGTGCAGACTCATTTCAACACAGAGCTCTGGGTCTCCGCTGTGTTACTGCTGGGCAGGTAACGCCTGGTGGGTTTTCCCATGGCCTCTGTGTGTGGCATCTCCTGCCTGTCGGGGAATGGCAGCGTCAGCTAAAGAAGCCCCAAACCAGGAAAGAGTTCTCATCCTCAGCCTGGAAAGACAACCCAGATGCACAAGCTAGAGGCCCTGTAGATGGAACACAACAATGTGTTTCCTCCCTGAACACCAGCATATGTTATTAAAAAATAACAAACAAAAACCTTTGTGTTTTTTATTAACAGTACTTGGTGGAGTATAGTTTAGCATGCTGCATAGCCAGCCTGTGAAATGGCAGTATTGATACCTGAAAGGAAGCAACAACCACATAAAGCAATCTGCTTCATTTTACAGCTTCCAGGATTATACTCCAACAGCTCATCCTGTTACAGCTTTGCCAGTATGCCATCTTGGTAAATAAACAACACTAAAATACATTGTTTCAGATATATTTTTTTATTCATTAGGCAATGGTTTTCTACAATGTTTCTATTTAAAGTTTTCTTTCTATAGGAGTCAAATTTTGATATTGGAAGTTTCTGTGTATAATTGCCTTTCTCTGCTGCATATTGACTTCCTCACCTAAGGAAACAATTCAGTCAAATAATTGTAATACAAATTGACCCGCTAGAATTAATGCAAGTTTAAATTATCTTATTCTGGCCAGTCATGCAGCAGAGGGATGTTTCAGGGCTGCACGTGTTCTATTTATAACCTAAATTGTCACAGCCTCCTGACTATAAGAAAAAATTCCAAAAACCCTTGCCAAAGAGAGAGAAATTCTATCCTTGTTTTGTCTTATATGGAACAGGACTCTTCTTTCCTTTTGTTGGTTTGCTCTTCAGTCACTGGCAGAGAATGTGGAACTGAGTTTGCAAATCGAAGGCAGTCTACAGGTACTCAGTAAGTGATGCTTAAGACTGTTGTGGGAGTCACGTCTCCTTAAACTGGGAGGTTCAAGTACAGCATCTGTCCATCAGTACCCAAGCCATTAATTCTGTAGAAGTTTTAAACAGACTTCGCAGATTTTGTTTTAAAATTGTTATGGTTGTGTGAAAGGAATGGCTTGTGTTTCTGTTAATGTACTTTTCTGTTTCGCATTGCCTGACTTTAAGACTTTATGTTGGGGTACATTAATTTTATTTTCAGTAAAGAGTGATAGCATTGCAAGCTTGCCAAATGTTAACCAAATTGCTTCAGATACTTTCATGAAAGAATGAGGCTGTTGAAGAGGATGGTGCATGAACCAGTGGAGAATAAAATAACACTTATTACATACATTGTATCTCTGTCACTGCTTGTGTTAAATTTCTTCAAAAGGTGAAAAAGGTAGTAATTTAAAGGGCACAATTCAAGTGTGTGCTAGATATTAAAATAACCTTTATATATACATCTAAGAATATGTCACATTACAAAGAATAGGTCTGTGGGAGTTAGGCGTGCAGGTTTTAACTGGAGTGTTTCTGTTTAGCTGTAGACCATGAAAGCTATGTTTTGTTTTTCCAACTTGTCTTTGAGATTCTTTATTTGTCAGAGGATATAAAATTACTCTTAGCATGGGAACTGAGCAATGATTTCAGCTTTTTAATACCACATTGTAGCTTCCTTTTTTTTTCCTAGGGTTGAATACTATTAACATTGCAGGACTGATCGGGGGGGAGGAGTTGTTTTTGTTGTTAGCTAAGGAAAAATGGCAAGAGAGGAGAGTGGTCCATGCTGCTGAAGCCTGTGGGGAGGTCTCTTTTGAAGGGCGGGTGGCATTAAGGGGATCCTGCTGGGGATGCTCCTATTAGATAGGAGGATAAAAGGGGACACGGCAGCATGCAGGTCTGTCTGCTTCTTTCACCCTCTCAGCCTTATCTTTGGCTTTAGGAGATCAGAAATCATTTGGAGCTGAAGCAGTAGCTGAAGGAAGAACTAAAATCCATCTGGAAGACTCCCCAGCCTTTTGCGTGGACGAAGAGCAGGGTCTGACACGGTAAGGGAAGATGATTCAAGTGAGACATCCCTACAGCCTTTACTCTAGGACCAGCTGTCTTACCAGCTTTCTTTTCTGCCAGCACGCTTTTGAATTGCATTGTAAAAAAATAGTGTCCTCACTATGATGTGGAATAGAAATGTGCATTTTTTCCACAGGGTAGGAGGCACTGCTTGGTTTCACTGTGCTCCTGGTCAGGAACTTTATTCTGCCTTAGAAAAACTTCAGTGATTTGTAAAAGTGTATTTAAGGGGAAAAAATAATTTTGCTTTTAAAACCACTTCACATTTTATTAACAATGGTTGGACCGTAGTGCCTAGTGAACCTTTGTAGAGAGCATGTTGGTGTCTTTGTTAGACACAGAGCAGTTGTAACCCTTTACTTTTAAGTTCACAACAACTTCCTAGTGATTCCAGAATTATTTGTCAAGCAGTGACAAAAAGAAAGACAAAATCTGACATATTGGATGTATAAAGACTTAGAAAAGTCTTTTGCGAGGAAATTGATCTGGCAATTGATAGAGCATTAAGCATATGCTCTGTGTTTACACACGTAGAGCTCAATACCTAAAACTTAAAATTATTCTCTTAGATAATCCACAATGGTCTGTAATCCCCAAGGGCAGGCTACTTGAAGTACTTGCATTGTACTTGGACAATTTAATAATTATGAAAATACATATAGTTACATATTATTTTGTTGAAATTAGTTTAAGACGTCTTAATACTGTCTCAGCAACTCGAAATATTGTAATTGATTTATCACAGTTCTATGAACATCTTTTCTGAAATATTATACTTCTGTCTTCACTTAGCTTCTGTTTGCCTTTGGATGCTAAGTAATGACCTCAAACCTATGGTTATGATTTCTTGGGAGAAGACTACTGACATGTTGCTTGCAAAGCTGGTGTTTTATGGTATCTTTAATTTATTATCTATTTCCTGAGTAAGGACTGGTTTATGCCATTAGCATCTTTCTCAAAGGTCATGTTCTGGGTTGTTTTTTCTTTCTGACATTTGTCCACATTCAGCACATATGGAAAAATTAATTTTGCAGATGTGACCTACATTGAGTGTGATAATATTTCTGAAATAAATCAAAACTAATTTGCCTAGAAATATTATTGAGGAACTGTTTTAAATGTCAGTGTGCTAGTGAAATTAACAGTTGTTCTTTTACTGAGCATGCTGTTCTGCTGAAGTTACACTCTTACCAATTGTCAAAGTATAAAATCTGTTCTGAAAGCTGTCTTTGCCACTTATTACTGAGGATGTTTACACTCATGAAAGTTCCTAGATTGACCGCAGTGTTCAGTTTGAAATATATTTATCTGGTAAGTTACCTAGAGCATTTGTATGAAACTTTCTGTCCTGACCTGTGTAGTTGTGCAAAGGACTTGATGGGACCTAGTCATGACAAGGTTATTTCAGCCTGGATACTTAAGAGAGGAAATCTTGACTATGCTGAAACAAGTGGGAAAAAAATCTCACTGATTGCATTGCTGTCAGTGTTTAAACCAAATACGGATGATGAATCCATTCAGTGATACTACTGGTGCAGTCACTTTGTTCAGATGTCTTATAGATACCTTTCTAATACAAACTGGATTGGTATTACTTACCGATTACAAGTGAGAGATATAATTTATATATTTTTGCTTATTTTTACATGGTTTTGTGAAATAAATGGATAGTGCTATATATGATGATTCTGGGTTTGCACAGGTTAATGGCCGATCGGGTGCTTGTGATTGGCAGTGGAGGGAGAGAGCATGCGCTGGCCTGGAAGTTGGCCCAGTCCCCACATGTAAAGCATGTGTTTGTTGCTCCAGGGAATGCAGGAACAGCTGACAATGGAAAAATTTCCAATTCAGGTAAAAAGAAAAACTAAAATATTGTGCCAAGTAATGATTAATATGGGTGTTGGAACTGAAACAAAACTGACCGCATTTGTGTTGAGTCAGTAGGAGATAATTATTTTCTTTTACTGGTACCACAAATTATTTAAGGCACTTTTTTTTCCCCCTGTATGTTTTATTTCTGGATTTTAGAACTGCCTAGTAAAACACCATACTATATCTATTTTAGCCTAGCTTCTTAAGATAGTGGAGCTTATGTGAGACTGTGTATTTCTGCACCTCATCTATTTCCTCGCACTATTATGCTTTAATTCTCTTACCAATTTCAGTGAAATGTAACAGAGGAATAGAAGGCTCAAAGTGATTGACTTCTGGCTAGAAACTTCTCTGGTGTCTGCCCAGGCTGCTCAGCTAAATTTAGCTGCATGATGCACTGGCATTGAGTAAATCTTTGCTCAGATGTTGAAATTGAGTTGCCTTATGAACTTACAGTTTTATTTTTTTAAAGTTTTATTCTATTATGATAAGCAGCTTTAAAAAGTTTATATTGGTTACATATAGCAAATAAAATACATTTAATAATTTAGCAGATGTGTATTAGAAACAGTAGTGCAAATTGGAAATGTTCACTGTTCCTTGTGGACTCTGTTATTATATGGGTTTTTTACTGTGCCCTTCATGGGCTGTTTCATTATTTTAATCATACTTCTTAGGGAGATGGAACAATGACATTCTTATCTCCCATCTCTTATTTAGGCTTTACAGTAGGAACCTAATTATGTTTCCTTTTTCTTTTCAGCTGTATTAGTGAGCAATCACACTATTGTTACCCAGTTCTGCAAAGATCATAACATTGGACTTGTGTTAGTTGGACAAGAAGCTCTTTTGGCAGCTGGTAAGGCTGAAATAAATTAACTTGACAGTAAAAATCAGCACCTTGAATTCTGCTTTAAAATGACCTCCTTGATCTTAGGAAACACACTGACTTAGAGTATAGAGCAAGAAAATTTAGATTATCTTGTAAATTGTAGTCGCTGAAAACGCTTAGCTTCATATCTGTATGCTGCTTTTTCTGTGTTAGAAATCAGCAGGGGAAGTCATGCAGGATCAAGAATCAGTAACAGTTCTCTTGTGTTTTCTACTCTGCTTTCCTTTATACGAGGAATTGTCTTGCAATAGTCCTAACATTGTTGCTGTATGCAACAGTACCCAGACCATCACATGCATTTATTGTAATGTGGTACAGTAAGATCTCCACATCTTAAATAGTGAACGGAAGTACCAGACAGACCTAACAGTAGTCGTGGGGTGGTAACTGCGACAGTGCTTACTAATGTAAAGAGCTGGAGACCTCTTGAAATTAAATGATGAAACAGGTCACTGGATATGCAGAACATTATTTTAAGAATGAATGAGCTATTTGAGACAAGGAAAAGTGTAGCAGACTGCTGGAATCATTGTGTTGTTTTCCTTTTGTCAAAATGACTTGAATTTTCCAAGGAGATGACTTGGTTATTCTGCTATTTTTGACAATTAGGGATTGTTGATGATTTGAGAGCAGCAGGAGTGAGGTGTTTTGGACCATCTGCAAAAGCAGCCCAGCTGGCATCCAACACCAGTTTTGCTAAAGCCTTTCTAGATCGGCATGGGATCCCAACAGCAAGATGGAAAGCTTTCACCAATCCCCAGGAAGCTTGTAGGTTTATTATCAGGTAAATATTTTTATATTGGAAACTCATCTGTTGAATCATCTGTGCATTGGGCCTTTGCCCGTGATAGTTACTGAGAACTAGGTAACTTTTCAACTGTTGTTCTTCTCAAATAGCTACTGAATGAATTAGTTTTGTAATTAGAGACAGATGGTGAAGATGCAGGGAAAAGGTTGATTTTTCTGTTCAGGGATCACAGCTCCTTTACCCTTTGATGATCTTCTTCAGGGTGCTAGGTAGTCTTTTAAAAGACAAAAAAATGTGGCAGAGAAAAATATTTCAATATTTCTCTAAGGGTAAGAATAATTTTTACACAGACAGATACCAGCAAAACGCTGTCAGTGGACTGATTTGGAAGATGCTAGTCAAATACTCATAATTCAAGGAGGATACTTTCATTTCTTCAAGGCTAGACAGCATATATCTTATGTGGAGAGAGAGAAATATAACTGCATATCTCTGCAATTGCTTTGGGCAGTAATGCCTCTGAAGTCATTGAGGATCCTTTGGGAGAGTAACTTACCACTGTGGCTATTTTGGTCCAGCCTCACAACAGCTGCTGTGTTCAGCTACACTGGTCTGTGGCTGTGTCGGTTTCACGGACTTCTTGTCTTTGCTGTCATCTGCTGCATATGGTATAATCTAGTGGAACTTCTTTTTTAAAAAAAATAAAACCAACCTTTTCACTGACTTTTCTGTGTGACAGCATTTAGCCTGTATTACTGCCACGTAGAGAAACAGGCCAGCAACTTGTATGTCTGTAAACATGCATAAGGCTCAAAAAGGAAAACTGTATCTCAGGTCAGCACACTGAGATGTGGAGAAAGGGAGCTTTGTGTGAGCCTGCTTTGGCTGCTTGTATAAATGTAGTGTTGAGATTTATCCTAATATAAATCATAATGTGGAAAGGAGGAATTAGGTGGTTTTGAGAAAACAGGCTAGTAGTGTGTAGAATCAGGTCTTCAAAAGGGACGTTTTATTTGACTGTTGACAAGCTGGAGAGGTGAATGGGTAAAGTGTAGTTAAAATATGTTAACATTATGCTATTTTTTTTTCTTCTAGATTTAGTTTGTGTTTGAGTAAGTGGAGCAATTCTGAGGATACAGTGTTGATACACTAGTTCTAACGTATCCTTTCTGTGCAAGACCTAACTCAGCCTAAACCATATAACCCTAAACAGAGCTTCCATAGTGGTTTATAAGATCATGTACTGTAATCTGGTGTTATAAAACTATAGATCATTAATGAGTTCATCTTTCCAAACCTATGACAGGAATAAAATAGTAACCCAACTCAGGGGAAAGCAGAAGAAACTGCAAGGTGTTAAAACTCAGTGACTTGTCCAAGGATATACATTGAGATGTTGTCAAAACCAACAACAGAATTCATGGATTCCTGGTTCATAGTCCTGTGCTGAGGGCTATAAGAGCCCATTCACTTCCATGACAGGATGGACTGACAGGGAATGTATTTTTCTGTTGTGTTATTCTTCAGCTGTTCAGAAAAAAAGGAAGAATATGGGAGGCATTCAGCTTACAAATTATAATTTCACTGGATGCAGTAGAGATGCCTGAATCTCACTTTTGCTTTCATTTAAAGCACAGACTTTCCTGCACGAGTTGTACGGGCGAGGGGCCCTGCTGCTAGAAAAGAAGTGACTATTGCAGCCAGCAAAGAAGAAGCCTGCAGAGCTGTCCAAGAGATTATGCAGGTGGGTAAAACTTTAATTAATCAGTGAGAATCCAATTCTTGATGTTCTGTAGCCTGTGAGTTTGTAATTTTGGCCACAGGAACCAAGTATTTTCAGGAGAAACTTTCCTAATTGACTAAGGAATTTCTCTGGGTACCATCCTCAAATTCCTCATGTTCGCCCCAGATAGTGGGCAAATGTGCAGGGATTTGTAGAGTCTGTAACTGAACTCTTGTTCTGGCACTGAGTCGTGCTGCTCTGCCCAACATTTTCATTTTTCATTGCTTCCTGGGGTCTGATAAGCTGCGTATCAATGTCTCTTCCTTATCTCCAAACAAGATTGTTAGCTTTGTGCAACATACCAGAATTCAAGCAAGCTGGTACTTTTTCATGTACCTTGGTTTTGTGTTAAAAGAAAATAGAGGATTTAACCAGTAGATGTCATGTTTGCTAACTGGAGAACTTTTTTTTTGTACAGGACAGAATGTTTGGAGAAATGGTCGTTATCGAAGAACTTCTTCAAGGGGAAGAACTTTCTGTATGTGATCAATGGTGTGGTTATGTACTTTTATTCTTTGGCATTATTGCTATGCTCTGTGTATAAGCACACAAGTTTATTGTTTCAAATAGGGTTTTTTGTTTTAGTTGCACTTACATAAATATGCAATCAAAGCAATTTGATGCCATACTAATTAATGGAAGTTGTCAGTAAAATTGTCTTCTACATTAGCCATAAAATTGCAAAGGTGGTGGGTTTTTTTAGGTGGAAAGTGATATTTTTTCAAAAGTGTCCTAAAACACGTTTTTGTGGTCGTTGTCTTGGTAATTCTTGTGACATCAATAACTTTGTGCTAATATTTAGTGCCTATTTTAGCATTGTCCTTACTATTGATTACTGCTCAGTGGCAGAATAAAACTTAAGCATGCATATTATATGCCACATGAAAACTGAAAGTGAGTTCTTTGTGCAAGGTTCATCCTGCACTGAAAATGCCTCACACTCATTCAGGCCCCAGATCTGCAAACACATGTTTATCTTGAAACATATGAATAATTCTGCCAAGTCAAAGAAGACTGTTCACACGGCTTAAGTTAAGCATATGTCCACGTGATTGATAGGTCGAGATCTAATTCATCAGAAAGGAATTGTTATGAGGGCCACCATTTCTCTTGATTATTCAGAAATGGGAGAGAGCTGAATGAAATCCCTCAGGTCAGTGGGCTTGCAGCAGAATAAATTAAACTTATTGCTTTCCAGCTTTGGTTCCTAAACTGTCCTGGAAGAACTGAGCCTCAGCCTGTGACCAGCATTGTTAACTTCCCTTAGGACAGGCCATTGTCACTGTTTCTTTGTTATGTCTCTTAACAGTGCTCGTGCTTCACGGATGGTGTCACTATTGCCTCAATGCCCCCAGCCCAGGCCCATAAACGATTATTGGATGGCGACCAGGGTCCAAACACTGGAGGGATGGGAGCCTATTGCCCGGTTCCTCAGGTATTGCAGTCCAGCTCTTCGGCCTGCAATAAGGCTGATCACATCTGTGGTTAATATATCTCCTTTAAGGCTCAATCTTGTTTCTATCACATAGGCCAGATGTCTTCTGGAATTGACTCTTTGCTTGTGTAAGTGCAATACAGGGTGCAAACTTCAGTAGTCGTTCTTTAGGATCTAATGAGCCAATGTTCTCAGGAATGGTCTCTCTTTTACCTTTTCCATTATTCCTAAACTTGGTGTTTCTCTGCTCCTATTAAAATCACTTAAAATGTCTCTGCAAAATTCCACACATGCCTGGAGTCTTTGTGACTTGAACATAACCTTGGGTCTCTTGTTGTTGATTCTTAAAGCTGACTGCATTGTTCTAAATATACTGCACTACTCAAGTACATTATTAGTGTGTTTTTCTGTAAGTACAGAAACAATCTTACTGTGTACAACCCAGGTTGCCAGTGTTTCAAACCTCCTTAAAACTGGCCTTCTAAAGAAAGAACCAAACAGACAATCTTGGAAGACAGAGGATCAGTGCATCTGGCCTTTGGGCAGCAGCACCCTAATGGAAGGAGTGCACTGGTTGTGGGTGGGAGAGCGCAAAACACAGCTGAAGAATTTACTTACCCCAGTCCTTCCAGGTCCTATGAGCTAGTCCAGTAAATGTCATCACTGTCTCAGTCTATTTGATGTTGATCGTCAGGTCCCAGAAGTTCTGCTAGAGAAAATCAATGATGCTATCCTTCAACATGTCGTTGATAGTATGAGACAAGAAGGAACAGCGTATGTAGGTAAGTAAGCATTCAACTGAAAACCAAGGTAAAGTCCTATCAAGGTTAGTTTCATTGTTAGAGATTGCTTTCAAATCCCATTTTTTTTAAAGTAGTTCATTTTTCATGCAGTATTAAGCCTTGCTGGTTTGATTTATAGCTCTTCCTTTGGAGAGGAGAACTTCAGTCTTTTATCCATAAAACATACTGTATTTTTATTAAAACAGTTACAACCAGAGTCTTTGTAGTTTGGGCATAATATATACTTAAGTTTGGTTGTACTGTTCACTCCTATATACAGCAATGTAAGTTCTCTTAAGGTCTTTGTCTCAACGCTGTTTTGAAAAAGGAGGGTGATGCTCACAGCTGTCTCTTAATGCCAATGGCTGCTTTTGGTGCTGAAGACTGTCAAGATCACCTACATGTAAGGAGCTGGGTTCCAGTCTGCAGTGTATTCTCTGTTATTAGTATTTGGTAACTTTTTTATTACACCCAAATCCGCAGTAAGAAGTAACGGATGTTGAGCATTTTTATTATGATTCTGGAGGACCTGATGCTTTGTGTAGTTTAAAGTTTAATACTTGTTATTCTCTGGGGATTGGCTTTCTGATTATACAATGAAAGGCCTGCTTTAGATCATGATAGGCATATATGTCCATTACAGTAGAAATTACCCAAGACCACCTTCATTAAGTTTCTGTTTGTTAGTAGCAGTAATGAATTTTGATTTGTTTGGGGTTTTTTGCCTAGAATACTTATACTTCTATATTTATGCATAACAGTGCACTTACTGGTAAGAAAATCACCATGTCTGTGTGATGAATAGGGTTTTATGGGAACTGTTTTTTTCATCCTGTCAGTTCCTTCTGATCTCGGAATGCCTGCAATTATAAGGCTGTAGCAGAAGGCAGAGAGATTGCTTTCCATTGGATTTGGTCTAAAATGTGATGCAATGTTCCTCAGTTTGTGGCTAGCCACTTTGTTGGTTATTGTGGAATTATTATGACTTGTGTATAACTGCTTGCAGAATCCCTGCTCCTAATTCCTTACAGTTTACAGGAATGCACCCCACATTCCATAGTACTGTGTTGCGTTTAGAGTAGTTCTTGAAAAATGAACATTTGCATTGATTTGCTTGGCTATGTTTTTCCTATTCAGGTGTGCTGCAAACAGGTTTAATGCTTACCAAAGATGGTGTGAAAATTTTGAACTTTAAGTGTCAGTTTGGTGACCCTCAGTGCCAGGTGAGTGAAAGATACTGGAAGCTTCGATACGCTCCATTCTGCTACTTCTGACTGTTACCTTTAGGGAAGTGTGTGTTGGATTTATGTCTTCCTTCCCCTGAACATGCAGATCTGAATGAGAATGTCTTAGACAATGTACAAAGTAACTTAAAGTTTTAGCTTGTAAGCTTCTGTGAACTGTTAGTTTAAAAATTTAAGAGCTGTTCCTCAGATTTTATTTTTCTGTATAGAAGCAGAATGAGAGGGGCCTAAATTCATGTTCCTTCTACATAATGTCATATCTCATGTTTGTAAATTTATGACTGTTGCAAAAAGATGTTGCAAATTAATGCTCACCTATAGTTTCCAAATCTACCGGTATAGGGAAATACAGTATTTTCAGTTTGGCAGGTATAAATTTTAGTCTATTAGTTGAATTTTCTGTAAGTTCAATTTCAAGTCAGCAAAATAAAAATTAACTTATATAGCTGTGAAAATTTTCTGCAGGTAATTCTTCCACTGCTTAAAAATGATTTTTATGAAGTGATTCAAGCAACAATTGATGGCAAACTCTGCAGCTTCATGCCAGCCTGGTCAGAAAATAGTACAGCTGTGTGTGTGGTCATGGCAAGTCCAGGATACCCAGGAGACTATGACAAAGGCATGGAGGTAACAGGTAACTGCCATAGGTTGTTTACTATTTAATTTTCAGTGTAGTACTTCAGTAGGTTTGCGTTTACGTCTTCTCCTGGAGATCTGTACTGTTTTCCTCTGTCCCACCCCTCAGTTACTGCCTTGCCAGTCCAACGCTATGCCTTGTAGAAAGCAACCCAGACAACCGATCCTGTATCAAGGCCACCTTATTTTTGTCAGAACTCAAGTTACCCTACATCACTCAGGGAAAAGGTCACATTATTCTGCCTTTTCCCTTGTCAAGGTTTCTGCTGTCATGTTCTCCTCACCCACCCTCCTCTTCCAGTTCACTCACTGTATTTATTTTGTTTTGTCAGTGATATTCTGTGAAACTCTACATTTCTGTAACTGTAAAAATCCAAACCACATAACTGAATGAATCCTTCTGCTAGTGAGCTGCCTTTCACTAGCCAGTTTCAGGAACTTAACTCTCTTCAAGTTGGTATCGATACCTTTAAGAGTGAGATGGTATGACCCCCTTGCTTGTTAATCACAAAACAGGCAATCAAAACTATGAAATTCAATCCATTCTTTCATTGTTATACTCCAGCCTCTGGAGTTGTGTGGGGCTTATTAGGTATTTTTTTCCTATTTTCACATTGATTCCCACATTTTAATGGCTTAACAAGCTTTTTATTCTGGAGTATTGCTTAAAACATATGATGGTAAGGAGTTAGGTTTCCATTGCAGCAAGGCCAGCTGAGGCTCAGCTTTGACCTTGTCAGGGTAGTGTTGTGGCAATGTAACACGTTGTACCTTCAGCAAGTATAAAGGTCCTTTTTACTCGTCTGTAAAATCTATGCAGCTGATAGCAAGGGAAAACTGTGTTTTGTTTTGCCTTTTCCAGGCGATGGCAGCAGTTCCTCCTCTTCCCTTATCCTCTCCTCAAAATACAAATCTAAAAAACTCCTGAACAATTTTGCTTTCCTCTAACAGGAAAATACATGGAGCCAAATGAAAATAATCAAATCAGTCACTTGTTTTAGCTATTGGACAGCCACCTGCAAGTGTTTTTAGAGCACTAATTCCAGGTGTGGTAGGGAGCTGTGTAGAGTTGGCACAGCAGAGTCTCTAGGGGAACGCTGAGGTAACATTAGCATTAATGGTTTAATATCAAGGAGAGGGGAGAATCCAGGCAATAAGCTGCTATGAATTGTGATTTCATACAGGAAATCCCAGCACAAATTATTCACAATTACAATATACAGCACAGATTTGTGCTGGCATGGGATAGTTATATGTCCTGTTGTGGTTCCTGGATCCCTTATTTCTGTTCCTGTATCATCTGTGTCCTTACTGGATGTCTCAGAAGGGAGACTAATGGCCAGCGGGATGGGATACCACTCACAGGTCATGCTGTTTCTCAGAAGAAAGGTAAGGTGGGAAGCTTTATTTTTCTGTCTTGTCTGAAGAAAGGACTTCAATCTTCACTGCTTTGGCAACATCAGCATGTAATTTAAAATACTCTGAGAGTTGCTTTTGCTTTTGTAGGGCTGCTGCAAGCCAAAGAGTTAGGCCTGCAGGTGTTCCATGCTGGCACAACGCTGAAGGATGGCAGAGTGGTGACAAGTGGTGGCAGAGTCCTCTCCATTACTGCTGTTAAGGAGGACCTGATGAAAGCACTAGGAGATGCCAACAGGGGTGTAGCAGCCATACATTTCAAGGGTGCCACTTACCGGAAGGACATTGGCCATCGGGGTATTCGGCTTCTCAAACAGTCTCTGTATGTAAGCAAAGGCACTAGCAGAAATTGATGCTAGTCCAAAGTTTTGTATCTGTTGTTCCCATCTGTGTGATGAATGATGGTCTATGCAGAAAATGTCACTACTGCTGCTAGCATGTCCTTTCCTCTCCACAGCGGTCTAATGTACAAAGAGAGACATGTGGAAGCTGTAACTAGTGATGTTTTGTTTCGGCAGCTGGAAACGTCAATTATGAGTGGCACCAGATCGGGTAAGACTGGGGAGAATCTTTGAATTTCTTCCGTATATTGAATGCAACAAAACTTTTTTTTCCCCCAGGAGGTAAGCAACACATTCTTGGCATGGAAATTGAGCTTGAAAAGCTGGGCTGGGATCTCCACTAGGAAAGAAAACTCTCATTTCTTTCTTATAACTTCTCTTTTTGTCTTAATTAAAAAATAGTTGGCTTAACATGGGGATGATTGCACTTTTTCAAGGTTTATCTAGTGAACAGAATAACCCCTGGATTAATGGAATGGTTTTGTACGTCTCTGGACAAAAGTCATCCTACCAGCTGTACATATGAGTACAGCATCCAAACAGTTATTAGAGTGTGGCTAACAAGCACTGAACTTGTTATTTGCTCTTCAAACTATGTTCTTTACTCTTATCAGTGATCTGCTGAGGAAAATTTCTTTTTGTTTTTGTTTTTTTTTTTCCCCTTAGAAAAAAAGTAGCTGTTAACAGTTTGGTAAAATGTTTAGCTTTTGCTATACGCAGTCCATAGGTCACAAATACAGAATAATAAAGATCTATTTACAACACTGTGAAATATGTGACTTTGGGGTCCATGCTTCATAAAGCTGTGCATATTTCTGTCAGTGGACACAATGCTGTCTTCTCCAGGAAACCAGAATTTGCAGTACTTGTCTTGGTGAGTCTTTTTATTTCCCATAAAAATGACCCTTGGCATATTTTTTCTTGACAGGCAGTCATTCAAAAGTAGGAGACTTTGCTGGTTTCTTTGACTTGAAAGCATCTGGTTATAATGATCCTATCTTGGTATCTCAAACTAAAGGCCTTGGACCTAAACTCCAGGTAACGTGGAACTTGACATAGAAAATCTCATGTTATCTCCCAAAACTGTTTCAAATGCCAAAGCCAATTACACCATCTGCATAATTTCTGTGCATTATAAATACATCTCTAGTCCACTGCATTGGTCATTTGAACTTTGTAAATTATAATTTGCGCAAGGCCTCTATGTTATTGAGAATGTGGAGGCTCTCTGTATTTCGTGATGAAATGATAGTAAACCAAAACATTTAGATGAGCACTTCAGGAACTAAGAACCAGAATTTCTGCTGTAAAATAGAGGGTCCATTGGCTTTGAGAAGTACAGAGGGAGTGTTGAGACAGGAACTGTCAGACTTAGCTTAATAAATTGTGTGCAGAGAAGTAGTATGATTACCTTTGTCAGGGCACTGGGGAGAAGAAGGGTGGAGGAGATAAACATTAAAGGGGAAGAGAAGCAAATAGATAAAGAATGCTAATTACACAAGGACACACAGGATAAATTCAGCCAGGAATATATATATAATTTTATTTTTATATATATATATATATGTATAAAATCAGAATATATAATCATAAGAAAGCTTTCAGCCATCAGAGGAGTCAGTGGTCTGAAGCTGCCTTTCCCTGGTCAAGCACAGCAACTTACTTTGTTTCTAGTTGTTTATACCCTTAGTAATGGGATAGTGTAGTGTGGCTTCCTGCAACAGCAGGAGACCAAATGTAATAATCCAGAAGGTCTTTTGCAGCCTCACGTCCTTGGACACCTCTGAGAGTGAAGAAGAGGTTGGTGCTGGTTCTTGTGAGTCTTTGTTCCAACTGCTTGGCGGAGAGACATTCCCAACTGTGTTTACACAGACTGCTCCCAAGACTTCTCTTTGGCCAAAAAAGCTGGCCGATGCCTACATGAATTGTTACTAGATTGGTGGGAAGATGTTATAATGCAACAAAGGACATGGGATGACTGGATTCCATAGCACTTCTAAATCCACCAGCTGGTGGAAAAAATCAGGCTTGTAATCCAAATTCAGAATTTGTTTAGGTGCCGATCTCTGACCATTTTGAAGCCAGTTATAGTGTTTACTTGTATTTTTCCCTCACCCGTCTTTCTGGACTGAGCTTTCCTGCACTGGTATAACTACATTGATAGAGCTGTGTCAGTAAAAGGTAGTTACCTTGAAAATTTATTGACATATATGCAATCTTTGTCCTATTTCAGACCCTGCAGTGGTAACTGACAGATGAATTGCACTGTATGAGCTGGTGCTGTGCATCCACATCAGCGTTGGCACACAAGGAACTGCTCTGGCGTATCCCTGACAGTGTAGAAACCTCCGCTTGTAATAAAGTAGTGTAAATGTCACTGCTTTATAGAAGCCAGGATGTCTGAATCAGGTTGCATTACTAGTAGGGTGAAAATAACTTGGTAATTTTTTAAAAAAACGAACAGCAGCCTTCCTGAGGGAATACTATCGCTTTGTGAGAGACCTGTCTTTCAAGGGAGTCTACAGACCAGGCCCAAATTTTTGTCTGTCACATGAGATAGCTGAGATCAAAAGTCTTCTTGGGGAGAGTGGGAGTGAAGAATTTCATTCCCTGTGGACTTGGAGAAGAAGAAGAAAACTACTTAATAAATGGTATCAGTTTTGCCGCATAGCCCAGTGAAATTAGCAGGCAAAAGTAAAGCAGAACACACAGTGATATTTGAGCAACCCGATCTTATTATGGAAATTGCTAGGATGTTCTGCAGGTTGAATATCCTGGGAATTTATAGTTGCTTTTAGACACCTCTTATTCTGGTTTTGACACAATATTCCCAAAAAAAACCCCAACCAAACAAGCAGCCAAAATGACAGCTTTTGGGTAGCTGGAGCTAGAATTTGAATTAATACTTAAAAAAATAAAATAGATTTTTTTTTCTCTGCTAGAAAATGAGCTGTTTTCTCTTGATTTAAAATAGATGATGCAGGAGATAAGCTTCTTATTGTGATTCTTTTCAGGGAAAAGAAGATTTCTGCTTATTTGACTGATCAATATCTGAGTTGTGTGTATTTCTTGTCACCACTGCTGGTTCCCACCATGTTTTGCAGGTTGCACAAGTGTGTAAGAGACACGACACCATAGGTCAGGACCTGGTTGCCATGTGTGTCAATGCCATCCTGGCCCAAGGAGCGGAGCCTCTCTTCTTCCTCACTTATTTTGCCTGTGGCAAACTTGATGTCGAAGTGACTGAAACAATCAAAGAAGGAATAGCTGAAGCTTGCAGAAATGCAGGATGTGCTTTCCTGGGTATGAACACTCCTCTCATTTGAGTTCTGATGTTGGAACAATTACTAGTGAGATAGACTTTGTAGGCAGAGGCAGTATGTGGCATTATAACAGTTGTTTTTTGTTTGGTGAGAAAAACAGTCAAGCATTTGGGCTTAAATTCTTCTTTATCACTAAAATGGGTCAGCACAGAAGGATGATTTTTACTATTCGTGCATTTGGATCCTGATTCTTGCTTATTTGGATCGAAGATTCTTGCTTATTTATCTTTGCACAAAAGAGAGCAAAACTGGATGTGTCACATTCTTGAAGTGTTAAGATGTTTTAATTCCCTCTCTGATATTCAGTCATAGCAGGGAGGTGCCAGATAAATAGCATGGAATAGGAAAAAAAAAAAAGGNTGCAGGTTGAATATCCTGGGAATTTATAGTTGCTTTTAGACACCTCTTATTCTGGTTTTGACACAATATTCCCAAAAAAAACCCCAACCAAACAAGCAGCCAAAATGACAGCTTTTGGGTAGCTGGAGCTAGAATTTGAATTAATACTTAAAAAAATAAAATAGATTTTTTTTTCTCTGCTAGAAAATGAGCTGTTTTCTCTTGATTTAAAATAGATGATGCAGGAGATAAGCTTCTTATTGTGATTCTTTTCAGGGAAAAGAAGATTTCTGCTTATTTGACTGATCAATATCTGAGTTGTGTGTATTTCTTGTCACCACTGCTGGTTCCCACCATGTTTTGCAGGTTGCACAAGTGTGTAAGAGACACGACACCATAGGTCAGGACCTGGTTGCCATGTGTGTCAATGCCATCCTGGCCCAAGGAGCGGAGCCTCTCTTCTTCCTCACTTATTTTGCCTGTGGCAAACTTGATGTCGAAGTGACTGAAACAATCAAAGAAGGAATAGCTGAAGCTTGCAGAAATGCAGGATGTGCTTTCCTGGGTATGAACACTCCTCTCATTTGAGTTCTGATGTTGGAACAATTACTAGTGAGATAGACTTTGTAGGCAGAGGCAGTATGTGGCATTATAACAGTTGTTTTTTGTTTGGTGAGAAAAACAGTCAAGCATTTGGGCTTAAATTCTTCTTTATCACTAAAATGGGTCAGCACAGAAGGATGATTTTTACTATTCGTGCATTTGGATCCTGATTCTTGCTTATTTGGATCGAAGATTCTTGCTTATTTATCTTTGCACAAAAGAGAGCAAAACTGGATGTGTCACATTCTTGAAGTGTTAAGATGTTTTAATTCCCTCTCTGATATTCAGTCATAGCAGGGAGGTGCCAGATAAATAGCATGGAATAGGAAAAAAAAAAAAGGTTTATTCTTTCACTAACTAGATGAAGCTTTGTTTTGTTGAAGTCTTGAGGTGAGGTAAGAAACCCAGAAGGATTTTTAAAATACATCTGAATGCGCTGCTTAGGCTGCATCTCTCTGCAGCTATCCTGGATATGATGCTTATTTTAGGAGATGCTATAGATTTAAAGTTAACAACAAAAAAATGTTTACAGCTAGTGCTGGCTACTTTCTCCCCACATTCAGGCAGAGAGATGGCTGAGGTGACTGGCATGTATTCTTCTGGAGAGTATGACCTGGCTGGCTTCGTGGTTGGCGCCGTGGAGCGAGGGCAGATGCTCCTGGGTCTGCAGAGAGCTGAGGAGGAGGATGTGCTTATTGGACTGGCCTCTTCCGGGATTCATGGCCATGGCTTTAGCATCATAAGGAAGACTCTCTTAATGTCCTCCTTACACTACTCCTCACCGGCACCTGGCAGTTGTGGTGACAAGACTCTAGGTACAATATCTTTCTTTTCACAATCAAACCCACAATTTAATCGTGTGCAGACCTTTCCATAACTAGGTGCTGCCAGGGGGTGTTTACTTCAGGATGGGTTAGGGATAGTCCATCTTTGGGGTAGGTGTGTGGGCTTGCTTCCACAGTTTTGGAAGAGTGGGCCAGCACTTTTTGCTGCTTCCCAAGGCTGTCTGCCACGAAGATCAGAAGGGAACCTGTTCAGAGAAGCATTTCTGCTAAACACCTAATGACCTTTTAACCAAATTAATGGACACTTTTGTTTGCAGGAGATATATTGCTGACTCCAGCAAAAATGTATAGTCCATCTTTGCTGCCTGTCCTTCGCTCAGGGCATGTGAAGGCTTTTGCCTTCATTGCTGAGGAGGGGTTGGTGGAAGGAATCTCCAGAATCCTGCCAGAACATGTCAGTGCTGTCCTAGGTAAGTATCAAAGATGACTGTTTCTGTTTGACAAAATTAATATACAGCATAGACTTGGTTTTTCAGCTTCAGTTATAGAGATACGCAGAAATGTGTCTACATAGTTGGAGACTGAATGACCTGAAGTCGTTACTTTTCCAAAGAGCCTACCAAAAGCATTCACATTTCAAGTAAGTATCAGCTGATGAGCACCACTCTCTCATTGGAAAAGGGAAATTTAAGGAGAGTTTGAAGGCAGCTCATGTCTAGGACAAAAGGTATTTGAGAAGATTATGTGTTCTGCAAGACACGTCTCCATACTAAACATTTTGAGCAAGGACGCTTCTTGAGAGAATTAATTTGCATTATTTGCTCTGCAATATGTGTACACACAGACACATAGACACACACGTCTTTAATGCAGTTTTATGGTGGATGGCAGCTTCCCTGTGACAGATTAGCATTTGACATCTGTAAGTATGGTATTATAGAACTTTTATTATAGAACTTGTTGAAGCTGAAATTGAGCAAAATATTTGAAAGTCAAAAATATTAAAGAAAAACCTATTCATGCAATTTCCAAAATATTTTGGGGGTAGGGAGGGGGGAAGGAAGATGTTTGTATGTCTGTCTGTATTTCTATTGAATGTAATTAGAAGGGGAAGAAAGAAACTTGATGATCCTTATGGGTCTCTTCCAACTCAGGACATTGTATAATTCTATGATTCTATGAACTCAGCTTACTAAGGTGGTGCCTAGCTTGCTTGCCAGTGCCTGGAAGCACAGACAAGGTAACAAGCCCAAGGGATTGTTAGTTTTCTAAAGTAAAGATGGCAAGTCTACACCATCAAGCTTTCCACAAACAACCTGAGGCCATGCCTGTGTGAGCAGGGTCACTGTGAAATCCTATCCATCCTTCCCATCTGTGTGTAGAACTCTCAGCCCTGTTCCAGTCTGCCCATCAATACACGTAATTGTACACTCTTGTACTGATTATTGGTTGGTTGAAACAGAAAACCAGGATCTACTTAAGTAGTCCAAAAAAGCCAGAGGATTATTTGTCCCGCAGCTCCTTCATCTCCTACAGAAGAGATGCAGGTCATCTGTAGCTTTGTCCTTCTGGCTGATGAGGGATGAGTAAGTCTTAATTCACCATCATTTCCTACATGTTCCCATTAGAAAGCCCAGAGAGAACTTGCCTCACACAAATTACAGCTAGAAACCTCTGGCTAAGCAGCACCTATAAAGCTGACTGGAAGCTGGGTCAGTGTCCTCTTTGGGTAGCATTTTTAAAATATCAACAATTAATCTGTATCAGTTCTTGTAATATACCACTGTCATTGTATATATAATGAAAGATGGGGAGCAAACATTTGTGCTGACCATATACAAATTCCAATCCTTTTCAGATGCTCTCAGTTGGAAGATTCCTGAAATCTTTTGCTGGCTTTACAAAGAGGGAAACCTCTCTGAACAGGAGATGGCTCAGACTTTTAATTGTGGGATCGGTGCGGTCTTGGTTGTGCAGAAGGACCTGGCTCAGCATATTCTCAAGGACATACAGAGACATGAGGACGCTTGGCTGATTGGGAAAGTTGCTGCCCCTTGTCACACAGGTTAGCAGGTGTCCTAATGGGAAATGAAGACACAAAAATTAAACAGAGTATAGTTGGACTCCAAGTGTAACAGATTCATCTGTCTCACTTCAGAGAGGTTTCCACTTAAGGATGAGCTATTTAATTTTTAAGTTGATACAGGTTAAGTTGTTTTAGAGTGTGATGTGAAGTGCGAGCATCTCCTGGAAGGTACCAGTTGTCCTCAGTTGTGTAAGCTTTGAGTAGACTCCCTATTGCAAAGGTTGTGTAGGTCACATGTTTTCCTGTAGTTTCACTAGGCTGGAGGCTACTTGACACCCTCCATCTAGATTTCATTATTAAATTCAGTGAGAAGTGAATGTCATTTTTTTTTCGGAGTGACAGTACTTGAATAGTGTCTTATCTCGGTACTGACTTGAGTAAATCCCTCTGATGACAGTCTGTAAAGACTGAAACATTATTTAGTTGTTTATATTTTACCACAATCATGGTAATCAACCCACATCCTTTCCTACTCACATGGATCCTGTGTAAAGATCAAGGGTAGGCCACAGCTGCATATAGTCTTATGTGGTTGTAGGTCTTCATTCTGGGATGTCCATTGCTTGACATGCAGCAAGACATGAGCCAGAATCCTTCTGGAAACCAGACAGCTCGGGGAGAAGTTTTGGTGGTCAAAATGCAACCTCAGCTCTGTCAACATCATTTTTAGTGTAATTTTGCAACACGAGAGAAAGAGGAAGACAGGTGCAAAAGGTGGGGAAAATCCTTGAAAAGACTATGCCATGGCTAGGACTTTGGAGACAATTCTGCAAGTGGGGAACACGAAAGAGATCAGCACAACTAGCCTGAGTTGGTTTGTTCAAGTGACGTATGTTTTTGTACTTCAGGTAGTGCTAGCATAAATTAATTGCTGATAGGTTTTTCTCTTTATTGAAACTTATGATTAGTGACCTATACAAAGTGAATTTCGATGGGAAAGTAAAATCTAAGCTATGTTAACTTTTTGCTCACATATTTGGAGGAGGTTCTCACATCAAAGTTGAGAATCTTCTTGAAGCTCTGCAGCTGAGCAGCCCCCAGCATCTTCTGAATAGCGCTGTTGTCGAGAGTCAACACCAGCCCAGAAAGAACAAAGTTAAAGTAGCTGTTCTCGTCTCTGGAACAGGTGAGCTTTCATTTACCATCACATAGAGATATGACCTTGCGGAGGAGAGGGTGAATTCAGCCCTGGTACAGCTGCATCCACCGTGCCTGTTTTTCAGTAGAGTCTATGGAGCCTTCTAAAACCAAAGTTGCATTTTGACTGAAGTCAGGAAGTTCTGTTGTAGTGCTAAACAAATGAGCTTTAATAGTGCACAAATTCCCTAGTCCTCTTCTGTTTGTGTGGTTGTTGAAAACAACATTTTTTTGTTAGATAAACAGGACTGAGAGCCAATTTTCAGTGGCACAGGTGCTCATCTGTTTCATGAATGTTTCCTCTCTCTTCATTCGAGGCACAAACCTTGCTGCACTCATCAGTTATGCGAAAGAGCCAGGCAGTTGTGCTCAAGTTGTGCTTGTCATCTCCAACAAGTCTGGTGTAGAAGAACTACGAAATGCAGCCCGGGCTGGAATTCCCACCAGGGTAAAGACACCCGTTGCCTTTTCTTTTTATCACCAACTCACAGCTACTGAATCTGTAGGTCTTTATGAAATGCTTGGTAAGCATTCATGTTTTGCTTTTCTTTAAAATGTTTACATTGGTAAGTGGAAGTAGCCCGCAGCTGTCAGAACTGTCAGTAGAGGCGGAGCTGAAAGCTGTATGGACAGTGCTCACTGGAGGCTGTGAGTGTCTTTCTGGTCTTTTCAGTGAGTGCTACGGTCCAGAGTTAGGAAGAGACTTAAAATTGCAAGTGCTTTGATGATTTGAGCCTGAGATCGTAGCCCATGCAGCTTCAAGCTTTAACTGAAATCAGTAAGACTTCAGTCTCTGTGAAACACATAGAATCATTTAGGTTGGAAAAGACCCTTGAGATCATTGAATCCAACTGTTAACCTAACACACCAAGTCCACCACTAAACCATGTCCCAAAGTGCCACATCTACACATCTTTTAAACACCTCCAGGGATGGTGACTCCACCACTTCCCTGGGCAGCCTGTTCCAGTGCCTGACAACCCTTTCCATGAAGAAGTTTTTCCTAATATCCAATCTAAACCTCTCCTGGCACAACTTGAGGCCATTCCCTCTCATCCTGTCACTTGCTGCTTGGGAGAAGAGACCAACACCCTCCATGCTCCAACCTCCTTTCAGGTAGTTGTAGACAGCGATCAGGTCTCCCCTCATCCTCCTTTTCTCCAGGCTGAACAGCCCCAGTTCTATCAGCTGCTCTTCATCAGACTTGCGCTGCAGGCCCCACACCAGCTTCATTGCTCTTCTTCAAACACACTCCAGCACCAAGACAAGCATGTTGCCTCCTTGGCTCATCCCTTCTTAGAAAGAGCTTTGTCTCGTGTTGTGCTCAGTCACTTTCACCACCACCATACAAGTCTGTTCTCCTACCTGTGGTCAGTAAAGGAGCACTGTGTTGTGGAAACTTTCATTGGTTTGTTTCATAAAAGAAAAAAAATGTAGAGAGTGACATAATGTCATCATATTGGTCAAAACATAGAACATGGTTTTTGAAAACGTTTACCAACTTGATATTTCAAATGCAGCCCACCAAGAACCCTTCCTTCTAACATTTAATGATTTCAAGCAGTTATCTTATTTGTACAGCTACACACAGGTGAGAATTAAGGCTGTTAGAGGCTCTCCGTGCATTAAAAAGTTTTCAGCAAACTTCCTCAACAGCTGAGTTGGATTCATGTTACTTTTTTTTTCTGGCAGTGTAGAGACTCATCTCTGGGAAAAAAAAGTTAAAATTAATTGACATTTTCATAGGCAAGAGCATGACAGTTTTGTTAGCCCCTTATTTGATGAATGTCTTCATGAACAGAGTCAGGAATCAACACTTGTCTTGGGAGCTGGAGCTGAGAGGTGAAGTAGAAATAGAACAAGACATGACTCCTTCCCTTACACAGAATGTCTGGCCAGTTTGTTCTCTTTTTTAGGTAAGTTCATGATTTTCAATAAGCAACTCTAGAGTGACTGGTGGTGATGTTGTCGATGAGCCATTACTATTTGTACTTTAGTCTTTGGCTAGACATTCTGGAGTAAGAGGTCAGAATCTTCTGATGTGCTCCCCCTTGTTTCCCTCTACACCACATCAGCCACATGTTTCTCTTTTCACAGTTGGCTTCTCTTTGTGCAGATTTTCTACACATCCTAGAAGGTATCCCATGTGAAACAGCCAGTGTTAACTAGCAAGTGATTGGGCTGTTCCCAGGAACGGTTGTATGAATCTGAAAAATCACACGTATCCTGAATAATACACAAACTTATAACTTTTAAATCCTTGAATGTCCTGGAATGAATCAGTTTTGCTTTCTCTTTGTTGCCTAAGTAGCTGCTCTCATTCATGCAAAGTTATTTCCTTGATAGGGCTTTTGATCTGTTTTAATGTTTTAGGTGATTGATCATAAGTTGTATGGGAGTCGCTCTGAATTTGACAGCACAATTGACCAAGTTCTTGAAGAATTCTCTGTTGAACTAATATGTCTTTCAGGATTTATGAGAATTTTGTCCAGTCCTTTTCTCAGAAAATGGAAAGGTAAGAAACTGTAACTCTAAAAGAGAAATTAAAATGTGGGTGCTTGGTCTCACCAGAATTACACAGTCCTAGTTCTTCATGTTTTGGTTAAATCTCTCACAGCCTTGCTGACACTGAGGATTGCACGTAAATCAGTGGGGCTGCCCTACGCCTTAATTCATTCCAGCCAGTGGGACAGTCCAGAGCAGCACTTCCTCAGATTTCACAGAATCATAGAACAGTTTGGGTTGGATGGGACCTTCAAAGCCCATCCAGTCCAACCCCTGCAATGAGCAGGGACATCTTCAACCAGATCAGGTTGCTCAGAGCCCCGTCCAGCCTGGCCTGGAATGTCTGCAGGGATGGGGCATCTACTGCCTCTCTGGGCAACCTGGGCCAGTGTTTCACCACCCTCATTGGAAAAAATCTCTTCCTCATGTCTGGCCTGACCCTCCCCTCCTTTAGTTTAAAACCATCACCCCTTGTCCTGTCACAACAGGCCCTGCTAAAGTGTCTGTCCCCATCTTTTTATAGGTCCCTTTGAAGTACTGAAAGGCCACAATAAGTCTCCCCTTCATTACACCACGCATAATTTTTGCTTTTTAACCTGAACCTGAAGATGCCCTGTTACATTCTGACTGCAGTTGAGACCATTTAAACTCCTGAGTGGTGCTCAATGCTGTTGTTTTGAACTGATGATCACATCTCACTTTTCAAAGAAAATTCGGTTCAAATTGTGTTGGTTTTTTTTTCCTTTTTTCTCCTCTCACACTGATGCCCAGGGAAAATTTTGAATGTTTCCCCATCACTTTTCCCACCAATCAAGGATGGAAATTCCCATCAGCAAGCCCTGCAAAGTGGATACAAAGGCACAGGCTGCACTGTGCATTTTGTCCTGGTAAGTGTCCTCTTGCCTAACATTAGGTTATTAAAAGGAATTTGCTTTTTTTCTTTTATTTCTGAATGCAGAAACAAGAAGAGGTAACAGGATTGTGTGGAAATCTTGGGACTGTTACCAGTAAAACCAGGAAGATGTGGGGGTTACATTGCATTTGTGGTTTCTTGAGATCCTGTCTTCTTCCTTCATATTATGAGGGGTTATTTTTTCAGTTTCTCCTACTCTCAGCAAACTGTCCTCTGAATCTTCTAGCCCAGGTCTCTCTTCCCGCTGTCCCCCTAGCATAACGTGGATACTCCTAACAGAGGTCATAAGCCTCTCCAGATGTACTTTCAGCCTCCTGCACACAACTGCACACATGCTTGCCGAGACCTCTTGTGCGATTTTCCCTCATGAGATTTTCCCTGCCCCATCCGCATCATCCCTGACCATCCTGAGACTCTTCACCAGCCTCTTCTAAAAGACTCCCAATATCCCCATTTTAGGAGGAGTCCAGTCCAAAAGCGGTGATCCACCAGGAGCCGGTATCTGTGAAGGCAGACGACACGGAGGAGGCACTGTCAGAAAGGGTGAAAGAAGCTGAGTGCCGGGCTTTTCCTATCGCACTGCAGCTGGTGGCCAGCGGAGCGGTGCGGTTAGGAGCTGATGGTAAAACCTGCTGGAAACAGGAGAGCCAAAGTCTCTGTCTTCGAGAGGAGATGGGCACGTCCTCTCTCATGGCTCTGGAACCTCCAGAAAACAATGTGGTGTAGCCAGACTAATGAGCAGCTTGCTCTCTGCTCTTTTTTCCCTCCCTGCTGCCCTCCATCTGATTCTCTTGGACTGCGGGCATATCAGTGTCACAGGTTTCCTTTCTGAGCCTTGATCTTTTTCCCTTAGCTTGCAGTTTTAGTTACCCTCCTTTTGCAAAACTGGCAGGGGAAGCCAAGCGATCATTTCAGATTTCGAATTTAGTTGTTTTGGTTTTTTTTCATCTGTGAAGGAGATACTGTGCTACAAACCGAAGAGGGGGCTTAAGCTGCAGAAATGGTCTAGTGCTTCAGAATGAAATTAATTCTTCTGAGGGATCAGTTTTTGTTGGCTGTGTCACGTTGCAGAGCACCAAGAGCTTCTACAAAGCAACCACAATCACGAACTGTGCTGTTGCAAGGGGACAACCAACTTGGACGGCAGAGGCCAGACATGATGGGGCAGACGGGAAGTGAGGCCCAGACTGGCATGGTGTGGATTTGGGGGTGAACAAGCATTAAGGGATGAATGCAAAGTTCTGTGGGAGGAGGTAGGAGCCTACAAGTACCTCGTCTGTGTGAGCCCCACCACGTGGGAGCACCTCAGGGTACAGAGGAGAAGGGGATGCCAGCAAGGCAGGGAGCTTTTAAAAGGCAAAACAAAATGAAACAAGCTCCTCGTCACAGATTATTTGTCAATACGATGGGACAGTGTATGCTGAACATACATCTAGACATTTTCCCCGGCTCCTTGAAAGGGGGCAGCACATAGACATTCCTAGAATTTCGTATTAAAACTTTTGGATCTTGTGGGTTGAAAATTTTGATTGAGGGACTAGAAACACCAGACTTCAGGCATTTTTCTGCCTTCATCCTTGAAATCAGCACAAGACATCCTCAGCTTAACTTGCTGTGGCAGGAAAATCTCCATTTTCTTTGTTGACTGAATGGTTGACTTGGTCCAGAGACTTGCTGCTATTAAATAAAAACTTTTTCTGTGGGAAGCTTATTTTATATCTGCCAGACTAATGACGTGCATGCAAGTAACGAATCAGAGGAAGAAAGCTAGTTAAGAAGCTACTTGAACAAACCAGAAAGGAAGTAGCCAGAGCTGAATTTTCCAGAGGAGAGATCACTAATAGCCCTTAGATGCAGTGGAAAAAAAGAGTATTTTTGTTTTGCTATTACATGTACCATACTAGTAAGGGACATACCATATATCTCACTCTTGGCTACATCAGGCTGTTTGAGAGCATTAGTCAGCTCCAGTTAAAAAGTATAAATTTTTCCTTTTTTCTTTTTTCTTCTTAAATGTGTAGCTTGGGGTGTTTCAGTAGTTCAGGAGGGAAGAAAAATTCAGTTTCCTCCTGTAACTGCTGCCATTTATTTACAGAAAACCTTATTTGTCTCTTGCATTCGAACAACTGGAGCAAGGAACACGTATTTTTCATGCTCTGGGAGAAGGAGGAAGAACTGTAACAAGGCAAGATTAACAAATGTTTGGTATATGTAGATAAAATTTACGATAAACATATTGCTTAGTTGGCTTTTGGTCTATTGTAACTTCACGGTTTTTATTATTTGACTTGCATAGCATGCATGACTGAATGTTTCAAACCTAACAAATAAAACGTTAAAAGAGAATAGGGTGCTAGTTATTGTGCTCTGACAGGTCACCAAATTATCACCATGGTAGCGAACAACTCTCTCTAGTTGTGCTACTGGCATCCCCCTGAGGCTGGGTGTGGTGACAGGTTATTAATCTGTTTATTCTTTTTTTATAGACTGGTAATTGAAGCAAAGCCATCTAAGATCCCATTCACAATGAAATTCCTTTTTATGCATTTGTGGAAATACAGAGAGGTGCTTAAACCCCATTTGTCATCAGTCTTGGAGGGCAAAATACCTGAGTCTTGCTCAAATTGCCTGTGATGGAACAGGGTACGGGATTCAGGGCTCCCAGGTCTTCTGCTGTTGGCCTTCCCGGCAGTGGTCAAACTGCCTTTATCCCTAATGTTACATTTATTAACTGTACACGTAGTGATTTCACCCCTAGTAGTCTTTCCTCTTCTAATGTGCGAGTTAATTTACGTCCGATTTCTTCTGACCTGTACGAGGTTTGCTGCGTCACGGCGGAGGCACCGAACTTGTGCAGACCGAAGCCCTGCCAGAGCTGGATGCTCCCCGCATGGTTTGCATTCTCACCCAGACAGGCTGGGTTTCAAGCCTTGGCGGGAAGCTTGCCTGCAGGGGGGAGGCCCTTCTGTGGGCAGGCAGGTTTGTAAAGAAAAATGCTGTGCTGAAGACGTAGCTGTTAATCTTTGCCCTCGACAAGCACGTTGAATTTGACCATTCCTCTGTATTTGCTTGAGCCTTATCCTCGGTGGCAAATGATGAGAGGAATATTTTGTCAGCAAGTTTCTTCATCACAAACCATCTGGCCACTAAAACAGTAAGGTCAGCACACTCCGTGAATCATCACTAACCTATGCAGGATTGCACATCTGTCACCTCACCAACCGATTTACAGTTGCTGTACTGTAGTCGAAGTTGGATTCTGTTTCACAAACATGTCCTCCAGCTTATAGCCCTGGTAAGGTAAGGGAATTCCAAGGAGAGACTGTGATATTTAATTTTTCAACGTTATTAGACTTTATTTCAAATCCAAATTAAGATTATGTCAACGCGGAAGTACAATAAGGACATCAGTGCACAGAATACGGATCTCTGTATTAAAGGGGAGTTCTACAACATACATAATTAGCTTCAGTCAGATGCTTCTGGTTTGTATGGGGCAAAACTGATTATTTCACTAAATACATCAAAATGTTTTCACAGCTATGCTAAAACATAGAAAAAAAAACAGGTGCTTTTTCACGAGAGTTCAGCTGTGCAAAAAACCTTATTGTTTCCAGAATGCTAACATTTACTGGGTTTCCACCACTATTATTCCAGGTAAAAATACTGTTCCAAGAATAAAGGCACTTAACTTCAGGAGAATTTCTGCAGAATGTCTCACAAGCCAACAACACATTTTGTATCTAGTCCTAACTCCCATTCTGCTTATTCCCCCAAAACCCCAACTCTTTTGGCTCTGAACAAATCTTTGAGAGGAATTCAGATGTGGATTCATAGGGGGATGCTTTAAGCCAAATGGCCAGCAGCTGTTTAATTCTATTTAGCACCTGATTGATAGCAGGTCCAACATTCGAAATGACGGGATACATCCAGAATATGGGCCAGACAAGATCTGCGAACATTAAAACAGAAACTGTATGGAAAAAATTCTACTTCGTTATCTGCGGGGTTAGTGTTTGGAGGCCAGTTTTTCTTGTTCTGGCTAGGATTTTTATCATGAGTAAAGTTTTTTGCCTTTAGCTGTCTCTTCCATTGTACTAGTTCCATTATTTTTCCTCGCAAACACTACACAGCACATGCCAAGAGAATCCCTTGTTACAGCCTGTATGGTCTGTCGGAGAGTGATACTGATGTTCCTCAGTCAATCTCAAGAGATGCTGAGATCCCTCTGTAGCCAACTGCTTAGAAAGTGTTTGAGAACCAAAATGTTGGCCAAGGAAGTGATTATAACTAGGAAGGGTGTAACAGAGCCATAGCTGAAAGTGCTGAGAACAGCCCCCCACCTTAATATTCCTATTTATGGCTTTCTCCAGATTTCATGTCAAATCTTTAACCCTTTGAGTGAGAACATGACATGGTAAACTCTATCTCGAAAACACTTTGTGAAGAGAATGTAGTGTGCGTGTTATTAGGCTGTGACCTCTGTTTTGGACAATTAAGGCACCCGGCTGTCCCATCCGAGGACCTTTGCGGACGTGCTGCTCCTACTTCCAGCAGATCTTGCCGGCTTCCCCCACCTGTACGGCCCCGCTGGCGACAAGCTGCAGGGCAGCGGGAAAGGCTCGGTGCTCGGCCTCCTTCACCCTCTCGGACAGGGTCTCCACCGTGTCACCGATCTTAACTGGAACCGCCTCCTGGAAAATGATGGCTCCAGCGTCAACCTCCTCCTGAAAAGGCAACAGCCAGAAGGTCTGCACGGCTGCAAGAGGGGGGGCCCAGCTATAAGACCAGGAATGTAATGCAGCTGCTTCAGGGTTCTGTTTATCATTACGTTATTACAGGAAACGTGAGTTTTGGGCTAGTGCGAGGAACGCAGAAAAGATGCTGGCACTCAGGCTGGCCTGTGAGGAGCTAAACCAAAGTTCAGAGAAAAAGAGGAGGTAGGCAGAACACCAGCGAGTAACATTTCTGCCACAGGAAACAACAAAAGCCGTGTTAACTGGGGACATGATAGGCTCAATTGGACAAAATGATGACATTTCAATTTAGAAGAACAGATTAGCCAAGCCTTGGCACAGAGCTGGACTAGAAGACCCAGCAGATCTTTCTTTGGCATGTTAACGAGGCAGATCCCTGCTGTTTAGTTATTGTTTCTCAAGTACATGGCCACACGGAGAAGAAACCCTAAGTCATATCATGGAGAAAGGAATGCATTTTTTCCTTCTATCTGGAAAAATAGTTTTTGTCTCTTTTTCCAAGAGAAAGCAAAAATAATGAGAACAGATTTCAGGAGCAGTGGAAAAGGGGCAGATAATCTGAAGAATGCAGCAGAGGAGGGGAGACTAGTTACTCTCAACCCTGAGAATAGAACAAGATGGAAAAAATGCTCTCTGAATTTTTATATAAAATGCATCTTCCAAGTTGAGATATCTCTGTTTTTCATTTTCTTAGTTTTTGGCTAACATAATTTGTTATTTTTTCTCTGTTCCCACAAACACTGAATTACTTCTTAACAAATCTAAGCTTCTTGTGCCATTTCCAGTGCTGTGGTTTTGTTTTTTTCTTTTTCTTGAAAACAACAAATAAGGAAGGTTACGATAAAATCTATGAAGTTGGTGCTGCGTAGCAATAAAGATTTTGGGTTAGCCAAGACCTTATATGAACTAGTACCCCCACTGCGTCTGGTGAAAGACAGCAGCGGGATGCTTAGGGAAGCAGTTAGCTTAGGTAAAGTTTAAACTCCTGTATGGACTGTTCATTTCCAGTAACTTCTCCAGGGACAGCAAAATAAAGCAATATATTGTCTAACAACGTTATGAATGAACAAAGGAGAAAAGGTAATGAAACATGGTGGTATAAGGGTGTTCCACGCAAGCTCTGAGGTAAAAATCTTAAACATTGGCCAGTTAGAGAGTTAGAGCGGGGGCAAGGAAGTACTTACAGCTACAAAGTGGACAGTACAGCCTGTGACTCGGACTCCAGCTTGTAGCACCAATTTGTGGGCATTCGCTCCCTTAAAAGAAGGTAGTAGGGATGGGTGGATGTTCAGTATTTTTCCTGGAAAATTATAAATGAGGTAATTGTCTTCTAGTATCCAGCCTTACCAGAATGTTCTAAGTACCATAATCAACAGAGGAACAAAATACACTGGTGAAAGTTTTTTTCACGACTTTTGCATACACCTGTTTTGTGAAGATACTGACAGATAACCAGCCCAAAGCACTTCAGAATGTCTCGCTATTTCAGCAAAATCAAAGACAGCAATCAGTTACAATTAATCGCATGGCTAACGCAGATTTCTCCAGTGACTAATAATGATCAATTTTTGGACGTAGCTGTCCTTTCCCTTAGCATCTTGTCCTTCTCTTCTTTGATCACAAGCACAAGCCTCTTCCTTACAAACTCAGCACCTGGAAGAAACTCGGTACGGTTTCAAATGATGTAACAGACCCCTCGTGACACGGCAAAAATTCCTTAGCCTGGACTTTCCTCCCACACCTGTTTTGGCTTAATCGAAGACAACAGCTGCTCAGATCGGAGCCCTTCTCTCTGCCCTTCTGAAAAGCACCTGTCTGCCACAACTACTTCCCACAAAGACAGTTGGCTGGGGATCCCAAAATTGATAACGTAACCTTTAACCCCCAACTAGGTGTGACTGCGGGTATAACCCCGGGAAGCTTGTACCTTACGTTTCCCTTAAAGAGAAAGCATATGCCTGAGTTCCCACCTAGCTGTAAAGTAGGAGAGAGTGGCTGCCGGTGATCTCAGGGTCTCACCGCTACAGCAATGCGATGCTTTAAACCATGAGAAAACCTTCTTTCTTCTGGCAGACTTCCCCCTGCTGCCTCTAATATGTCTGTGACAACTCGTCCTGCCCATTCTGGACCAAAGTGAAGTCAAAAGGTGCTTGACAGCCCTATATCTTCTCTTAGATTTGGTACAAACTGTTACAGGGGAAAAAAAAAAGAATAAAAAAATCGGCCATCGATACTATTTATATCAGAGTACGCTACGCCCACGCCGTCTCTGCATGCCTCCCGTTTAGGAAGACTGTATGTCACCAGGATTTATTGAACACCACCTAAATGCCAAGCAGCGAGACTGAGCTGACATACACTGGCAGAGGCAGCGGTGTCCCGAAATAGAGGCTTGTGATTTTGTAATGTGAAGTGAAGGGCATTTCTGGCAGCACGACATGAAACCTGCACCCTCACTGCAGCAACACATGCAGATATTTACCTGTGCAACCTCAAGAGACAAATGTATCGACCGATCTTCAGCAATGTCTCAGTGTCTTGAAAAACACTACTTTTTAAGCATCAGCATCTCCCTGCCTGCTGCTTGAGCAAAGAAGTATTTGGGACAGTGAGCTGAAAATGACACTCTGCACTTCTGAGTTTCCCTGTTTTTTCACTACAGCACTGTCAGAAACTGCTGTAAAGGAAAGTGGTTTCCTGGTTGCTTGTTTTGTTTCAGTTTTTAATCTGTCCCTTATATTACCATCCAAAATTAACATTTCAGGGCTGTTAAGGAGCTTCGCAACTAACTTCACACTGTATGTCCTTGTGACTGGGAGAGGAAGAAAAAGTAACAGCTTTCAAGAGAGCATCAGTAAGAACTGATTACTCCTGGGTAATTTCAGGTAGTCAGTGCCTAGGTATGGCGGGGCAGAGTTTTATGGTACGCTCGTCTTAGCTGGCACAGATCCCTGAGCTGAACTGACTGAGCTCACATCGAAGACCTAACTGAAGGATACTCTTGGTCAGAGCTCAGGTAGGTATCTGTGTTCAAGCTCAGTTCAGTGCTGGACATTTAAAAAAACGAGTTACCATCTGCACCAAGAAAGTTATGTCTTCTGCTCTGAGGCCAGTCACACGTGTAATGCAAACCCTACCCCGTGCAGGGCCACCACCAGCGTTGGAAGTGCTCTGTCCCTAAATCAGAGGGAACTCAACCTTTATTCACGTAAGATTTCTGCATTAGAGAAAGTTCTTTTCCATCCTCTGCACAAATAGTCTACTCAAAACACATCTCTGGTAGTGAGGGATTCCTCTCTCCTAAGTACAGCTATCTACAGCACGTTTACATCTTCATCTTCTGGACTCTGTAATGGATAGAGAGAAACAAAAACAATGCGTCTGACTTAGTTTAGCTGACAGCTTTAGCATAAAATGAATTGCCTCCTAGGAATGCCTCTTTTGTTCCACTGATTTTAGAGAGATGTTTGAAAAGTAGTTCAGGTGTAAAAGGTCCATGTCACTGACACACCCACAGTAACACAAAAGTCACCCTGTGAACAACAGAGGCCACGTGGAGAGCTGCAACGTATATTATACATAGGCTGACCAGACTACAACTGGTACAAGCAAGAACTAGTTTAAATAACTGAACCCAAATGACAAAACCCAAAGCAGAGCAAACAGAGGGAAGAGCAGCTGCTGCTGTGTGATTCAGGACAAAAAGAGATAAAAAAAGGAATGTAACAACTGGGGGAGGGAGAGCAGCCAATGAAGCAGGGAGAGGTGTTATCAGCCTCTAACAAAGACCTGCAAAAACAGTAAAACACAACCAGAATGGAGACACTGTGAACGCTTTGGGCAAAGAAGGGCTTAACCTGCCTGTGCAACAGGCCATGCTTGGATTCAGGGCGCTCCTGGGACTTCTGACCAGAAGACTGGCAAGATCAGGTTAATAGGAACTGTCTATCGCTGCCTAGTTTTGCAGTTTTATACGCAGCCAAAGCAGCTCATCTGTTAGGGGAAGGAATTCTCAGCGGCTAGATGCTCACCTCTGCCCAACCAACACTTACTTCTTAGACAACAATTTGCCCTGCACCTCGTATTTGCAGAGGTCTAAGGTTTTCACAGCCTTATTTTAAAATATTTTCTAATACATCAAAGACCACAAGATCTGTGTTTGCCCTTGGCTTCCTTAAACCTCTGTGGAAATGACAGAGCGAAGTGGAAAAATACTGCCTTTCTCTTTTTCATCCTTTTCCTTACAAGATAGGAAGAGTCTAGTTTCCTGCAAAGCCAGAATTGATACATTCCCTTTTCTATATTTATCCCATTTTCTTTTTCCTGAGGATAAGCTATATAATTACTTTTTTTTTTTTTAATGAATACACTACTATGCTGTACTTACCTTCCCATTTTTTGACAAAAGGACCTGACAATATTCGCATAAATCCAGCCAGACAGATCAGTTGAACTGAGAATTCTTCAAGGACTTTGTCAACTGCACTGTCAAATTCAGCGCGACTCTCATACAATTTATGATCAATAACCTGTGGTAATCCAAAAGATGAAGAAATATGGACATGGTTTCAATTTAATACAAATGCCTTAAGAGCACAATGAAATGGTACTCTGAAAAAATAAACACCAAGGAAATCTCCATGTGTAACTCAGGTTGGGTGCACATACACAGCAAGAAGAGCAGTTCATAAATACACGCAGCTAACAGACAAACATGCAGTGTTTAGTCCTGTTCACACAGTGATCATGAAAATAAAGATGAGCTTAATTTGACGAGGTCCCAGCATTTGGACACAATTTAACAACCTACATTGGTAGATCATGAAGACAACCTAGAGTCTTAGAACTACTTCACTCAATTTAAGACCCCTGACAGTTCTAAGCAGTTGAACCTTGGTGAAAATTATGTTGTAAAACTTTGAAAGAAAGGCTAATCACAAACTGATAAACCAGCCCTTACTCCAACAGGTCAATATAACTGAGTAATGCACTTTCCACCCAGGATACATTCCTCAATTTAAAGAAAAAGATGGCAGTGCTACATAACTTAAAACATCCATAGCCTTTCAAATAAAAGTATCTGTTAATCCCGGCCAGATTTACCATGGTAGCACATTTAAATATCACAAAATGGTTTTGAAAAAACAGAACTGGTTAGCTGAAAAGGCGGCAGAGGTCCCTAGAAATAGAGCCCAGCTCAACACTGGGCTGAACTCTGCCAGGAACTACCAGGTACTAACTGGCACAGCACGCACCCCTCGGTGCCTCTGTTTCGCCACTCACTCTCCATCTTAACCACTGAGACCGTCACCTCCCCCAAACTGTATTTTTTTCCTCATTATATGTTTGTTCTTCCCCTACATACCATGGATGTATTTTACTTGCGATCTTGATCTTCGCGTACTCCCAAATAAAAACCAGCAGTGCTAACAATCAGATCCTCCTACTATACAGGGGCCCAAATCTTCCATATGTCTGTAGTTATCAGTGAAAAGTGACTGTGAAATGCTCTTAGGTCAGAACAATAGCATTTCACATGCGTAATGCAAACGGCTACACAAAGGGCAAAGCAACCAGTGTCACCAGATCCTGTGACACTAAGGGAAATGATGTTTGCCTTGAATGAATCCTGGAGAGCCCGAAGCAACGCCCAGGGAATCACAGGAAGGTCCCACTGAGTCTGCCCTCCCTAATTCATTCAAATGAACTACCGCGTCTGTTTAGCATGTAATTTTAAAATTAAATTCAGACGAAATAGCTTGTTACTTTAGTGCAAGTGCACTACAGTTAAATAAACAGCAAAGTTTAAACCATAACTGTGAAGGTTTTGCACTGGTTTAATATAATGACTATTCTCAAAACCACCAGGATTGCTGGCAGCAGCTTTGAGAAGAAAAGGAACTGTATTTGTTTCCCATGTTAGATAGTTTGCCCAAGGGCACAAGTTCATCACAGACCAAAAAAACCACCCAACCACTAAGCCATCCTATAAAACCACCTCTTACCCTAGTAAAACTCATTATCTCACAGTACCTCTCTGCTGTAGCCAGAGCTAAAGATGGCTAATTTTAAAAATAGGAGAAATACATACCCTTGTAGGAATACCAGCTCTTTCTGCTTTCCTTAACCCCTCCACACCAGCTTTGTTAGAAACAACAAGAACTATTTGTGCAAAACTGGTGGGCTTCTTTGTGCTATTTATGAGGGCTTCCAGGTTTGTGCCTGTGAGTGAAAAAATAATGCACGAATATCAAGTTGTTCCTGGAGAATAAATATAGTTAACAGCTAGAAGATGTTTTAAATAAGCAGCAACGTGGGTGAGACCCAGTCCAGAAAACACTGATGTTAACAGTAATCCTTTTTTTAATTGATCTTACTGGGAATTAAATTTGACAGCTGGAGGGCTTTTACTAGCAATTAAATTTGTAAACTGTAACTTATGGAATTGTAATGTTGGTCTACTTCCTAGCAAGTGAGAATGCTGGAAACCTAGGGAGTGCCTATACGGCAAGAAGAAATTCTCATCTCTTTGTGAAATACTGCTGCTGTGCCCATAGTGCAATGCAGTGGTTGCTTGAATCTGGAGACATGCAGAAATTTTAGATAAAATCAACACAGACGCAATTCATAGTCAGTTTGCAGCAGAGCTTAAAGATCATTCTGTTTGTGATTGAAATTAATCCAAGGGCAAAAGCTATTCTGCCTGTTACTGAAAGCCTGTTAGAAGCCTATCAGAGCCTTCATGGAGAATTGCCAGGAGTTAAGAGATTTTTAAATCTGAGCTGAAGTTCCTTTTTCAATAGTCTGTTTTACACTGTAGTAAAGAATATAACTCTCACCTGTTCCAGAGATAAGGACAGCAACCTTCACTTTGTTTGTCTGGATTTTGCCTTGGATATGGCTGTGCAAAGACAGTGGCCTATTTGCTTGCAAGGCTCGAAGCAGATTATGGACTTTAACATGGGCAGAGCCTAAACACGTCCAAGAAAAAAAAAGAGAAAAAAAAAAACAACCAACCAAACAACAAAAAACCAACATGTAAATAACGGGAGAAAGAGAAAGAGGAGAACAGTACCCATGAAAAGGGATTAGTCGCACTTTACTTCTCATTATTTATTTATAGTTCTACTGGCATCTGACATTGCTAAGCACGTGTTCTGTGAACTAAGACTGAAGTCCTGAGGACTGTCTTTTTAATACACTGTGCAAAAAAACCATGGAGGTGCCAATTAAAAGATTTTCAGCTAACTTTCATGGAGACTCACCAGCTAAGGAATTTAGATCTGCATTTTTTTTTTAAAAGGAAAATAAAAATCTAATAACCTTTTTGAAGGGAGACAACCTTCCCGATCAGCCAGGCTGCCTCGTGTCTCTGTATGTCCTTGAGGACCTGCTGAGCCAGCTCCTTCTGAACTACCAAGACAGCACCGATCCCACAATTAAATGTCCGAGTCATTTCCTCCTCAGAGAGGTTCCCTTCTTTATGGAGCCAGCAAAAGATTTCAGGAATCTTCCATGTAAGAGCATCTGAAGAGAATTGAAAATACACGTGAAGAGTGGAAATCACTACCAAGGGACAAATACTAAAATTGTTAGAGCATTTAGGAGGCAAGATCTGGATGGAAAGCACAGACTAAGTTCCACAGCAGCATTAGCTTGAGTGAAACTGGTTTCCATGTATGGAAACAGGATGTTTTCCCCTTCTTTTCTGAACAAGGCTTGGGAGTAAAAAGAAGTGTCACTCTGGGAGGAAATTAATCATATTGCTTCACTGCAATCCATCAGTCAGTAATTCAAAACAGGCTCTGAGGCAGTCCCCAGAAAATCCTCTTTCTGAAGGTGACAACTCTGCTTCTAGAGAAACTATTGTACTAGAACAATAGCCTTAAAAACTGTCACAATAGTCTCACACTGTCCCCAGTTCCCATGAGGTAAGGATGATTTACAGCAGCATGAGAAATGCTTCTGGACAAGCCACTGTAAAGGAACTTCAAAGACAGTAAGTTTCTTTCTTGTCATGTTATACTTAAAATGGTATTATCCCTATTTATATATACCAGTGTCTACTGTGGATCACTGTTTAAGTGACAAGTGGAAGAATGATTTATATGCAGTTCTGGAGTGCAAAACTTAGTATGAGTTCCCTTATTTTATTCTATAACCCAATGAGCACTGTGTAACCTATACTAAGTAATCCACCTTTCCATACTACGCTTCCTCCTCAAGTGAAATACTATTTCTAGCACACCTGATGAGATTGTGGTGAGGATTAATCAAGGTATGCTGAATATCATGAGATGTACTTAAGCTGTTAACTATATCTGAATGCCAAGCAAAGACTTAACAAATGTAATTTAATTAGCAATAATTTTGCAGATTATTTCAAATGGTGACAGCTCACTTTGGGTTGTTTTTGAAGTTGTTCTGGTTTTGCAAGAATGGATAGAGTTTCCTAACAAATCCAATTCAAAATACCATGAGGGGAAGTTAATTCAATGGGCAGTAGCCTTAAGACTACAGTGTGTTTTGACTGGCTTTGTTTCAGGCACAAGGAGAAATTCAGCAACAACAAAGAAAAAGTGAACTGAGATCTAGACAAGCAAGTCCAGCTCTTACAGTGCAAGTCAGTTGACACAGCCCCAGGCACACAGGCTTCTGCATCAATCCACATTAACATGCAGATATTTCTACAGCTTTTCTTTTTTATCTCACCTAAGACGACACCAAAGGACTCCGGGAGAACTCTGGGGATGTTTTCCAGCAAGCCCCCTCCAGTGATGTGGGCATAGGCTTTCACGTGGCCTGAGCGAAGGATGGGCAGCAAAGTCTTGCTGTAGATCTTAGTTGGGGTTAACAAGAGATCTCCTGTAGACGAAAGAGGACGAAAGAAGACCAGTTACAGCAGAGAAAGAAATGTTAATCAATATAAAATGGAGGAAATCTCAAGATATTAATTTGCTGGATACTAATGAGCATCATGCTACAGAGAAAAACACAATGTTCTACCTTTTTTTGCATATAATTAGTTATTTATTCCACTCTCAATTTCTTTCCCGCATACGTGATTCACAAGAAAAAAGAAGACAAGAACATGTCAAAGAACTGAATAACTTTTCAGTGCCCGAGAAAAGTTAGCAAAGCAAAGGCACAGACAAAACAAATGCGTGGCATTTGGCTGTTCAGAAATTCAAGTTACAGTGCAAGAAACTTCATGATAAATGGTACCTAATGTCTGATCACTGGAAGCACCAACTGGAGAAGAGAAATCAAACGATGACTTCTCAACAATCTTCCTTACGAGGCTGTACCCATTGCTGTGAACACCAGAAGAAGCTACTCCAATAACCACATCTCCATCAATAATTCTCTCCAGCTGCGGCAGCATCTGCCCTCGCTCCACGGCACCAACAGCAAAGCCAGCCAGGTCGTACTCCCCGGGTGGGTACATGCCTGGCATTTCAGCAGTTTCTCCTCCTATGGGAATCACAAAAAGAGAAAGGGGGTGCTGGAATACCATTGGGACCAGTAAGCCTACCCATGCACGCAGATGAACTGTTGTCTAGGCTATTATCTGTTATCCACTTGTCACTATGTCTATAAGTAAACAACTGGACAATTATTAAGTTGCCATTATATTATGACCTCTGCCCAACACATTTTTGCTTTGCACTCACCAGCTTTCATCCAATACAAAACTCTTCTGTGTCCTGGGATGGGCTCCAAATTTACCTGAGTGATAGTGGAAGCTGCTCTTGTGCTCAGTGCTTGACACTGCTCAGTATGAGATTCTCTGGAAGCTTTTCCAGATTTCTACATTACGTTGCTATAAGCAACTTTAAAATGGAATTTCATTTGCTTAGATATATTCATTTAAATCTGTATTTAATAATGTTTGTGCAAAACTAAGCATGTAGATAAGCCTTTCAGTCCCTCACTGTCAAATGGTGTGACGAGCTTAAGGCAGTTGAGCTGAATATTCAGCTATTGCAGAAATGCAAGGTAGGGATTTAGGAACATGCTTCAAATTAGACTTTTATGGCATGATAGTATACAAGGGCAGATCTACATGCCATGTGCATGCACAGTGCAGCCCAAACTGAAATTATTTGGATGATCCAGGCTACAGAAAAGCATTTCCTTCTTAGGTTCAGAGTTACTGCATCATCTCTGCCCCTCCTTTTCTGTCAGAAGTTTGGGGAAGAAACCGTGGGTTTTTTATTTATGAGTTTGGACTTATTTTTATACTAGCACAAAAATACATTTACTAACCAACTTACAATTTTGAGAAATTATTCTCCGGTAATTAATTTACAGCATCCAAAGCAATTTGTAGTTTTAAAATCTTCCAGTTGGAAGTAAAATCTTGAAACCTCGGTAAGTAGTTTCCTAGCAAGATCTCACATAACATATACTTATGCCGAAGTATGAATGGTTTGATTATATTTGATAAATGAAGAGAACACATTAGGACAAATATAAAGGTGACTAACAGTTCATGCAGAAAAAATTAGACCAGAACATAAACAGCCTCTTGTTCAAAGCTTGCAAACTACCCCAAAATGACACACTCCCACTTAGAAAATACTTCTGTTACTAACTTTCTTGAAGAATTTGAAAAAAGGAAAGAGCTACACAATTACCAATTATAAAGTGGTACCTAAAGCAAGACACTCCAACTGTCATGTTTAGTTTCAAATAAAAGGTATTTTAAAAAAAATATATGGTAACTCTCCACTACTGTTTTTATGAAAGAGAAGAAAAACAACAACTATATGAAGAAGCTGAACTTTTGGAGATTCATTGCTTTAAAATTTAACCCTGTGTTGTGCTCCTTTTATACACTAAAGACTTGCACAAAATAATGTATTTTTCACTGACCTAGAAATATTTTTATTGAGTTAAACAGTTTTAATGCTGTATTTTTCAAGATTCAAGAAGTGAAATATTACGTTATTTTCACGGATAACCAGATTACTGTATACCAGAATACGTGCACAATTCGTTATTAAAATGTATTATGTACTTGTATTCTAGGGCTGAAAAGGAAAGTGTTTAAATTTGAGTCTTAATATCTTGGCATGTGCTGATCTTGGTGAAATGAATCTTGGACAAGTCTTCCGCAGACACGTAATTCTGCTATTAGTTTTGTAACTAACAAAACTTGGTTTCTTCTATGTTTCTTTCTTGTGATTAACTTCTGTGTCCTAAGTAGCAAGCTCCAGCTGAAGCTTTTGTTGCACACATAAGGACATTCTGTGGCTTTCTGGTTTTGTGAAGCTTTTGGGAACACAATAGCTGTGACACTTTCCTGTCAAATTTGGTTAAAATCAGCCAAGAGGTTCCAAAGATAATATGTACACACACAGGGACAAGTGCATGCACAGTAACACATATCAGTCTTGTTTCCTTGAGGATTTCCTTTAGGATAAAGGATAAAAATTTAAAAATCTATTTGGCATGTCTTAAAATTTACTTGAAAAATGCCAAGAATTAAAATACATGAGTTGTTAGTTTTCTAGGCAGCTGTTACAGTTACAAAGTTAAATGAAAATATACAAATAAGAAAGTTTATATGCAACTTCCTGAGCTAATGGCAACATTTGTAGAGTACCATCTCCTTCCAGTGGGTAGAGATTATGCTCTCTGAAAGCAAAGACATGCAACACTTGGGGTTTTTTTCACCCCTCTAAGATTCTTCAACGGAGTAGGAAAACAAACACATTAAAACCAATTATAAAGAGATTGCATAAGATTTTCCATGTCCTTCAAAGAACAGCGTCCATACCCAAAAGAGCGCATCCTGCTTTTTTGCAAGCTTCAGCTATTCCCGCAATGACACCCTGAGCCACTTCAACGTCGAGTTTGCCACAGGCAAAATAGTCCAGGAAGAAGAGAGGCTCCGCTCCTTGGGCCAGGATGGCATTGACACACATGGCAACCAGGTCCTGACCTATGGTGTCGTGTCTCTTACACACTTGTGCAATCTGCAAAAAACACAGCGAGAGAAACTCTTGGTTAGATCTGAGAAACTGAAGCCCAAGCGGAGAGTCTGCAAGTGGAGGGGACCGAAATCACGCTGTTCCTCTAGATGCTTGTTGGGGAGCAGCTTCATTTTATGATCGTCTCTGCGAGCCTCTCCTAACTTTTTATTTCAGGAATTGTGACTTTCATAATCGGCAAGTACAAAAGGCACTTTAGGGAAGGAGACAGAACTGGAAAGGGTTTCATTGCAGCTTGTGTAAACACAATAGCAACTGTATAAAGAAATGTTTTTTCTGCATGAATAATCTTTTCGAGGGTGGAGATTCTACCTTAATGGAATGGAGTCCCTGATTATGTACTTATGATTAAAAATGAGTTATTTTAAGCATTGTTCAACTACGGCTATTTACATGCCAGAATTCAAACAGATCTAATTCCTTTTCCTGAAGGAAGGCAGTTTAACTTTTCTTTCCCTTTTTAGAAAGACAAATAGGTATTTTTAAGACAACTGATGTTTGCTGTTAAAACATTAATGATGTGATTAAGCATTTTCCCTGCTGTGCTGTTTTCCTTCCTTTACACAGATTTTCACATTACCTTGAGTTTTGTGCCAACACCATCAGTTCCAGATACCAAGACAGGATCTTTGTAACCAGCTGCTTTCAAATCAAAGAGGCCAGCAAAGCCTCCAAGTTCTGCATTGCAGCCTGCCAGCCAGAAAACAGGAAAAAATAGTAAACTTTTACTTTCATGGGTTTCTCCAGGATCTCCAACACAAATTCTCTCTGATATCTGCCAACATGATTTCGCTTTGTCACCAGGAAACATTTATCTGACATTTAAGGCCTGTTCACAGAGGCATGGGAGCTCCTAATCCTCTTAAATTTGCTTTGTCTTATTTCTTCATTAATACCTAAGGCTAAAAAAATCTAAACGTTTGTGATTGAACATTCAATATTTACTGTGACTGATATATTTCCCCTTTGCACTTAGTATTTTTCCGAAAAACAGAAAAGGAATTGTGGTAACAGATTGAGACCCACTGCTTTCTAGGAAGATATGGTAACTAGGCATTTTCCAACTTAAATTTCTTATGCCTTTATTAATACTGCTACTTAGAGTATATTAAGACTCCTTGCTTCTAAGACTGGTTATGATAGGTAAGTATGGTAACCTTAAAATTAAAGTTGGTTAAATCCTAAGAGGGAAACAAACATGAGTGGAAAATACTATGAATGCTAAGAAGTGACTAGTAGTACCAGTGTGTATGTATACATAATTTCCTCTCTATGTATATCTGGTGTTGTATGAAAGTTCTCAGTTAATACGAAGTTAAAGAGCTATTATATACATGACGGATATTTAAAATCTATAAAATATATCACAAGGACTTGCTAGAGCAAGACGTGCATGAGATCACAATAAAAAAAGGACAAACTGATTCTGTTTTAAACAAGCTAAAGATGTGTCTTCCATATACATCTCAAGAAGTAGACAGTATCTCTGAGGAATTCTAAATCTTGTACACCTTTCTAAACATTTATCTACAAAAATTGCATAGTTCACTGTGCAAGAATTAATAATCCATGTAATAAAAAATAGCACTAAATGGGAAAGGCTAAATGCAAGCAAAAATCCTACAAGTGTTGAACTGCATTTTCTATCATCCTTAACACACATGACATCCAGGAGATACAGTTTAGAGTCATTTTGATAAGAAAGTCTGTAAATTCAACAAAGCACATTTTTAAGAAATCACAGGCATTTGCTTACCACAGTTATTTTTTGTGTAACCTAGGAACACGCAGAACACATAAGTACGAGCTTTTAGATCAAGATCAAGATCAAATGATAAGCCTCATGGCCATGAACTGAAAGAGGAACAGAAGGTACAAGACTTACCTGACCTTGATGTGGCTGCAGCTAGGGGTTTAATTTTCTGAACCAAAGTATTCCCTGCTGCAATGTCTACGCCACTGTTCTTGTAAGTCAGGCCTCTGAAAGATCATTAAAAAAAATGTTATGGCACTTGATTACTAAATGCACAAACACGTATTTTAAAATAGTATTTACTGCTTTACATCATTGCATCACTGAAAGGATTAAGCATGCAGAATCCTATTCTGCTGTCAAGTCCCACCTTTTTCCTGCTTGTACAGTAACTGTGCTCATATAAAATGATTTTTAAGTATTGCAGTATTCATTTCAGGTAGGCTCAGTGGCTCAAAGGTTAATCTTTTTGCTGTTTGGAACTTAACATCACACATATACCTGGAGATAGCGAGCATTATACCAAAGAAACAGAATTTCATGGATTTGCACCACAAAGCGTTTGCCATAAGCAGTATTCAAATAGTTCCAAGTATCTTGAAGACAGCATCAGAGCATCATCATCATCATCATCCACTACCCAGTCAAACACCAAGATAAAAACCAACCGAAAAAGAAAATCCAACACCTAGGTAAAACAGGTGGAATAATGGATCTGATTTTGCAAGTTTTCAATACCTGCTCTGGATACCAAGGCATTAGTAGTATATTTCCTATGCTCAAAACAAAACGTATACAAAAATGCACTGCTAAATCAGAACACCTCAGCACCGTGCAGGATCAAGCTCAAGTCAGTTTTTCCAAACAGAAGTAGCACATAAATCAATGGTTCTCTATGACACTTTGAGGGCTTTACAACTCTAACTTGAATGTTGCCTCTCCTTGTCACCTGGAATGATACCACCACAAAACCAACTGCACCTCTTTTTTACTTAAATGGACTTTGTATTATATTTTAAGTTTATTTAAAAATAACTAAGTTCCTCAGGTCCATTTTAGCAATCTAGAAAGAAATGTCTGTTAGCTCCCTTCATATATATAGATAGCAATTCAGAAAATACCCTTACTACAAACTGGTGTATGTAACTTGTCTGTCCATATGACTGACTGGTGACATTAAGTATCATATTTACAGAGGGACCTTTTCATTTTGGAGACAGTGAGTTTAATGACTTTTAACTACTAGTTGTACCAAATGTATCCCACTCCATTTAAGCAATTGTTATTTCTACACTGTCAGTGGCATGAAACGGGCTACCCAGGTGCACCCCTATTTTAGGTTCATACTTACTTTAGCTCTGTTATTGTTGTTATTCAGTATTATATCTGGATTCTAAGGGTGAAACACTATTGATTAATAAGGACATGTACAACAAAACAACTGGCTGAAAAGCTGTCGTACCAGTAAATTACAGAGATATCTGCACTCATATCACTGCTCAAAAGTTTGCAAGAATAAAATAATTATAAGCAGCAGCTGTTCAGCCTGTGAATAAGAGTCAAGGAAATATTAGCCTGCAATAACATGAGACCAGTCAGGCCCTTTCAGTCTGAACACGATGAACCTTCTGCATTTCCACCTTATTTTTAAAAGCATGGTATCTGATTTGACTCTTTAAAAGGAAAGTATTCTAAAGTATTTTTATTAAACAAATATTCTGGATATTTTCACAAAGTGAAAGGCATAGGACTTAACCCTGCAAAGGTGCCAAGAGGAGGCGCATCCCCAACTTTACAGATCCAACCATTGCCCTTCCTTAACTGTGTGCAACACAGAGTCCAGAGCGAAACGTGCCTAACTCTCTGTTCTTCCAATTTTAGGATGTCTGAGCAAAAGTTGGTGCAGATTCAAGGACAGTGAAACAGGCTCTGACTGTAAACAGTTCCCAGGAGTCTCCTTCAAAACCCAGGGATCCTCCCAGCATACAGGCACTCTAATCAAGAAAGATGCTGGCCATCACTCAGTTATTTAGAGAACTGTTCGTTAAAGAACCACCTTCTCTTGCCTCACACAATGACTTGATTTTTTCCTACTACAATACAAATAGCAATTACAAGTTTTCACAGAAATTTCTCAGAAGATGCACGGTAGTTTAGAGAGAAAGAAGACTAGGTACAAACACCCTTCTTCATTTAGTAAGTTTATTGATTGTAATTTTACAATATACTAATAGTTATACACTGTCAGCAAAAATGAAACGCTAATATGCTTCATAGACTACAAATAACCCATTATCAAAAGTTTTGTTTTGAGTGAATGGGAGAACAGGCAGTCAGATATGCTTCATATTAGGTAAAAATTAGTGTAAAAACCTGGAAGAAGCTCTCAACAACATGGAGAGATAGTAGGACACACTGCTTTAAAAAGAAACACCCGCACCCACATCATCTCAAGACTGTTAAACAGAATACTGTGAAAACAAAAATAATAATAAAAAGGTGAGATAAACTCTACCCACACTGCTAGCCAGCTATTCCATTAAAATGCATATTGCAACAATGTAGGTGTTTCAAGACCATTTTAACCATTTCTAAAGACTCTTAAATGAACCAATAAAATTTTGTTCATACCCACACTTCATTATATTAATATTAGACTTATGGAGAACACAAACCTATAGTAAAGGCTGTGGTTTAGAGCCTAAGAACCAGAAGTTCACCTTCCGTAAAACAGACATAACAAAGACAGCAACAGCACAAGTTAATCCTATGTGCTGCTCACTGTAGTTTAACTCAGACTTGAGAGAATAAGAACACGGATGAAAGAGCCATCAAAAAGCCTGTTCCTGCCTCAGCTGGTCTTGGTTATATTGCTCACAAGTATCAAACTTGCCTAGAGTTATGCATAATATCACCATCAGTTTATTAATGTAAACTAGTAGTGTCTTAAGTCCCTTGTATGCCAGTTATTACTGTTTCAAGTATTTCAAATATCTACCTGGATTGCCTCAGGAAAGCTATAGCCCGATAACCAATGTCCCTTCTATAAATGGCACCCTTGAAGTGTATGGCTGCTACTCCACTGTTGGCTTCCTGCAGCGCTGTCATTAGATCCTCTTTAACAGCCGTTACGGTAAGGACTCTTCCTCCACTGGTCACCACTTTGCCATCCGTCAGGGCTGTGCCTGCATGGAACACCTCCAATCCTAGTTGCTTAGCCTTAGAAAGTCCTGTGATTGTTGTTCAATAAATACAGAAAAAAATCAAATTACTAGAACATTCTCTATTAAATTACAAATTAATAGATATTCAGCATTTATGGACTGTGTCTAGAAACCACAAGCAAATTCTGTGTGATCACTCTGGGAAATGGGAATAAGTTTGCAAAAACTACAGTTTGAGGAGAAGACGGGTCTCTGCTTTTATGCTCAGAGACACAGAAAGAGGTATTTAGCTGAAGCATCTGCACACAATATCTAACTCCAGAGGGATCTTGTACATCACTGACATAACACATCCGCGTCAACGTTTTGTAAGAATCAGCGATCAACCCAGAACTACTTTACTCTAACACATATTAAAGAAATGCTATAGAAGTTAACAATATGGTGCAGAGATGTGAAAATGCTACAGGTGCATCACCAATAAACTTTGATGTGTGAAAATTCAGTTTCTTCCTGACCCTTAACCACAAGATCTACAGTTTCTAAGAATCTGAGGTACACTGATTCACCTTCTTCTGGTGAAAGAGAGAACTGAGAGAGAGCAGGAGAAGAATCAAGGCTTCTGCAGTTTCTCTTGCTATATTTACCTGTTATTTCCAAACCCTTGGGATACGTTCCTGGATACCCTTCGCTAGCCATGACCACAGTCACAGCTGCACTGTCTTCAAACCAAACCGGCATGGAACTAGACAACTTTTCATCGACAACTGCTTGCATAACTTCATACAAATCACTTTTCAACAGTGGAAGAATTACCTACAAAAATACACAGTAGCAAATTAAATAAAGCAGTGTACATCTTTACATTTTTTCATGAACTTTGAAAAACACTACTGCAACTTCAAAAATAACATAAAGTACTTTTATATACTGTATTCTCACACATACAAACATATTGTTCCTAATCTATGTACTTTTAAAAATACTCTTCCTTGAAGATAATTTCTACGGGTAAAAGAACTGCTACAGAAGCAGGAGAAAAGGCAGAGGCCAAATAATCCTATTCTGTTCTGAAGAATGGAAATGAAGGGTTTTGTTCCACATGTCAACAGGGAGTGGGGAAAAGAAGTGTTCGATTCTTTGTTAAAGTAAAAAAAAAAAAGTCCAACTCAACTGGAGAAAAGATAGGAAAGTGCTTAGCTTCACCCAAGCTTACCCTTGTAAGGCTCATATCTGAGTATAACCTGCTGAAATTGTCTCTGGAATTGAACAATTTAATAACAGACCTTCTGTCTTGAATAAATGAACACAATATTTTAAATCTCAGTGCAATTAGCTAATTATTCATCCAAAAGTTAGTTAAGAATAATGGTATATGGTAACAGACTTTCCTCCTCCCATAATGACAAACTGTATCTACCTACAAAATAACTCACCTGACATTCTGGGTCACCAAATCTGCAGTTAAATTCTAGCACTTTAGGTCCATCTTTGGTAAGCATTAATCCAGCATAAAGCACACCTAGAATAAAAAAGTATATGAAAAGCTATCTAGGCAACAGCATAGGTCATTTGTTTTGAATCTATTCACAACAGTGTTAAAAAAGGATGCCACCTGTGTTAATTTACAGGTAAGATGTTAACACTTTAGAAGTGTTAAAAAGATATTAAACAGAAATAGTTGTGGTTACAATTTTGCATCTTATTTTCAAATGTTGCCCCTTTCGTTCTTCCTTCCTTGACAATTATCCACTGTTAATGAAACAATATCCATTGATTTCAATGGACTCTAAATCAAGCCACTGATACTGAACCCAGATTCCAAATAGATCAAAGTTATCTTCCTTAACTTACAGTATGAGTTAGGCCTATAGAGAGGATAAAGTAAAAAAATATTTCTTTCTCCTTATGCTTAAAAACCTCAAACTTCTGTACATACCAAAATAGGGGACACCTTCCTTCCTCATGCCATCAACAGTTTTCTGAAGAACAGTATCTCTTATTTTCTGCAGTAAATCTTTAGAAATCTAATAAAACAGGATCAGAAAACAGTGCTCGTAAAAAGAGTGAATGATTCTTCCTGCTGTGATGTCTAGCGTTTTTAAGAGATGAGCAGAACATTTGGATGTTCTCTTGCTCACTCCAAAACATTTCATACAGAGAGCTGATATTTTTTTTTCTCTCCTCAGACAACATACCACAGCATTAAAACAACCATCTGCATTTCTTTATACACTTTTCCATGCTTAGATCTACATGTGCAAGCTATCCCACTGGCTTCACTGGAAATAAAACACTTGCACAGACATACTGACATTTAGATAAGGCCTTTCGAAGACAAACCACAGTTGGAAAGTACAGTGAGCAATGATAAAATTTTATTCAATAAACAAATAAAGAGCCTTCTATAGGAACAAAACCTATACTTTTTTTGAACTTAAAGAAGAAAAATCTCTGGCCATGACACAGGTGAATAGAAAGCAAAGTAAGTCACTTTTGCACATAGCTCCTTGCCAAACAGAAACCAAACTACCTTGAGGTACAGCAAGTGAACTAAGCTCATCATTAGCTTAGTTTGGCACAAGATAAAAACATGGGTTTAAGCACTTAGTTCTAAAACAATACCTAAAACCCAAATTGAAATACAAGGTTGCAGAAATAACATTTTCACCTTTATAATGAAAGGTAAATCAGTAGAAATATCCTCCTCTTTGGAGAAACAAATTTAAGCTATGTAACTCTACTTGACAACGTCTGTGTCAGGAAACTCCATCTATAAGAGCCCACTCTCTTCACTCTCCTGTTTCTCATGGTGGAACTAAACATTCACACATGCTTTCTGTACCAGAGCTGTAGTACATCTTTAGTGAAACATCTCCTTGCCAATACACTTTTACCTGAGGTGTTGGGGAATAAGCTCCCATCCCTCCAGTGTTAGGGCCTTCGTCTCCATCCATTAATCGCTTGTGGTCCTGGGCTGGAGGCATGGGAGCAACTGTGATGCCATCAGTGAAACATAAGCACTAGAAAACAAGTAGAATAATTAAAACCCAACTGTATGATTAAAATTAAAGTGCAAAAAAGTGCAAATATATTTGATTTTCAGTGTTGCAAATGGATATTTAGAATATGAATTCTGTCTTCCTGATGAAACAAACTACAGCATTCTAAACATTTCCTTTTTCCCTCAGGGAGGAGCAACTCAGTTTATATGACCTTCCTACAGAAATTATCTTGAATATAACATACAAAAAATTATAACATCAGTAGTTGTACTGAAAAAAAATACTCAGAAGGTTAAAAAAACGTTTAAAATACTCCACGATGGAAGCTACATTTGCCCTCCCTCTTCCTTCCCCTTACTCTGGAAGGAAGGCATCACATTCCTTTCAAGATTTCTTTTCCTTGTTGATAAAACTATTTACTTCTGAATTATTTATAAATTACTTATGTACCAGATGCTTTTATCTTCAATATCTTCATAATAACAAGCCTGCTGGCACCTTCTGTAACTGGATGATGATGTTCACTGTCTGGGCTACTGCTACCAGTACTCATAGAAGCATTTTACAACGCTAATTAAAAAACAAGCAAAGATTCCCCTATGAAACCCAAAAAAGCCAAAATATTAAGTTACTAAGAACTACAGTCATTTGCAGAAGGTGAATTATTTTGATAGGTAAGGCAAGCAGTATGTTTTCTTCATTGTTGTCAGTCATCATATGAAAAACCCCTTTAAACTGCATGTTTATATTATTGTGTTATATCACAGTAAGTCTGCTAGCATTCTAAGTATTAATGAAGAGCAATACATATTTTCCACCAGAGAATGAAGATCTGGATAACTCCTTAGTTCCTGGAAAGGTCAAGCCAACCAGGAAGGAATAAGGATGACCAATAAGCGCACGTCTCATTTCTTCATATCGGGCAGCAAACCAGACTATGCAAAGATTGGAAAGAGCTCGAGATGATCGCTTACTTTATAAATACCACCACCTTCAAGTTGAATGTTCACAACATCCAGCATAAGTCAATTCCAGCTCCAGGACTTGGGAACCTGAGCTGGTACTTGGCTGTTCTACTTCATGTGATGCAAGTGTCAAGTTCCCCTGGCACCTCAAAACCTCCAATTCTCCTTTTCTCCTTCACACTCTGCTAATTAAATCAGATACACTTTTTTAAACAAAGGACCTGAATCAGCTTAAAATGTAGGAAATGTTCCCTCTGCATCCGCAGAGTAAATGAACACCGTCAAAACATTCAAAAGCCTTTGTCTCCAGGTCATTTGTCCCCAGGTGCACTCCCACATGGCAATATTTCTGATGAAACTGGTTAAATTGGATCCTGCCTGCGACTGTCTGAGCTGATTGCTCCTTTGCTCCAAAGGAGTTTACTGCTCCCTCATGATGCAGTTCACTGTATTCCATTCCTCAACAAAGCTTGTTAAACAAAGTGTCTCCATCCTCCCTGACTCCCAACCAGTCCTTGCTCTGATTCAAGTGGCACTGGGCTCTACAACCAGAACACAGAAAGTGTGCAAGGTGGTGGTGTTGATTTCTTTGAAAAAAGGTCTTTAGGCTGTAGCTTCACAAACAGGTAGCTAGTGTGACTGAATCAGCGGCAAACAGCAGTGCAGAGGTAGCAGTACAGAAGGGAAGGGACACCTTACACTGTCTTTGCTGTCAGAGAAATCATAACAAAGAACTGCACCCTCAATGACACCATTTTTAAGGTTTGATTTTTTTTTTTCCACGTAGCAACATCTGATTACTGTTTCAGTTATTTTTCTTTAATTTGCATTCTTTTAACAGACTTCAGGAAGTTTAGTTCTTAACACAGCTGTCTTTAATAATATAATTTTATTTAAAAACAGATGACTGTGTTTAATTTAAGTAATGAAATCATACACATCCCTGCTGTAGGTACTTACATAGTGCTTCCTAAATAGTTTAGGACAGGTATAATCGAAGTGTTAGAGCAAGATGCACACTTACAGAAACTTCTTCTCCTTCAAGAAGCTCTTCAACAACAACAGTTTCCCCAGCTGTGCCAAAAGTCTTATCCTACAGTAAAACCAAAACTCTTTAGTTCTGTTTCAGTTATTTTAAACTATTCAAAATGCAAAAAGAAAAAGTAATTTTAATACAGAAAGAAAAAAATGCAGCACAGTTTTGAGACTATTAATCTATTCTCCACCCTGGGTATCTCAGCAATGGTAAAATCTTTGCTCCTCTTTTCTGTTTATTCTTAAATAAACGCACATTTTATGCTTGATTATTTTCAAATTGTAGGTGATATTTATGAACTACTGAGCAATTCCTCACGCTTTACCTTCTGAAGTTTGCAGCCATGATACCGAGACTAATAGCAGCGACTGCCAAGTCTACAATCTGAACTCCTACTTCATACGAAAGTACAATTCTATAGCACCCATTGGAAGGGGGCAATATTTTAATATTCCAATGCAATGTTTTAACACTGGCTGTATATTTAAGCAATTAAAAACAACCAGTCCACACTGACAAGATAATTTTGTGGGTCTATAAGACTCTCTAACATACATGGTTTTTGTTCAAGACACTGGGCCATAAGTTAAGACACATATTTGTCCAATAACCATACACACACACCAAAATGTGAGTGCAGAGCCTATATTCTGACTCTCAAAATACAAGTGTGTCAGATAACATGTATGAATCAGCACAGCTCCACTGAATTGTAAGATGCTGTGCTGCTGACTGCAACTGAGGAACTGACCTGTATGTATCTTATTTTCCAGCTCTGTGTTCCTGACTCTTCAGATGAAATTGCTTCATCTTGCTTCTCTTCAGATTTTGATGGTACTTACACACTTGTTGAATATTCTACCTAAATACATACTTAACTTGAAATAATTCCACTGGAATTTTGCTGCACATTTAAGTGCTGTGTGACTGTACTCCCAAAGCTGATGTTGCTTGGCAAGATCCAGCTCAATCACAGTGTTAATATTACAACACTGTAGTACCTCTTCAATTGCAGCAGTATCACATGGTAAAAACAAAACAAAAAAAGCAAATCCATATGGAAATAACTGTGGGTTTTATTAAGAATGATTTTATTTCAGCCAACAGGAATTATGCCTAGAAAGAGTACCCTGCCTCAAGCAATAAACATGACAGAGCTTCATAGCTGGCCTAATAACGGGTAAAAGATTTGACGTCTTTTATCCAAATTCCTATTACACAGAAATAAATAATATATTTGAGACTCTGAGGTGGTCAACAACTTATTTCGTGTGAGAACTCCTCCACTTAGTGCGTGACATTCCTACTCACCTGCATGATTTCGTTAACAGCTTTGCAAGCTTCTTCCTTGTTTGAAGCCACAATTACTCCTTTGCCAGCTGCGAGGCCACTGGCTTTCACAACTAAAGCAGGGAAGTTTGCACTTCAAAGACAGAGGAGAGGGATTCAACAGTAAACAATTGGTATTGCAAATATATTTCATAGGCATTTTGAACATTTCAACAGCCGAAAGATCAAAACACTTACCAGTTTTCACAGCTACCATTTCACTTATTGAATAACACACAAATAAAAACGTGGGTTCTGTTGTTATGCTATGCCTGTAAAGCATTTTTGCTTCCTGTTTTTTCCCCACCACTGCATTTCATTACTGTTCTGAAAGGTTGTTTTCCTTTTAGTAATTTACTGTTGCATCATTTTTGGGTCACCTGGATTGTATTCTGATGAGTAGATCATAATTTGCTGAGTTAAGTCTCCAGCGCAGAATGTATATTTGTGCCAAAAAGGTGCAAAGAAGGCAGAACATTTGGCTATCAGACTGCAAACTGGGCTTCCACCAGTAGACAATTCGAAAAAAAAATATAAACTTGTCCTATATCCTCCTGTAAACTGAACACTGAACTTTGCTTTCATTGAAGACCAATAAATAAGGAACTGTTTAATTGTCAGACTTATTGCAGCATGATAGTGCCATGTTAGATTATTTTTTAAAGCCTTTACAGGTGTTCTATTACAGCCAAGAGTACTGATACATTAGTAATCATTTGATTGTTTTGCCTACCTAGCACACTGTACATTGCTGTAAAAAAAAAAAAAAAAGGATTTATATTATGATGAGAATTTTACCTGTTAATAAAGCTACATGCTGCTTTAGGGTCAGTAAAAGATTTCCATCTCGCAGTTGGGATCTCATGACGATCCAAAAAGGCTTTGGTAAAGCTCTTACTGGACTCCAGCTGAGCTGCCTTTGCTGTTGGACCAAAACACCTTACTCCAGCTGCTGTCAAGTCATCAACAATTCCTGAAAACGACAACACAAAAAAATGTTATAAATCACTAGATTATTTACAGGAGTCATTTAGTCCAAGTCTACAGACGCGCTAGTTCGTTGGAACAAGTATGTCTGGAATGATAAGCCATATATTTCTATCGAGTGCCTATTTTACCAGATGGATGGTAAAAAAGATGCATTCTTCACTGTAATCAGGAGCAGATAACCCTGCAATGTCTGGGACTAAGAAGATCTGCTGCATTTGGTAACAGATGACCATACCACATTGTTTTATTATAGCTTTTAGCTAAAAAATCAACATTAGTCTTTTGCGAAGATGACAATTGTTTATCATAAAATTATCAAGGTTTACAGATTTTTTTTTACCAAGTCCCAAGTTATTATTATTTTGAAAAATGAAAACTCCATAGGCAAATCAAAACTCTAGTTAAGGTTTCTGTATGTTAAACACCTTGATACCTCTTTTACTAATCCCACTTAAAAGGAAATTGCACATTTAGGGACATTTTAACTGTGATATTGCTCACACAATACCCTTTGGAAATTCATTTTCATCACAGCACAATCCCGAATTTCAGGGAAACTGCCACAGAGTATCTATTTCTATTGAAGACACTCAGACACTGTTGAATGATGCACAGAAGACAGGGACTAAAATTTACTTTTCTTCCTAAAATATGAAGGCTATGATCTCGTCTTGCTTTCTCTTACCAGCAGCAAGAGGAACCTCTGGACCAACCACAACCAGCCTGATCTCCTGATCTTTGCAGAACTGGGCAAGTGCAGCATGATGGCTGACTGAAACAGCTGTCAAAGATAAAAAAAGGGCGGTCAGACTGCATTCATTACTCTTGCACAGCACTTACTTATCACATAATGCTGAAGCAGCATTTTCACCAGTCTCACACTCTTGAATGGCAGGTCACTGTGAATCTGGAAGAGTGAGGCGTGCACTAATATGAAGACTCACAAGTGAGGTTTGAACCAAAACACACCACCAAACTCCCAAGGGAAGGCTGCAACTTGACGTGCTGTCAACCGACCTTGCTCTTGAAGGTGAGAAAAGAAAGTTACAGGTTCCCCCCTGCTGTGATAAGTAAATGGTTCTCATCTCCAGGAACATCCTGTTTGCCAGCAAAAGAAGCCTCACAAAGGATCCAAATGAAAAATAACTCACAAGCAAAAAATAGATTTTTTTTTTCCCAGTCAGTCTCCTCCCTGAGTAGGGTCACCGTGAATCTTTACGTATTTGTGCCAGCATGGTGTAGGGGGTAGGAACAAGTGGGTGGTGGCAGGATTGCAACCATTTTCTTTTTTTTTTTTTTCTGTCTTTACATAGTGCCAGCTAAAAATTGCCACACTAAACAGTGATCCTACTGAAACAAAGGAGAATCTGAACATGTTTTCTTACAACAGGCTGAACTTATAAAGGGCACGTGCTGTACTTATGGGTAAAGATACTTGGTCTTAGGTTTTTAGGATTGTTATCTTTCCATAAACAAACATTTAATATGATAATACTTGGAATGCCAAAAAAACCTGCGTAAACAAAAGAAAAAGCTTGCACGAAACACAATAATGTCAAGCCTTATGATAAAAAATTTACGCAAAAGCAATGCAATCCCACTGCTTTTATCAAGAATAAATAAAGCCAAGGTCTACAGAGGATGGGAACACGAACCCAGAGAGAGCCAAAAAAGTGTTGGTTTGGCTGCCCCTGCGGGGAGGAGATTCATACATCAGGGCACGAAGCCGGCAAAGGGAGCAGGGTACGGCAGAGCACAGCCCCTCCTCGCAGCCAGAACGCTCTGCTTCCCGTTCTGCCTGTGATCTCCTGCGACTGACCGTACTGGCAAGAGTGCCAGGAGCTGATGGTCTCTTCCAGCTAGTTCTGGGGAAGCGATGAGAGAGAAAGGAGAGGCAGTGATGCAGCTGCTGGACGCACAGACAGGACTTTGTGCCGGTGCGCACGGCGCTCCTGCCATCCCGTGTTGAATAAATCGCCTGCTTGCACAGGAGAAGCGGTCATTTGTGCCCGAGCGACGGCATAAAAGCAACTATCTGAAACACGCATTTTGCTTAGAGATTTGCCCCATTTGGGTGGAGTGGGGGAAAAAAACAGACCAAACACTAATAAAAATCACCTAACAGTTCAATTATTTTGTTCCACCAACATTTTTAAGGACAAGCTAAAGGCCTTTGACTTCCATGTGCAAGTTATGCCAGTTGACTTCTGGCTCACAAGAGAGCAAAACCAAAAGCATAGCATACTTGGCTGTAAAGTACTGATTAACATAAAGGTCAATATTGTTTTTCAGTCCTGTGGGGCTGTTGTGAAAGCAGCTGGAGAACAGCAGATCCCGACTGAAAACAGTGAGAGCTCTGGTGGGCAAGTGAAGAGGGACAATCTCTGTTCCCCATGAGATTAAACCACACAAAGGGGAGCAGGGAAAGGAAAGAGCCTGTAAGGTGATTGCACTTTTCATCCCAAATTGTCTTGCTGCAAGTCTGATCTACTAGCAATATAAATAGTGATTATGGCACAAGATTTACATTATGCAGAAACGTCCTAGTAACAAATGGAAAGGAATAAATCACACTGTTAATCCGTAATTTTAACTTTTTCCCCTAAACATAATTTTCCTCAGGATGTAAACTGAAAGGGGATATTTTTGTAGCTGTGTTTCATTTCTCAAAACAACAGCTAAACATTCCTTTTGAAACAGACAGAAGGACCTTGGATCAAGGTTTTCAAAGCCAGAGCTCAAAGTTAAGAGTATAAGTTACACTGAGAGCTAAAATGGGATGGAAGGAGGTGTCAGGATGCTAAAGTCCATTCACAGACAGGCATATGTCTACCTCTGGTTTCAGCAAGCCATTCTATATGCTTCTGGCACCAAAATTGCCCTGCTAATTAAATATAAATTTAATATAAACCTAAATTTAGCCACTCAACCTAAATCTGTCTTTATTGTCAGAAGTGATTATTGGCTTGAATTAACCACGAAAACTTTTTTTTTTTTAAACTTAGATATAGGCAAGGTTTGAAGGATTTAAGGATATTTGTAATTTTAAGATCACCTTCATATGTTTCATAAATCATGTGAGAACCAGAGTTACAATTCTAATTAAAGGAAATCTCATGAACCATGAGGGAAGGATGAACTTTCAGAGCCAAATCTTGATTATACCAAAAAAAGCAGAAACAACAGTAGCAGTTTCACAGACACTGTTGCCCAGGCTCACACAATATAACAGGGCTCACATGCTTCTGTAAAGCTGTTTTCTGATTTCTCCTCAGTTAAAATCTAGACCCCAGCGGTAGAACTAAAATGCCTGAGCAGATAAGACAAATTGTTTCCTTAAAAAACAAAGAAATCAAACTCTTCACAAATTCTAGATTCTTTCCATCTCCTGGTTGACTGAGGATTTATCTCCCAAAGTACATGTGAGTCTATAGTCTAGAAAAAAATATTTTAGCACACACTGTAAATTTCATGGACCTGGCTCGAGCATTATTACACACATCTTCAAATATTTTCCAATGTTGAGGGCAGAGGATTTTTTATGGAATAACAAGGTGAGAGAAAAGCACAGCAGTTTTTAAAAGACACCGCTTGCAAAAAACCACTGAAATTAACATTTTGCAGGCCATACAGGCTGGCATTGACTCCATCTAGCACAAGGATAAAGACTTTTGTTTGATTTTCTGGGATTAAAAGGAAATATAGACTGTCAGGCTCTTCCTTGGGCCCTCTCCTCAGAGACCAAATAGAACAAAAAACTACTCACGATACTGTGACTAGTTAAAGAAATTAAGGACAAAGTTCTTTAAACAGCCTGTAATTAAGCATTCCAATGGAATTAAGCATGATAATTACCTGCTATACAAGAATCTGGTGGGATTCATGTTTCCACATGAGATGGAAGCACCAAAAGGTTTTACTCACATGCAAATATGAATGCCGAAAAGTGATGTATATAATTCATGTTCACATGCATACTATGTTAACCTTAATTCCATACGTTATCATGTCTTAAAGTGGAAACTTAAACCGGCTGTTTAAGGTACCTAATTCAGGATCCGTTATATAAAAGATACGAGACAGGAATCTCTGAGTAATTTTCCTGGGTTTTGTACTGATTCACTGTGTATCTCCAGGCAAGCACCTTAGACCAGTATTTTTTTAAAATGCAGTATGTAATTTTGGATGCTCAACTTGAAATACCTTAAGCCTGATTTCTCAAAACTAAAAACTATTAATAGTTTCAATTACAGCCAGTCAGACCTTAACATATTAAGCTAGGAGCTAAAACCAGGCAGTTAGTACAGAGAGAGAAACGTTTGAAAATAACCTTAACTTCTCGAGGTTACTAAGACAAAGGAATGAATGTTTTTCTACAGTTGAACATTTTAGGTGAGAAAGTATTCTCATCAAAGGCTGTAGGGATCACATGGCTTCAATGCACTTTTGAGAATATAGTAGCGAATTTAATATTTTAGGTGCTGGCACTTGCTTCAGGCAAGAGAAACGATCACCCCTTTCCCTGCTAGGCGGCAGAAACCACTTCAGCCATCCCAAGATGTATTCTTGGAGGGATGTGTATTGGGCAGATGGATTTTTGGCTGCATCCTCCACCCTTGAACCCAAAGAACTAGCTATCACAAACGAGATCATGTAAAATCAGTCATAGTTGCACAAGGTCTATTTCAAATGTCCAGAACCTTAAAAAGTAGCAATGATAATAATCTTATCACACTAACAGATCCATGAATAGAACAACTTATTTGTTGAGTTATCAAATTTAAAACCAGTATTTTTTCTTTTTACCTGAATTGGAAATTTTTCCATTGTCAGCTGTTCCTGCATTTCCTGGAGCAACAAACACATGCTTTACACGTGGGGACTGCGCCAACTTCCAGGCCAGCGCATGCTCTCTCCCTCCACTGCCAATCACAAGCACTTGGTCAGCCATTAGTCTGCATAAAACCAGAACACAAGCAAAACAGCCAGAATTAGGTGCGTGAGGTTAGGAAAGCAAGAGCTTCACAGACCACGGTTTTAAGTGCTGGGTGCAAGGCAAATCCCAACAGAGGTGAACAATGTCACTTTGTTTCAGGCAATGATATTTCTATAAGGGATTTGTTTGGTTGGTTTGTTTGTTTGGGGTTTGTTTGTTTGGTTTTTGTTTTTTGGTTTTTGTTTTTTGGGTTAAAAAAAAAAAAAAGAAGAGAGCCAAGTACAGGAAAATGGATGACTGAGTTTAACAGATGTGATATAAACTAAATGTCAAAGACTAAACTGCTCCAGAACGCAGAAGTAACCTGCAGGGCAATCCATCCTGGTTTTCCTTTAGCTGTATTGGCAACTGCTCCAAGTTACACAGAAGTCCGTGATATAGGAAAAAACCTTACGAGTGACTAGGCTGTGATTCATAACCTATAGAAACTCCTGGAGAATCCTAGCCTGCAAAGGGCAAAGCCTTTCTGAATGAACTAACTGTGTGAACACAGTATTACAGTGTTGGGGAGCTGAACAGGACTACTCCAGACTTTAGAGGTAATATCTGAAAGAGCTTCAGGAAAAGGAGAGGTTAAGAGCAATCACAGAATGGTTGGTGTTGGAAGGGACCTCTGTAGATCATCCAGTCCAACCCACCTGCTAAAGCAGGTTCACCCAGAGCAGATCACACAGGAAGGTGTCCAGGTGGGTCTTGAACGTCTCCAGAGAAGGAGACTCCACAGCCTCTCTGGGCAGCCTGTATGAAACAGGGAAATCAACTTCCATCTCTGGCTTTTCTTAGCAGAGAGCAACCGCAAGTCAAATACCAGGGAAGACCAGGTGTCATTAATAGAGGACCTCATTCTGAGAAGGTACCGCAGGACAGCCACTCCTCCCTCCCATTCTGCTGTGTTTTAGAAAAACATGAGTGCTTTCTTGGCCTGCAGAAAGTGTCTGTATGAATTAAGGTTGCAATTTTGTTATAAACTGTCCAAAACCTTTTCAGCAGTTTGGAAACAAAATGGTCACAAAAATGAAAGGAACTCTGTGTCCTTCTGTGTGTGTGTACCCATAACGTAGACACATTGGATTCATGTCAATATTACAATATTTATTTTGAGCAGCTTTGAGAGTTAGCCTTTGCTTTTTAAGAGATGCTTACTTCTCTGTGTATTCTCTACATATTTACTGATGTGGGTCACCTCAGAATTGCTATCCCGACAATGATACCACACAACTAGCAAAGCTTACACTGACAAAACCCACTGGAATTCAGAAAAGAGTAAATAAAGAAATAAAATAAGCATGTAATTTATAAACAAGTACATATGTCTTTATTTGGAGCTACATGAAAAGCAAAGACTAGCCTCCTAAACTATTCAAAGAATAAGCTGTTAGAGACACATTAGTCCAACTATATATGAATTACATACACAAATTATGCCACTGCACTGGTTAACGTGAGTTTTATTCACAGAAATCAAATGGTCCCTGAGGGATCTATTCAGTGATGCAGAAAGCAAGCAGTTACAAATTTGCAGTAGGTCCTAAGCCCAAGTGCAGCATGCGCTACTTGCAGAAAATCACCTAAAAGCTTTAAATCATAACATACACAAAACGATGACCCAAAGCTACGAAAAACGGCTGAAAGTATTTTAAGTAATGAAAATAAGCAAATGATAATTTCACGTGGAACACAGCAAGATTTACTTAAAGGACTTTGCACGGCCAGCAAAGAGGCCTGATGTGCCGCTCTGCGGCACAAGCAATCTCCCATTCACCAGGGGGGAGGAACGCTGTCCAGGGAAGAGCTTTACTCAAAAGAAACAACCAGTCTCCCTGCTGTAATCCCAGCACACGTAACACGCAACCCTTGGTCGCTTTTCGTCAGGCCGCTGGTCGTTGACCTGCGCTTGCTGGTGTGTGCAGGGCCTCCCAAGGCGAGCTCGGAGGAAAAAAAACCCAACGCACACACACAGTGCAGCTGAACACACAGGTGACAGCTCCATTTCCCAGGGCAGCGAGAAGTCAGAACTCCTCTGCGGTCCCCTCCTTTGGAGGAGGACAAGAGAAGGACGACTAGCGCAAAGCACATCTTAAGCAAAAGAGAAAAAAACAACAGATTTCTAGGGGAAGAGCAAAAAGACACGACGGGAATCAGACCTTCAGCCAACTGATAAGGCAGGGGCGTGTGCTTCTCCTCCCATCAGCTGCTACAGCTTGACTGGAATAAAGCTGCTCCGACAGCCCTGGCCCTGGAGAAACCCGTCCTTGCCGAGGACCTGGACTACGGAGGGAACGGCTTCTGCTCTGAGGGCACTATGCAATGCATATGGTGAGCCTGATTTTTAAATCCAAGTCCTCTGCAATAAACTTCAGATGGGAAGAGCCCACACGCGGTTTAGAAGGTATCCCTCTATCATTTGCTAATGTATTTTAATCCATTAGCGAAGGAATTATTCGTCCAGGGAGTGATACTTTTAGGTAAAACATCCAGTCAGAATAAACACAAAACAAATATGAATAGAAGGGTAAAATACAGGAAATTAACACTGAGTTGTTCACTATGAACTAAACACACTAGAGTTAAAATTTAACCATCGTTTCAGGTAGATGGAGACTAATAGCTTTCTAATCAGCAGTCTTTGATAAAATACACATGCTGCAAAGTTGCAGAGATGTTTTAACTACAAAACTCCAGAATTACAACAACAAAAAACTATGTTGGGGTAAAAATTGTCCACTATAGTATACATATCTGGGATGTCAAGTTACGCTAAACCTCATCTATATTGCAATTCAAGCAAAAAGAAAATATAAAAGGGGCTGGCTACAACAAAGGGATGAATTAGATAAAGACAGTTACCTAGGACAAATGAATGCAGTATAAAAGAATAAACACTTATCATGTAGCAGGCAGCTATCTCCTACACTAAAGTTAAACCAAACAAGCACATCTCCAGTGCTTTCCACAGACACCCATCATTAAATAGTTTTTTAAGGCAGATTTTATCAATAACGAGTTGAACTATACACATGACAGCATTTTGTTACACGTACCTCAGAAGTGAGTGCAGAGATTCAAACCCAAACAGAGAAACACACTTACTCTATCCTATGTGCTGCCAGTCTGAGGAAAGCAGCACTCGAGAGCTCAGATGCGCAAAGTGAAAGGCAATAAGCAGCCTCCAGTTAAAATGTAGTACCCCTGTCCCAATATTACCACCCCGCTGACGACATCGTGCCGCTATCCAATGAACGGGAAAGTTCAGCCATTCCAGCTGGGAAGAGGGGGCAGAATCTCACATATGAATGGTCTAGGAGTGAGGAGCAAAAAACTCTGCAGAGCAGACACCCATCCTGTTGTTTCTAAACATGCAATATAAATTCTGTCCCATCCCAGGTATCTTTTACAGTTAAAAACTGCTTACTAATCAGATTGTAAACCTTCCCCTTTTATCTACAAATGAGATTATGAATTTTTGGTATGCATAAAAATGAGGCTACGAATAGTCCTATGCACATCAACAGTATGAAAGAATAAGGTACATGATGCACAGGCAGACTCCATAAAGCCCACTGCTTAAAAGTAGCAGAAGCGCAGGCTTGAAGACCCAGTGACACTGTTGCCAGCTAAAGTAACTCACCATGCTGGCAACTCAGTCAAATAATCACTTCCTTTTTTCCCCCAAAGTAACATATTCTACTACTGCTGCCAGCTGAAAAAAAAACCCCAACATATACAGCATAAAGTTTTACATAGGAGCAGGTAAATAGAACAAGCCATATATGGTGAAATAAAATGTAACAATTTTGTAACTAAATGTGAGTAAAAAATAAGTTTCAGCCACTTTTAAAAAACTAATTATTATTTGCGCATCCCACAAGTGGTATCTTAGTAACTTTTATTTAGGGATGTAGCTTGAGAACAACTTCTGGTGGCAACCACAGTTTAGGAGATTCAAATCTAGCAGTTGCAGCCTTTCTTTTTCACACTAACACAAGAAGATGCCGTGTAGGCCCTATGCTGCCCAGCAATATCTTGCATTAAAAATGAAAATTCCAAGAGGTGACATTTCTTTTTATTTTGTCAGTAATTCAGGGGTCAAAAATTGTTCTCAAAAGGCCAAGAGCCATTCACAAGGTAGGTATTTCTTCTGTGAGGATTATCGTATCTCTGGGGTTTTTTGGAAGCAATATGTAAAATCCTTAAATTCCAAAAAGACTCCAGAACACGGTATGTAATTACCCATAGCAACCATAGTCTGCTCCTGTAAAGAAGGAAGACACGTTTGTTTAAAAGATGTTTTAAAATAAAGACAGGCAGCATTTCAGACAAGGGTCTGTTACTAGGTACTTATAGGAAACGAGAACAGGAAAGCAGAAACAAGCTAATCACTGCATGTATCCAAGAGGAGCGGACACGAGGACAGAGCAAAGACAAGTCCATTTCCAGGGCCTGTCCCTGAGGTTGCCAGCAGTAAGTCAGTGGGGATGAGCATCAGCCTAGAGACCTCTATCCTCCACAAAAGGCAGGGCTCACCAAGAAGATGGGCAACTCTTCCACTAGGTTAGGGCCTGTGAAACAGAGAAAATAAAGTGAGAGAGGCAAAATCAACTGTGTCTGACAGCTCTCTCCATCCTGACTCCTCCTCAAGGAACAGTGAGATTTCAAATACAGGTAGGAGATGAGGTTACTGACCCAGCTGCAGCCCCTTCCCTACTAACAGAGAAGGGACAGGAGCCATTGACTCTTCCTTGAGCTGAGCCTCTGCACAGGCTTGAGAGTTAAACTGAGCTCCTTGGTTGTATTTAGGAAGATAACTGTAAACGTAAATTCCTTAAACAATTTCTTCCCCAGTTTCAGTTTCATATTATAAGTGTGTGGTGCAAGTTACCTAAATATTTTCTCTCAACTAGGTGGAGTCTGGTGATAGGCCATTGCCTTATTATCGCCCCTAACTAAAGCAGTAAAAAGGTGCAATTAAGATCTGTGCAATATAGCACAAACATTTAAGGATATGACTGGTGGCTCCCCGCTTCAGTGCCTTTTTTTTTTAAGTTAAGCTCCGATGCTGATGGCCTTCTCTGTGCTCCTCAATTGAGAGACCTGGGTGAAACGGTTTTTGCTTTGGTGAGGCAAATAACATAAAACCTTGAAAACCTGTGTGGAAAAGGTGACACAAAACAAAGTTGTTTAAAAAAAGATACTTTTTAGTCTCTTAGTTTCAACGAAATCTGAGCTGAGGGTGGAATGGCATTGATAACACTTACGTATATTTAAAATATTGCACTGTACAGCATCCAAAGTGCTTCAGCCCTTCATTAAAAAGTATGTGCTGCTCAAGCAGGTTTACTTTGTGCTGCGAAAATTTACACATGCATTAATGCTGGACTCATTCATAGAACCTGTCATCACTGAAAGGGGATGTTGTGAAGCCAGACACGCTTTCCCCTTCCATGTACCGGCTCCAGTGCTCACCTGAATATAGTCAATTCACTGAGATTTCATAAAACTAACTTGAGAAAGAAAAAAATAAAAAAAACCAAACAATGCAAAATGGATTTCTGTGAACTGATCTGGCTTAAAGTGCAATCAGCCAAGATCTAGAGACACTAACAGTGAATGGATGGGACAACAGAGCTGAACAGAGGAACTCGAGGGCAAGACTTGCCTTTCAGGCAGCAGCAATCTACTCTTGTCACTGCACATGTAACATTTAACTTTAGCTGCAGCCTATTTAAAAGCTGCAATACCTCAGCTTCCAACACTGGGAACCTGATGCAGGCATTCAAGTTTCCGCATACAAAAGATGCAGTCCTTGCCCAAAGTGTCTTGACTCCTACCTTTCCTAGAGCTTAGGCTACAAAATGGCCCAGCACTTACCCCAAACACAAAGAACCCAAGCCCGGCATCACTGAGCAGGTTCAAACCCATACCCTCCAGTGCCTTATCACTTGGCTTTGGACTAAAGGAGAAGGTTCATTCTTCCTCTTGAAGCTAAGCAGGAAAAGAAATGAAAACTCACAGGACACAGCAAGAACGCAAAACTGGGAAGGCTGTGTAATTCAGCTGCCTCCCCAGTGAGTATAGTATTTATTAGCTTCTAGCCCTAGCAGTCAGGACCATTTATGCTTTTTTTATTTTTTTTTCATAGACTTGTAATGGGATAAAATATTGAAAAAAACACTTGGATAAGAAGCAGGACTTTGTCCTCCCAGCTTCAACAGCTAGGCTGCTGCCGTACTCCCTCCCAGGAACCTGCGTCCTTTACCTGACTTCTGAACTCGCCAGCAGCCAAATCACATTGTCTCAAAACCCCTCAGGCTGAACCCTGCTCTTCTGCTTTCTGAATGAATGCCCTAATCAGCAAGTCCAATCATTTCTTAGGAGTCTGTTTCACGTCATGAGTGCACTCAGATCTCGGTACACGGGAGGTGACCTCTGAGCTGGCCTTCTCAGTGAATCTCTGCCAGCTGCTGGACCCTGTTCAAGCTTGTAGACCAACAGGAGACTGAACTGCGCAAGCTGCAGGTTCACCGACTGGTGTTTCACAACTGGCTCTCCTGCCCTTCCCCGGTGCAGCCGCCCATTGGTCCCACCAACTTCTCCACCTCCAGCCTCTCCTTCTCTCTCCCACCAGCGTGTGCCTAGGGCGTGCAGTCACTCGGATCAGGCAGCCAACAATGCTGGAAAACTAGCGCTACAACAGCAATCAACACAGAAAGGTAAATATATAAACACGCACATATAAAAGAAATACTTTTCTGACTGTTTAGTGAGCTAAACTAACTCACTGAGGGGTGAAGCGATCACCACAGCCAGTACAAGGGAAGCAGCAGCAGAAAGCTGCCAGAGAAGCTGAAAAGAGCTCGGTTTTTGCTGCAGCAAACGGCTCATCACCCCAGCTGTCCTGTACACTGCACCCTCAGATCACCTCGATTGACTGAGAGGTGATAATGCAATCAGTGACAAATGCTGCTTCACAATTTACCTTCCCACCCAACTGCTCGTTCCCACCTCCTGCCCCAGCCTGTTTATGGTCATGGGGCGAGTCGGATCAGAGAATCAAATGATGGCTGGGGAGGGGAAGAGATCCATGTCTCTCCGCATTTTTTTCCTACGTGGATCAGTTTCCTGAGGGAATTCACCCTACCAAATGCGCAGGCAGCTCTACTGGTGCAATGCGAGGTGCAGAAACAAACAGCCACGGCACTTGAAATGGCAAAAAGGCCAAATACAACGACAGAACTGCAAGTTTAGGCTGTGGCAAGTATCAGGCTCCTGAAGGAAAACAGCACAGCCTTAGAGAACTTCTAATCTCCTTGGCTTTCAATACAGTAAAGAGTTGCTTAAGGAGTTCAGAGGCTTCCAGAATCAGTTTTAGGTATAGCTTTGCGTTTAAATAATCTTTTGCTCATGCATTTTATTTGGGACTAATTCCTGGCTCTTACCCAGCCATATAGTGTGGTGTATTAGACAGCTTTATAAAACAAACAACAAAATAAACAAAACAAAACGAACAAACAACAAAAAACCCACAAACAAGAAAAGTCATTATTATCTGTGTTTCACCCCTGCAGAAACCAGAGCATCATACTGAAGGTCTGACTCAGAGCTGAGAATAAAACTTTCATGGCTTGAATTAAGGATCTACATGGCAGGCGTCCTGCCTCCCGGTGTGATCCTTGGAATGTCTGGATTGTGTGTTTCCTAGGCAAAATGTTACTGCAAATTTCACTACTAAAAATAAATGTACCTTAAAAGTTTTATGACCCTCCCCAAAGTATTTAATTTTGACCCATCAAACTCTTCGTGGGAAACTGGAAGTGCTCTCTGTCTTTCACCACAGCTTCAGCAGCAGCTATGAGGTGAGAATCACAATGAATGAGGTGGGGGAGAAATGCCCTTCCTGTGTTACTATTTCAGTTATGCACACAACATAGTGAAATAAGTACCCTCTTTCCCTGAAAATGATTTTTCAGGATTTTTGAGGATGCTCGAAATACAATCCTACTCCAAAAATAAGCCCTACTTACAGTTCATTACAAAAGTCAATTTAAATAGCGCGTAGGCAGCTATACATGTAAAAAAGTAAGCAACTTTCAGAGCGAAAACATAAGACACTGTCTTATTTTCAGTTAAACAGCATATTAACTCTGCTCATTAGTTTCAAGTATCTACTAGATAGACTGGAGGGGGGGCGGGATGCCAATGCTAAAGTTGGTAAGCCCCCAACTTCACAAACAGCAGGGAAAGAATCAAAGCGAGTCAAAGTCCAATACTAGAGAGGTTAGAAGTTTAATATTTACTTTAAAGCAAATATTTCACCATTTTTTCAAAGCCAAGCAGTGCGGATTTAAAAAAAAAAAAAAAAAAGGTAGCAATAAGAGCCATGCGCGTTTTAAAATACTTTAAAGTGCAGTACCTTTAAAAATGCTACACACCAAGCTCCCCCAGAAGTAAATCTGGGTAGGAGACGCGCAGTTAAAATAAATATATAAATGAATAAGCCGCTAGCGTGCAGATCTCCACACGCCCCTCCGTGTCCGGAGGCGCGGACAGAGCAGGACCCGGGTTAAACCAAAGCCGCCAGGGCTTTTTTTTAGGCCAGGCCCGCTCTCCACGGCAGGCCTGTGTGCAGCAGGAGCCGGCAGGAAGGCGCCGTTTCCAGCCGCCCCGCCATTTTACCGCCCGGGCAGCGGGGAGCACATGGCCCCGCCACCGCCGCCTCCCTCCCGCCCAACAGCCCGGCCGCGGGGGGCTGGCTGCGGGCAGCCACACCGGGACGGAGCGGCCCGCCGGTGGGTGCCCTTCTCCAGAGCGAAAAAGGGAAAAAAACCAACCAACCAACCAAACTTACTTTCCTTCAGGGGGATTTTAAGGAGTGGGAAGGCATCCTCCGCCACGCCGCCGAAAACTACAGTACCCAGGGGGCACCGCGACATGGCGGCGGGTCGGCCCGGGGGCGGGAAGCCCGGGGTAATCAATGTGTCAGCTTCGGGACTCATTAATTGGCTTTTGCACGTAAATTCTTCAGGTCTAGAAGTTATCTTCTGTTGGGAGCGGCTGCTGTCTGCGGAGCCTGCTGAGCCGGGCCGGGAAGGTGCTGGAGCCGGCCGAAAAACACTGCCTGTGTGTAGGTTATTGGTTTTACTTCACAGAGGCAAAGGGTGATAATTAAGTTGGCTGTGCAAAGATTGATTTTGCTTCTGTGTCCTCTCAGGGGGAATGCTCCTATGTATCTTTAAGTACTGTGTAGGAACAACTCCTTAGTTTGTACCACGTTGAACTTTCAACTTTATGAAACCGAAGAGCATTGGGCAACATTGAGTCCAATTTTGCATTAAAATTGTGCAACAACACTGTTAATGAAAACAGATTTGATCCATAGTTTTGCTTCTCCCCCCTGCCGGGAGCTAAAATGTGAAAACCTCACTGTTCTTTGTAAATTAGCTTATGAAATACAGGCTCATTAAATACTGTTTGCATATGTGAGCACACCTTTGACTCTTGCTTTAAAGGGAACAGTCACATGAATAAATGTTCTAGGTAGTACTGACAATTGCAACAGAACTGCTATTAGCGAAGTCCCATAATACTATGTTTACAAGTTGAACACTCAATGTATCAGAAACAACCACTGGTCTTGACAAGATGAAAGTATTTAATTTAATTAATCTGAAAACTACCTAACCGAATTAAGGTGTTCAAATAAAAGGTGGTGGTCTTTTTGCAGCAAATAGAGATAGGGTGAGCAGGAATCGTTATTTTCCTGTGCAGCTGTGGATCCAGGTTTCTATGGATAGTAATTTTTGTAGTTATTACTTTGCCCGTGTTGATTTTTAGGGAACCCAGAGTGAAATATGTGGCGTGCACTAAAATTCTCCCGTCTTTTTTTGCACATTTCTTCGTGGTTTTCCTTGTATAGCTGGAGGCCTACACTGGTAGGGATATCAATGTAGCTGAGCTACTTGGAATCAATTAACTGTGGTTGCAGAAGGTCCCTCTCTTGCGGATGGGCAGGTTGGTGGTGTGGGTGCCCCCCCAGCCAGCACCGGAGGTGCGATCCCTGCCTGGAACAGCTTTTCTGCCTGAAGCTCCTAACACAGGCTGAATTACACCAGTCAAACCCGCTGTTCTCTCAAGTACGGCTGGAGGTTTTTTGGAAAGTGTAAGTTACGATTATATTGTGCTTCAGCCTTCGCAGCTTTGTTGTTAGGCCCCTGCTAACAACCTTATACCTATGTAGAATATCACAACTTGTTTCTGGGTAGAAACCTGCCTGGTCTAGACAAGGCCATTGGCATCAGGGGAACCTATGTCTGAAATTGTTCAAGTGAAACGTTCTCAATCTTTAGCTCATTGAATACCAGAAATTAGATACTGTATTCTGTTGGTAAGATCTAAAATATATCAATGTTGGCATGGCATGGAAGGTACAGGTTATTTGTGAAAGGCCCTCTTAAAATGTAGCTGCTTTATATTATAAATGTAATAAATTGACTGTGACATTGTAAGCAAATTGATGCACGTATCAAATCCATTATTTTTCCGAAGTTAATATTAAGGCACGGCACATCCCAGCAATGCACAGTAAAGAACAACACTGCTTTTAAAGGGTCTTGCAAGTGATTATTCAACCACATTGAAGTTGAAGCTGATGTTGCAAATAAAGACCCCAGCAGCAATTAAATGGTTATATCCAGGTTTTGAGGTATTTTAAATTTATTTCAGGTTTACTAAGCCCCCCTAAGTTACTACTTCACGGCACCAGAAGAAACTCTACGTGGCAAAGAGTTGTGAGGTTACTCGGTTTTACAGGACTGAAGATGGCAAAGTCGGATTTTTACAGAGATGAGAATTGGTTTGGGGGCGGCAGGAAGGTAACCCCCTCCCCAGGCTCAAATTGCCTTTGGTTCCAGCAAAACACCTCGCAGAAACACGGCTTTGCAGGTGGGCTGAGGCCGCCTTTCACTCAGCTGTCATTTATTTATTCACGGCGGCGGCGTTTTCCTCGTCTTCCCTTTGTTCCTTTTAATTTCTCCCCCCCCCCCCCCCCCCATCTCGCGGGGCGCCCGCCCGCGCCCTGCCGGCAGCCCCCGGAGCACATGTGCGTGTCGCAGCCGGGCTCGCCTGCTCGCACGGCGGAGGGGGCAGGGCGCGTTTCGGATGGAGCCGCTCGGTAAGCGAGGGAGGAGGGCAGCGCCGCGCCGGGCCCTGTGATGCGGCACTCGCGCGCCGGCAGGCCCCCCCGCTAGGCGCTGCCTGCGCTCGGCACACGGGGCTTGGCCCCCGCTCCATGGAGACCAATGGCATCGCTCCCACCCACCCCCAGCGGCCCCGAGCCCGCCGGCACGCACAGCCACACGCTTCAGCCCACCATGGCCCCGCCGCCGCCACAGCCGCTCGGGCCCACGGCGAGGTGAGTGCCGGCCGCCGGGCTTCTCTCGCGGAGGCCCAGGCGCTTTCGGGGCGCCGGTGGCTGCCGCGATCGCGGCGGGGGAAAAAGGGGGGGGGTGTGGGTGTGCGTGTGGGGGGGAACGGGACGCGGACAGGGCCGAAGGGACCGGCGGTCACCGGCCACCATGGTGCCCTGCACCCACTCCCCGTTCTGTCCCTCCCCGGTCTCCCCGGGGCTCAGGCGCAGCTTTTCGGTGTACGGGACGCGAGAAGGGCCGAGAACGGTGTGTGTGGGGGCAGAACGGCAGTTAACGGTTTCACCCGGCGACGGGGGGGGGGCAGGGCGGCCCGCCGGGGCTT